>VZQC01011939.1:1433957-1517496 GCA_009823505.1 Rhizomys pruinosus | reverse complement strand
TTTGGAGAATGTTCCATGGGGTGCTGAGTAGAAAGTGTATTTTCTGGTATTAGGGTGGAATATTTGGTAGAGGTCCATGAGGTCCATTTGGTGTATCATATCGTTCAGTTCAGATGTCTCTCTGTTTATTCTTTGTCATGTTGACCTATCCAAAGAACTCAGTGGGGTATTGAAGTCCCCTACTATGAGTGTACTGGGGTTAGTGTGTGACTTGTGGTCATGGAGAATTGTCTTTATAAAGTTTGGTGCACCAGAGTTTGGTGCATATATATTCATGATTGTGAAATCTTCTTGGTGAATTGTTCCTTTGATAAAAATGTAATGGCCTTCTTTGTCTCTTCTGATTTTTTTTTACTTTGAAGTCTATTTTGTCTGATATTAAAATAACAACACCTGCTTTCTTTTTGGTACCATTTACTTGGAATATTTTTTTCCATCCTTTCACTTTAAGGTGGTGCCTATCCTTGAAGGTAAGATGTGTTTCTTCTAGACAGCATATTGATGGATTCTGTTTCCTAATCCAATCTCCTAGACAGCATATTGATGGATTCTGTTTCCTAATCCAATCTCCCAGTCTATGTCTTTTGATTGGGGAATTTAGTCCATTAGTATTTAAGGTTATGACTGATAGGTTTGTGTTGCTTCCTTTTGCCTTATTATCCATTTTCGGTTTGGGTTTAGGTTTCTACTTCTGCAGTTATGCTTTTATTGACTTCTCTTTTTAGGTTCCTGGGGATGGTTGCTCCTTTCTTCTGTCCTTTGAATTGCTTCAAGGATTCTCTGAAGGGTTGGCTTTCTGGACATGTATTCTTTCAACTTGTTTATGTCATGGAAGGTTTTTCTCTCTCCTTCAATTATAATCGACATTTTTGCTGGGTATAATAACCTGGGTTGGCATCTATTGTCCCTTAACACTAGGAATGCTTTGCTCCAGGTTCTTCTTGCTTTCATAGTTTACACTGAGAAGTCAGTTGTAATTCTGATAGGCTTCCCCTTGTAGGTCACTTGTTGTTTTTCTCTTGTGGCTTTAAGGATGCGAAGTTTGCTTTTGAAATTTATTACATGCTACATGTGTGTGCGTGTGCACCCCACTGCACGTGTGTGTGGGGTTGCTGCTGAGATTCGCGGCTGGGCCCAGTTAATCCTAGGACTACCCATGTGGGAAGACCTCGCAGGAAAGCAAAGCACGTGTAGGCAGGTGGAGGTTCGAATGCAGAGAGAGAGTTTATTCCAACATGTCCGCTTTAAATATCCATCATGACTCAATTCTCAGGGCCCAATGCTAAATCTTTTCATCATTACACTCCACCCCATGGATGTAGCCAGGGAGGTATCATTGGCCTAGAGCCCACCCCATGGGTGTGGCCAGGGAGGTACCATCGGCTTAGAATCCAGCCCATCTGACTAAGTTTTCCCACACGTGTGTACTGCTGTTTCTCCTGCCACCACGCATGTCCTGAGGACAGACTCAGGTCTTCAGGCTGGGAGGGGAGAGAGTGCCTTTACCTGCTGAGCCGCTGCTCCAACACCCCAACCCAGATTTTTTATTTTTGTTTTTGTATGGGTCTCCCTGTAGCCCCAGCTGGCCTGGAACTTGTGAGCTATGTAGACCAGGCTGGCCTCGATCTCACAGAGATCCACCTGCCTCTGCCTCCCAAGTGCTGGGATTAAAGGCATGGACCAGCACACTCAATATTCCAGTCTAGTTTTAAGGCAGTTTTTCTGTTCTGGCCCAGTTTTACTTTTGAGTTCTGCTATGAACTTCTGGGCTGTTTATTATATTTTCTCAGTCTCCCTGTTTAAAAATTTTTAATGACATACATTCTGTGTGTGTATGGGGGGGGCCATGGCACAATGCACATGGAGTGGGGACAGCTTGTGGGACTGGGTTCTCTCTGTCTGCCACATGGGTCCTGGGCTTTGAACTCAGGTCATCAGGCTTGGCAGTCAGGGCTTCACTCGGTGAGCCATTGTGACAACCTAATCTTCCTGGTTTTAACCTGCAGCATTACTTCACATGGCCCACAGTGTTCCTGGACACAGTTCTTACCCCTGCAGGTTTGCTGGGCACTGCAACCTTCAAAGGGTGGATGGGCCTGGGACCACAGAGGAAGGAGAGGCAGCCCCCCAGTCACCACTGGGCCCTCCTCCAGCCTCCACACTGCCCTTTCTTTCCCTGCAGTTATGTTTGTGTGACAGGCCTGGGTTTGTAGCAGAGGAAGCTGTGGCTCTGCGCCTTGCCTCCCCGCCTCCCCGGGACCTGTCTGTCACTGCAGCTACCCCTGCCATTTTCTTGTCTATTTGTCTCTACCTGCTGGTTCCCATAACCAGGCCTATGTCAGTTGGGTGTAGGGGAGCGGGCAGCTGGAAGGGGTCTGGGGTGGCACGGGAAGTGTAATAGTGGAATTAAGGACTGTCTGTGAAGCCTTTCCTGTGGTCACATGGTCACAGAGAACCAGCCCTGTGACAGAGCAGCCACTAGGGCCCCTGCGATCCCTCCGTGGGAGCCTGTGATTGAACACGTGGTCTCCAGCACATGGCACCACTGTCCTGGAAGGTCAAGGAACCTTTAGGAGCTGGTGGCAGTGGGCTCGGGAGGCCAGACTTGAGGTTTGAGAGCTGGCCAGCTGCGCTTCTGTCTGCCCTCTGGTGGACTGTGGGCCCCCCCAACTTTGAGCAGAGATAAACCATCCTTCCTTAAGGTGTGTCTTCTCAGGTCTGGGTCACTGCCACAGGCAGCAAATCACTGGCCCTTTTCAGGGAAAGTTGGCAGAAAAAGGTTTTCTAGGACATTTCACTTCTTTTTTTTTTTTAAGATTTTAGACTTTTTAAAAAATTTTTATTTATTTCTGTATGTGTATGAATGTACTGTCTGCATGCAAGTTTGTGCACCCATGTCATGCAGTGCCGCGGAGGTCAGAGAGGGTCTAGGATTCCCCTGGAACTGGAGTTCTCCTGGAATTGGAGTTTCAGATGGTTCTTGGCCACCATGTGGGTGTTGGGGATCGAACCCGGGTCCTCTGTAAGAGCGGTCGGTGCTCTTAACCACTAGGCCATCTCTCCAGCCCACATTTCACTTCTTTTAAAAGTATTTTACTTCTTTTTATTTATGTATATGACTGCATTACCTGCATGTATGTAAGTGCACCTGTGTCCTGCAATGCCCACTGAGGTCAGAAGAGAGCACTGAACTGCCCTAGTCCTGGAGTTACAGATAGTTGTTAGCCACTATGTGAATGCTGAGAATCAAACCCGGGTCTTCTGTAAGAGCAGACAGTGCTCTTAGCCGCTGAGCCAACTCTCCAGCCACAATATTTTGTTTCTTTAAGCTGTGTACCTAT
Organism: Rhizomys pruinosus; assembly: GCA_009823505.1. Taxonomy (NCBI): domain Eukaryota; kingdom Metazoa; phylum Chordata; class Mammalia; order Rodentia; family Spalacidae; genus Rhizomys; species Rhizomys pruinosus. The sequence goes on along the minus strand of VZQC01011939.1, from coordinate 1,514,155 downwards.
AGCTAGAATAAAAATCTTTAAAAAAATAAAATTTAAGAAATATTAACAAACAGGAATACACAAAATTGAAAATCTAAATGATCGATTATAGGTTTTTTTGTTTCGATTTTGTTTTTCAGATTGAGCTTGTCATATAGCCCAGGCTGGCCTCTAACTCAAAGGTGATCCTCCTGTTTTAGCCCAGGCTGGCCTCTAACTCAGAGGTCATCGTCCTGTTTTAGCCCAGGCTGGCCTCTAACTCAGAGGTCATCCTCCTGTTTTAGCTTCTCAACAAATGAGATTGATCATTTGTTTTCCATACACACATGGCTTGATAGCTGAATTGTTTTTAATGCACATTTATTGGTAATTGTCATGAGGAAGGAGCCTCATTTGGGGAATTGTCTCCATCACATTTGTTGGTGGGGCATTTTCTTTATTGCTAATTGCTCACTGTGGGTGGAGCCATTTCTGGGCAGATAGCCCTGGGCTGTAGAAGAGAGGCAGCTGAGCACACAGGGGGAGCAAGTGGGGGGCGCAGCGTGCCAGTCAGCAGCCTTCCTCCAAGGTCTCTGCTTCAGCCGCTGCCTCCAGGTCCTGCCTTGAACTCTTGTCCTGAATTCAATCCATGAAGGATTGTGACCTATAAACCAAATAAACCCTTTCATCCTTAAGTCGACTTTAGTCAGTGTTTATCACAGCAACAGAGACGCGATGAAGCAGGAATTGCAGTGATGAGGACGAGCTCTGTGACTAAGAGCGTCAGAGTTGAACAGCCTGGGCAGGGGGCCGAGGGGGTCCCTGAGCCCAGCCCTTCTCTTCCCAGGCATCCCAGTTCCTCACTGTTAACATCGACTGAGGCTTTGGGGTCTATTCAAGATTCTGACATGAATGTCTCCACTTTGGTAACTTAGACTTGTCTGTACACAGGGTTAAATCTAAGGGTGATAATCGGTGTTAGCTGGCACGGCCATCGCCACCTCCCCGGCCATGCACCAGGACTGGCTGCAGGGAAGCCAGGATGCTCTGGGTTGGGGGGGCATCACTGCAGCCTGGAGGGTGGGGCACAAGCTGTTGAAGCTTGTTCAGACTTCATCAGAAGACAGAAAGGCTGAGAACTTGGTGATTGTTTCAGTGGAGTCTTTAAAATCCGGCTTTGAAATCAGGACAATGCTGGGATTCTATTCATGTGCCTGGCTTTTGCTAAAGGCAGCACCAAGATGGTAATTTTGTCTTAAACAAAGCAAGAGGGTATTAGAGGATCTCGGGCTGGAAGGCTGGCTGATCACACTGGAAGGAATGCTCAGTTCCCTGAAACTTATCAAAGTAAGTTCTCTCAATGTCTATGCTTCCAGAAAGCAGCAGGCAGGCTGGGCAGGAAGGCCTGCCTCCTGCACGCCACCTCCTGCCAGTTACTCCACCCACCAAGCTCCCAGAGGACCATAGAACTGAGCCTAATCATGGGCCAGAAGCAAGAGGAAACAAGAGGAAACAACTGCATAGGGAAGGCGCTGCGTGGAGACGTGGAGACGTGGAGACGTGGAGACGTCCTCTCCCCCCCTGCTCCCCTCCCTGTCTCCTCTACCTTCCCCTGCTCCCTTCCCATCCCTGTTTCTTCTCCCTTCTCCCCTCTTCCCAGGTTCTTCCCGCTTTCCATCCCTCCTCCCTCCTCCCCTCCCTTCCCTCCTCCCCTCCCTCCTTCCCAGAGGCTCTGGATGAAAGGCTACATCTACTCTTTTTTTTTTTTTAAACTCCTGTATGTGTACTGTCTGCATGTAGGTTTGTGCATCCATGTCATGCAATGCCGCAGAGGTCAGAAGAGGGTGTTGGATTCCCCTGGAACTGGAGTTCTCCTGGAATTGGAGTTTCAGACGGGTCTCAGCTGCCATGTGGGTGCTGGGGATTGAACCCGGGTCCTCTGTAAGAGCGGTCGGCACTCTTAACCGCTAGGCCATCTCTCCAGCCCCCTACATCTACTCTTTATGTGGAGTTCTGATACAGGGCTGGGAGCAGGAACTGGCGTCCAGAGACATTCTGCAGAGACCAGGACTCTGAAAGGCACTCACCGAAATGGGGCCCTCTGGGGGCACTGGGAAGTTCAGAACAGAGGTCCCTTGTCTCTGTACAGCTGCTTTGCTCTCAAAGGTGCGTCCCTTCAATGGTGCAAAACCACACTGCCAGCTACAGAGACCACCATCAAGGACCACACAATTGAGTTCCCAAAAAGTGACAAAGAAAATCCTATCCAGCCGGGCGTGGTGGCGCACGCCTTTAATCCTAGTATTAGGGGGCAGAGGCAGGAGGATCTTTGTGAGTTCAAGACCAGCCTGGTCTACAGAGTGCGTTCCAGGACAGCTGGGGCTACAGGGAGACCCTGTCTCCAAAAGACAAAAAAAAAAAAATCCTATCAAAGGGTCTTCGCATGCGGCTCAATTGACAGAGAGCTCACCTTCCAGGCTTTCGGCCTGGGTTCCATCCCAGTGCCTGGTAAGCCAGGCATCTCAGCATGACCCTGCAACCCCAGCAGTGGGAGGTAGAGGCAGTTCAAGGACACACTCGGTTTGGTAGTGACTTTGAGGCCAGCATGGGCTACATGAGATCCTATTTCCCAATATTGTTTAAAGTTATCCCATGTTGTTTAAAGTTATAGTGTGGGTTGGCCAGCTCTGCAGGCTTCTTTACAGGTGGCATCTCAGCTGCAGGTTGAACATACCTGTAAGACATTTTAGATTTTTTTTTTTCAGACAAGGTCCCACTATGTAGATCAGGGTGGCCTTGAACTCACAGAGATCTGCCTGTCTCTGCCCAAGTGCTGGAATTAAAGGCCTGTACCACCACAATGGGTCCATCTTCACTGAGTTTTGACTCACAAGAACTGTCTGATAAAGAGACATCTACAGACCTCTGTTCACTCCAGACAAGACATGGATGGTGCCACCAAGAAATGACAGAGAAAGAGGATGGACACAAACACAGGAGGGACACTGTCCAGCCCGGAAACAGGTGCAAACACAGGAGGGACACTGTCCAGTCCAGAAACAGGCACAAACACAGGAGGGACACCATCCAGCCTGGAAACAGGCGCAAACACAGGAGGAACACCGTCCAGCCTGGAAACAGGCGCAAACACAGGAAGGATACTGTCCAGCCCGGAAACCGGCACCAACACAGGAGGGACACTGTCCAGCCCAGAAACAGGCGCAAACACAGGAGGAACACCGTCCAGCCCGGAAACAGGCACAAACACAGCAGGGATACTGTCCAGCCCGGAAACAGGCGCAAACACAGGAGGAACACCGTCCAGCCCGGAAACAGGCGCAAACACAGGAGGAACACCGTCCAGCCCAGAAACAGGTGCAAACACAGGAAGGACACTGTCCAGCCTGGAAACAGGTGCAAACACAGGAGGGACACTGTCCAGCCCAGAAACAGGTACAAAAACAGGAGGGACATTGTCCAGCCCGGAGACAGGCGCCAACACAGGAGGGATACTGTCCAGCCCGGAAACAGGCGCAAACACAGGAGGGATACTTTCCAGCCCAGAAAAAGTCACAAACACAGGAGGGACATTGTCCAGCCTGCAAAAAGGTGCAAACACAGGAGGGACACTGTCCAGCCCGCAAACAGGCGCAAACACAGGAGGGACACTGTCCAGCCCGCAAACAGGCTCAAACACAGGAGGGACACTGTCCAGCCCGCAAACAGGCTCAAACACAGGAGGGACACCGTCCAGCCCGCAAACAGGCTCAAACACAGGAGGGACACTGTCCAGCCCGCAAACAGGCGCAAACACAGGAGGGACACTGTCCAGCCCGCAAACAGGCTCAAACACAGGAGGGACACTGTCCAGCCCGCAAACAGGCTCAAACACAGGAGGGACACCGTCCAGCCCGCAAACAGGCTCAAACACAGGAGGGACACTGTCCAGCCCGCAAACAGGCGCAAACACAGGAGGGACACTGTCCAGCCTGCAAAAAGGCAGGCCTATGGTTTGGGACACAGAGTAACAGACAGGAGGAATAAGTGAAGAGATCGGTTACACAGCACAACACTTACAGCTAATAAGCTGTATCGTGAGGCTGAAGAGAACTTGGTGGTTAAGAGCACTGGTTGCTCTTGCAGAGGACCTGGGTTCAAATCCCAGCACCCACCTGGCAGTTAATCTCTGTAACTCTAGTTCTGGGGTATCTGACACATTTTTCTGGCCTCTGTGGGCATTACACACACACATGGGGACATGTGCGCGTGTACATGTGCGCACGCGCGCGCGCGCACACACACACACACACACACACACACATACAATTAAATCTTTTTTTTTCCTTTGGTCTTTTTTTTGAGACAGGGTCTCCCAGTAGCTCTGGCTGGCCTGGAACTCTGTAGACTAGGCTGGCCTTGAACTCACAGAGATCTACCTGCCTCTGCCTCCCAAACACTAGGATTAAAAGTGTGCACCACCACACCCCCCCCAAAAAATAAAATCTTTAAGAAAATATATTGTGTATTGGAAAACTGCTGCGAGAGCCGACGTTTTTCACAGAAAGCAAAGTGAACAATTGGGTGTTCTGTGCCACATGAACACAAGAAAGCTGCTGACATGAGTGTGAGTGCTCTAGAGGATCCTTGGGAATGGGAAGGAGCGAGAGGAAGTGGGAGGGGATCACACCCCACCACCCCCAAATTCTTTCTCTGGTGTCTTTTCTGCCTTGCAGTTCCCAGAATTCCTTCTGGCTGCCTCTTGCACAGGACTGCCCTCCCGTCCAAACGGTGCTGTCTTCCAGAGTTCAGCTGTGCCGCTTGCAGAAGACCCTCCCAGCTGTGCTTGACTCTTGAATGGACTTTGGCAGAATGTTGCCTTGGATTGTGGTTGGAGCAACAGAAGAAGGGTGGCTGCTGCTCACATCTCTCCCTGGGAAGGAGTGTTAGCATGTTCCCCCACCTCCTAGCCACCACACATGCCCTTCTCGCCAGCACCCTTGCAGTTGAGCACTGCACCTGCAGTTGAGCAGCTGATCTGGGTGATGTGTGGGAGCCCTGATTCCTCCACCCCTGAGTTGGGATGGTGGCAGAGGTCCCTGGCTGTAGCTGGAGCGGGACTGGCCTCCCTGCTGAGCAGCTGGCCTCCCTGCTGAGCACTGGCCTCCCTGCTGAGCAGCTGGCCTCCCTGCTGAGCAGCTGGCCTCCCTGCTGAGCACTGGCCTCCCTGCTGAGCAGCTGGCCTCCCTGCTGAGCAGCTGGCCTCCCTGCTGAGCACTGGCCTCCCTGCTGAGCAGCTGGCCTCCCTGCTGAGCACTGGCCTCCCTACTGAGCAGCTGGCTTCCTGTTGGTACTGTGGGAGTGGCGGCTTTGCTGGCTCCCCTTGGCTGTGGGTCACTCCTGGTGCTCAGTGTGGGTTTCCCTGGGCCCTGCGATGCTGCCGGGCTGATGACCGACCCACCATGGACCAGGGATATTTTCTCTCCACCTGAGCCCCACCTAAGAGGAGACAGGCATGCCTGTCCATCAGTCTCGCCCAAGACTGAAACCCAAGACAGGCTCACAGCCTCACCCACTTGGGACCCCACGTCTTGCTGCCCCCAGCCAGTATTCCGGAACACTTGGGGATGATCCAGTACTACTGAACACATGCTTTCAAAGCTCTGCAGATCTGTGTTCTGCCATCTGGAGTTTTGGATCCTGGGCCTAATTAACATGTTAACCTGAAGTCATATTCACTTCCCATTCATCTCAACAAATTCAGTGATTTGTTTAATGAACGTCCACTGACCCTGTGCTAGGAACTGGACACAGCTGCTGTAGTGTCTGCTGCAGAGCTACACTGTAAAGAAATCAAAGCAGTGCACTGTGGGCCATTAATGTTACCACCAGGACTGAGCATCAGGTGGTTGAGAGGGTGCATCAGCTTCGTGGTACTGTCACAACACACTTAATAAGAGAGATAACTTAAAAAGAGAGGATTGGGGCTAGAGAGATGGCTCAGAGGTTAAGAGCACTGGCTGTTCTTGCAGAGGGCCTGGGTTCGATTCCCAGCGCCCACCTGGCAGTTCACAACCATCCATTGCTCCAGTTCCAGAGGAATCCAGCACCCTCTTCTGACCTCCTTGGGCATTGCATGACATGGGTGCAGCTACCTACATGTAGGCCATACACTCCTACACATAAAATAAAAATAGTATTTTTTTTTTAAAGAAAAGCCTTACTTTGACTTGTCGTTTTGGTGGGCTCGGCTCATGGTGGCGTGGCCTTGCTCCCTCAGGCAGGAGCGTTGGTGACAGGAGTGGCATCGTCCTCTCAGTATAACTCAGACGCTGTTGGCTCTGAAAAGACTCTGGTTTCTTGTTAACAGACTGGTGTCCATTCCAGCTCTGCCCCTCAGCATGGACCTGATGTTGGACAAGGCATGTGACTGTGATAGCTTGCTTCTCCCGGCTAACGACAGCCTGCCTCTGCCTCCTCCACACCGGGCTCAGCTCCAGTCTCCGTCAACTCTCTGTGTGGACCTTCCTCTCCCTCCTCCCCTTGGGCTTGTCTGCATGCTTTGGGGACATGCTTTGTTGGTCTGGGGTCTCTCTGCTCTGTTCCAGCCTTGGCTCAGTCTGGCTGGCCAGGTCCCTCTGGTAGGGTGAGGACAGAAGCTCATTAGGGAGCCCAGAAGAGCCCTCAGCCTCGTGCTGAAGCCTTTCTCTCTGAGGGTTAGAGCTTGTGTAGACAGCAGCTGCTTCCTCACGTGGAGGGTGAACTGGAGTCTCCGGAAGTATACCCAGAGGGGCCCCTCTGATCCACTCTGAAGCCCACAGCCCTGCAGGTCTCTGTCTCCTGCAGGTCAAGGACCTTCCCTGTATTAGTCACTTTTCTGTTGCTATGATTAAATGCCATGACCAAGGAACTTATAAAAGGAAGAGTTTATTTGAGCTTACGATTGGCGGTTCCAGGGAATTAGAGTCCATTGTGGCGGGAGGCGTGGCGGCTGGATCTGGAGCAGCAAATCGAGGGTTACATCTCGCAATGAGCACAGGAAGTAGAGCAACTGTAGACCACGAGGCTTGTTAAAACTCACTAAGCCAGCCCCCAGTGACACACTTCCTCCAGCACGGCCACACACCACAAGACCTCCAAAAACAGCACCACCAACTGAAGACAAACATCTGAATACCTAGAGCCTATGCGGGACACTCATTCAAACCACCACATTCCCTAAGGGTAGAGACATGCACAGGGCAGAGGGAGCTGAGGGCACAAGGTAGCTACCAGGACAGAAGAGCATCTCTGATGCGGGGGGCAGGTGTGTCCCCATCTGGTACCAATGGGACGGAGTGGCTCCCCATGGCCATCTAGCACATGCTGCTGACTCAGTTGGCCAAGGCTCCATGGCTGTGCCCCTCAGAAGGACCAAAGGGCAGTTCAGACGCCAGTGGTGAGCACCATTGGCCGGATGGTGCCTGTCTGGAGCGCCTCCTTCAGGCTCTGGTGAGGCCTAATCAAGAGTCAAGGTTCTTTCGCGCAGGGGATAACCCCTGGCTCAGTGTTTTCCTCCTCAGCACTTTTCCCCAGTGTCTTGTGAGATGGACGCGACTCCTTCCTCCAGTCAGGCCGTGCAGGTGTGTGTGTTGGGGGGGGGGGTTCCTGGGCCCTGCTCTATGTCTTCAAGTAGATCTGGGGAACGCAGTGAGGAGAACACAAGACAGGAGCCCTCAGTGGGTGTGTGAGGGCAACCAGGCCGTCCGGGTGGGAGCACCGAGAGCATTGGGAGCACCATGCTGGGTTCTCCGGTGCATCCTGCCTCCATCCTCTGCTCAGGCCTGAGTCTGACTTCAGGAGCTGAGTGAGCTAGCCAGTGAGCTACCCCAGGGGCCTGGCTTAGGCAGCAGCTCTGACTCACAGCTGGTTTCACACACAGTCGGTTGATGAACACTGAAAACCCGTGGGTTCAGCCTCTGGCCTTGCATGGCTCAGCTTACAGGACCACACGGCTCTGTGAGGCTTGGGCGCACTTTCCACCGCTCTAGGCTGTGGCTTCTACAGGTGAAGAGCTGAGTCTTCCTCCCTCCTGTCCGTCCAGTCTAGGCTTGATTACGGGATGAGAAGATGGCTAAGCTTTCTGTGCTCTTTCTTTCCTTCCTTCTTCCTTTCTTCTTTCTCTTTTTTTAATCTTTCTTTTCCAATACATATTCTTTATTGAATTTTTGAGCATTTTATGCTCACATCCTAATCATCTTCATGCCCCTCTGCCATCTGCACTCTCCCCGTGTCCCCCACAGGGTGTCATGCATTCTGTCATTAATGTCAATACCATCAAGTCAACCTAGTGTCCCCTGAAGTCCCTCATGCAAGTTCCTCCACTGGTGAATGAACCATCAAGAGTCAGGCCCTTAAACAAGATCAACTCTCCCTCTCCCAGCAGTAATCAGCTGCCAGGAGTTCGTTGGCTAATATTGGGGTCTGCTGCCCCTTCCCCAGTTCTGTGCTGGGTTTTTGTTGGCTTGAGTTTGCATGGGCCTTGTGCATGCTGACACCGTCGCTGCAGGTTCATATGAGCAGGGTCCCAGGAGATTATTTCCATATGGCCCTGCACTTCCTCCCTGGCTTTTGCAATCTTTCTATACCCTCTTCCACAATGGTGCTTGAGCTCTGGGTGGGTGATGTTTGATACAGGAGTCCTGTCCAGGGACTCACACTTTGCAGACTCCTATTCTCTACACTAGAGACTGGAGGGAGCACTGTTAGGAGCACAGCTGAGGGGGGCTGGAGAGTCGCAGGTTCCACCCCTCAACGCCTGGGTTTGGAGACTCACCTGAGCCCTACCGTCCAGGAAGCCTGGGCTCAGTCCACACAGTAGGAAGGATCAGAGGCTCCCCAGGCCTTATGGACATGTGGATGGTGCTGGTGACCCCACTCGAGCCCTCCTGGGGTGGCAGCTCTGCAGGCTGTAGCTGCACTGGCAGCTGGAGGCCTCATGCTCATTCTCTGAGCCTCAATTTCCCTGTCTGTGAAATGGGCACGAAGGTCCTGCTAGTGAGGGCCAGTGTGGTCGGCAGCAGATGGAAGGGTTGGTACTGCGCACTATGCACGTGGATGTGAGAGCAGAGTTCCTGCCTGGCTCCTGCCCAGTGACTGGGATGTGCCATGTGTCACGTGTTGGAAATGGCAAGGCGGAAATATTTATTTTGCAGAAGACTTGCAAAGCCACTCTACCAGCACCAGGCAAATCCACTCTGCAGGAGGCCCACTGTGTTCTTATCTCTGTTGCAAAGGGATCCTGTATCTCCGGGGAGCTCAGTCTCATGTTCTCATGTGATTGGCTGGATTTCACGTGATGCAGATAATAGGCACCGAGTGCAACCTTGAGTTCATGTTTTCATTTCAGTAAGTGCTGACCTTGGAGGAATCTGAATTTCTGCCAGTGACTTGGCAATCTCTTACATAAAACTTTATCCTAATTAATCCTTTAATTAAAAACATACATTTATTCTTTTACGTTTCTCACATACCGACCCTTGCAGGGGTCTGCTCTCTCTGCAGAAAAAGTCTCACATGGTTGTCCATGTTTAAAGTCCTGAAGAGATATGTCAGGCTGTCAGTCCTTCTAGAGACATGTCCATACTGTGGCCCCTGCTCACTGGTCTCAGATGGGGACACTGGTCATGGGTCCATTTGTGCCGATGGCCAAGGTAACCCCTGCCTGCTCAGGGTATGCACAAAGAGCACTTGCTGATGTTTGTTCACTAGATGCCTTAGCCTTGACAGACTCCCCTTAGCCTTGACAGACTCCCCTTAGCCTTGACAGACTTCTCTTAACCTTTACAACACACACTTTTAAAACCTTGATATCTAGACATTCATTTAAATGTTTATTGATTTTTATGAGTGAATTGCCTACATGGATGTCAGTACACCCATGTTGTGCAAAGCCTGTGGAGGTCAGAAGAGAGCGTCAGATTCCCTTGGAACTGGAGTTACAGTTGTTAGCCATCATGTAAGTTCTGGGAATCAAACCCAGGTCCTCTACAGGAACACTGTTCTTAACCGCTGAGTCATCTCTCCAGCTTCCTCCCACACACACTTTAAACTTTTATAATCAGAGGCCCCTTTAGCCTTGGCAGTGAATGTTGGGGGGAGACACAGGCCACTTGGCTCCCCTACAAACTATGTTGTCAAAGCCACGAGGGGTTCACACCCTGCAGTGGCCCTGCCCAGCTCTGGGTGGGTAAGGCCCACAGAGCACAGGTGTCCACAGCCCAGTTCTGAACTCTTGAGTTTCCTGCTCTTGTAGAGTCAAGACACCTCTCTACACCTCCCAAACCCCAGGCCCAAACTGTCCACCCTGGAGGTCACAGGCACCACTCAGCAGCAGACCTTCCCATTGGACCCTGTCCAAGAGGCAGACCTCCAGCAGCAGGGCCCTGTCCCTCTGGCCCTTGGCGTGCTCTGGGTCTCCAAACATGCAGCTGCTGGAGGTCTCCCCAGTAACCTTTGGATCTCCACAGAGACAGGCTCTATGATCCTTGGATTCCCCCACCCCTGTGGGCACATTAGAAATGAAGGTTCCTGGGGCTGGAGAGGTGGCCTAGCAGTTAAGAGCTCCGACTGCTCTTGCAGAGGACCTGGGTTCGATCCCCAGCACCCACATGGTGGCTGACAACCGTCTTTAACTCCAGCTCCAGGGGAATCCGACACCCTCTTCTGACCTCCGAGGCATTGCACAACACGGGTGCACAGACCTATATGCAGACAGTACATTCATACACATAATAAAATAAAATAAATTAAATTAAAAAGATAAAAAAGGAATGCAGGTTCCTGGTTCTGTCCCAGGCCACCACTCAGGGCTTCAGGGGGAACCTGAGTTGTTAGCTTGTTCAGATTGCCAGTTTGGGCTGGAGTCAGTTTCAGAGACGACCAGTAGGTGTCACTCCAGCACAGCTTGCAGGGTCCCTCCCTGTGTCTTGACTGTAAAGCCAATGAAGGCTCAGAGACACCTGTCAGAGACAGGGAGCCTGCCCCTGCCTTTGGGTGGTGGAAGAACATGTTCTAATCCCAGTGTACACAGAGCCAGAGGGGGCTAGAAGGAAGAAGGAAGGGAGGGAGGGAGGGAGGGAGGGAGGGAGGGAGGGAGGATTGGGAGAGGGGTCTGAGGAGGAAGGGGCTGGGTCTGGGCTAAGAATGCTTGTCCTTGACAAATGTCCAAGGTCAGAGTCAATCAGGAAGGACCTGGGCTGGGAGCCTAGGACTGGGACTGGGCCCTCATCCCATCCCCGGGGCCCCAGCTCGCCCCTGCCAATGTCTTGGGTTCCTGGATGTTCTAGTATCTATTGCTATGACAAAGCTCCCTGACAAAAACAACTTAGGGGAGAGCGTTTATCTGGGTTACAACTCCAGGTCACAGCCCATCTCCGTGGGGACGTCAAGGCAGGACTCTAAGCAGCTGGGCACATCCCCAGTCAAGAGCAGAGGGAATGAATTCAATGTGTGAACGAATGCTCCGAGCTCAGACGCTTTCTATACTCATAGAGAACCTAGACCAGGTGCCGCCCAGGGACTGGTGCTAGGTGGGTCTTCCATATCAGCCAGAGAGTTCCCCACAGACACGCCCACAGGCCAGCTTGATCTGCCCCTTGTGAGACTCTTTACAGGTGATTCTGGATTGTGTCTGGTTGACAATTAGAACAATCATCACACTGGACTTCAGGCGGAGGTGGGCCCCTGTCATAGTGGGGTGTGCTAGCCCCTGTCACAGTGGGGTGTGCTAGCCCCTGTCACAGTGGGGTGTGCTAGCCCCTGACATAGTGGGGTATGCTAGCCAGGCAGAAGGCTCCAGAGAGCCTGTGGCATCGCTCCTTGGTCAGTGTCATCTGCTGTGACTGATGGCACTAAGGTGGTGTGGCCCCTTAGAAGCCAGGCTCACTGTGCACCTACTAAGCTCTGGGTGCCCTGCTCAGGCCGGAGCTGTAGACACTCTGCCTGGTACTGCGTCCAGGGCTCACCAGAAAGCCATTTTGGATGTAGGTGATGGTGTAGGTGGCTGTGAGAAGGCGGGGGCTCTGACTATCTACTTGATGGGCTTTAGAATTCTCAGGGCTCTCCTGACTACCTGGCACAGTTGATGCCCGGTGATGGCTTCTTCCTAGGCGTGGCCCAGACTTGTATACAGGACCCTTCAAGCCATTTCAAGGTGCATTGTTTTTCCTGTGAGAGCCCAGATGGGTCAAGCCTTCTGGCGTGTGACTCCCTGGGGACAAGTGAGCAGACATGTTTGTTCACTCCAGATAAGGCCCCACAGACAGACCCAAGCCCATTTCCATGAACCAGTGAGTTCATCTGGATCATTTAAGAGCATGTGCATATGTGATTCATAAACAGGCAGCATAGGTCGTGAGCTCATATGACCTCACAACCTTGAGGAAGCTACATCACAGAGTCCTGATTTCAGTTAACCCCTTTCACCTCCTATGTGTTTGAGAATCTCCAAGATTACATACCGCGGGTGGGCAGGAGCCCACAGACCCTGCTGTCAGTATTTGTTTACTTGCTTTTTTATCATGACTACTGGGGCACAGTCACCTCTGCTCCCCAATGTCTGGTGGTCACGGCAGGCTGAGAGGGAATTATGTATTAGTCACTTCTCTTATTGCTGTGACGAAATGCCTGACAAAGCCATTTAAAGAAGGAAGGTTTGTCTGGCTCACAGTTCGAGGACATCACAGTGGGAAGTCATGGTGTCAGGACCATGAAGTGGCTGGCGACCTCATATCTGATCCACAGTCAGGAAGCAGAGGGAGATGCAAGCTGGGGCTCAGCTCACTTCCCTTTATATTCAAGCTGGGACCCCAGAACATGGGTGTCACAGCTCACATTTCAGGTGGGTCTTTCCACCTCAACTAACCTTATTTGGAAAATTTCTCCCTGTCATGCATGCCTAGAGGCCTGGGTGATTCTGGGTCCTGGAAGGTGGACAATACGAACGTCACACTCAATATCTGTATTTTGCAACAACTTTCCCACCAGTGGCAGTTTGGAGGAAAGTTGGGCAAGATAGAGGATGGGCAACGATAGGAAGATGGGGAGCCAGGGGAGACACAGAGCTGAGTGTCAGCAGGCTGAGCGTGGGTGTGAGCCCCCAGTGCTGCCGAGTGTCAGCAGGGTGAGCCTGGGTGTGAGCCCCCAGTGCCGCCGAGTGCCAGCAGGGTGAGCCTGGGTGTGTGTCCCCAGTGCCGCCGAGTGTCAGCAGGCTGAGCCTGGGTGTGAGCCCCCAGTGCCACCGAGTGTCAGCACGCTGAGCCTGGGTGTGAGCCCCCAGTGCTGCCGAGTGTCAGCAGGGTGAGCCTGGGTGTGAGCCCCCAGGGCTGCCGAGTGTCCGCAGGGGGAGCCTGGGTGTGAGCCCCCAGTGCTGCCGAGTGTCCGCAGGGTGAGCCTGGGTGTGAGCCCCCAGTGCCGCCGAGTGTCAGCAGGGTGAGCCTGGGTGTGAGCCCCCAGTGCCGCCGAGTGTCAGCAGGGTGAGCCTGGGTGTGAGCCCCCAGTGCCGCCGAGTGTCAGCACGCTGAGCCTGGGTGTGAGCCCCCAGTGCCGCCGAGTGTCAGCACGCTGAGCCTGGGTGTGAGCCCCCAGTGCCGCCGAGTGTCAGCAGGGGGAGCCTGGGTGTGAGCCCCCAGTGCCGCCGAGTGTCAGCAGGGTGAGCCTGGGTGTGAGCCCCCAGTGCCGCCGAGTGTCAGCAGGCTGAGCCTGGGTGTGAGCCCCCAGTGCCGCCGAGTGTCAGCACGCTGAGCCTGGGTGTGAGCCCCCAGTGCCGCCGAGTGTCAGCAGGGTGAGCCTGGGTGTGAGCCCCCAGTGCCGCCGAGTGTCAGCAGGGTGAGCCTGGGTGTGAGCCCCCAGTGCCGCCGAGTGTCAGCAGGGTGAGCGTGGGTGTGAGCCCCCAGTGCCGAGTCACGAGTGTGGCCCCCAGCCGAGGCAGAATGAGCCTGGGTGTGAGCCCCCAGTGCTGCCGAGTGTCAGCAGGATGAGCTGGGTGTGAGCCCCCAGTGCTGCCTGTCAGCAGGTGACCTGGGTGTGAGCCCCCAGTGCTGCCGAGTGTCAGCAGGGGGAGCCTGGGTGTGAGCCCCCAATGCTGCCGAGTGTCAGCAGGGTGAGCGTGGGTGTGAGCCCCCAGTGCTGCCGAGTGTCAGCAGGGTGAGCCTGGGTGTGCGCCCCCAGTGCTGCCGAGTGTCAGCAGGGTGAGCCTGGGTGTGCGCCCCCAGTGCGCCGAGTGTCAGCAGGGTGAGCCTGGGTGTGAGCCCCCAGTGCCGCCGAGTGTCAGCAGGGTGAGCGTGGGTGTGAGCCCCCAGTGCCGCCGAGTGTCAGCAGGGTGAGCCTGGGTGTGAGCCCCCAGTGCTGCCGAGTGTCAGCAGGTGAGCCTGGGTGTGAGCCCCCAGTGCCTGCCGAGTGTCAGCACGGTGAGCCTGGGTGTGAGCCCCCAGTGCCGCCGAGTGTCAGCAGGGTGAGCCTGGGTGTGCGCCCCCAGTGCCGCCGAGTGTCAGCAGGATGAGCGTGGGTGTGAGCCCCCAGTGCTGCTGTCAGCAGGGTGAACCTGGGTGTGAGCCCCCAGTGCTGCCGAGTGTCCGCAGGGGGAGCCTGGGTGTGAGCCCCCAATGCTGCCGAGTGTCAGCAGGGTGAGCGTGGGTGTGAGCCCCCAGTGCTGCCGAGTGTCAGCATGCTGAGCCTGGGTGTGAGACCCCAGTGCCGCCGAGTGTCAGCAGGGTGAGCCTGGGTGTGAGCCCCCAGTGCTGCTGTCAGCAGGGTGAGCGTGGGTGTGAGCCCCCAGTGCTGCCGAGTGTCCGCAGGCTGGGCCTGGGTGTGAGCCCCCAGTGCTGCCGAGTGTCCGCAGGCTGAGTCTGGGTGTGAGCCCCCCAGTGCCTTCATCCCACTTTGTGGATCAGGCAAATGTTCTCAGAACACAGTAAGTTCATCAGTTCCACTGCCCTGTAAGATCCTGTGTCTGGAACAGTCTCAAACTCGCAGAAGATTGCTATCTCAGTGAACACCCCATGAAATTCATACTCTAGTAAGAAGTCACAGGCATCTGGGGACCCTCACCTAGGTGACACCTTACCTGAGCCTGGCCTTGGCCCTGCAGGGGGTCCTATCGCCTGCAGCCCCAGAGCCAGAGCTGGGTGTTGGCTGACTTGACGCTTCCCGGAGCTGATAGAAAAATGGATATTGAGGGCACCTGAGAGGGAAGGACGCCCCTCGCTGTGGATCTGGATTAGATACCCCTCACTATGGATCTGGATTGGACGCCCCTCACTGTGGATCTGGATTGGACGCCCCTCACTGTGGATCTGGATTAGATGCCCCTCACTATAGATCTGGATTGGACGCCCCTCACCGGTGGATCTGAATTGGATGCCCCTCACTGTGGATCTGGTTGATGCCCCTCGCTGTGGATCTGGATTGGATGCCCCTCCTGTGGATCTGGATTAGACACCCCCTCACTGTGGATCTGGATTGGACGCCCCTCACTGTGGATCTGGGTTGGACACCCCTCACTGTGGATCTGGATTAGATGCCCCTTGCTGTAGATCTGGGTTTGGACGCCCCTTACTGTGGATCTGGATTGGATGCCCCTCACTGTGGATCTGGGTTTGGACGCCCCTTACTGTGGATCTGGATTGGATGCCCCTCACTATGGATCTGGATTGGACGCCCCTCACTGTGGATCTGGATTGGATGCCCCTCACTGTGGATCTGGATTAGATGCCCCTCACTATAGATCTGGATTGGACACCCCTCACTGTGGATCTGGATTGGATGCCCCTCACTGTGGATCTGGGTTAGATGCCCCTCACTGTGGATCTGGATTGGATGCCCCTCGCTGTGGATCTGGATTAGACACCCCTCACTGTGGATCTGGATTGGACGCCCCTCACTGTGGATCTGGATTGGACGCCCCTCACTGTGGATCTGGATTGGACGCCCCTCACTGTGGATCTGGATTGGACGCCCCTCACTGTGGATCTGGGTTGGACACCCCTTACTGTGGATCTGGATTGGAACACCCCTCGCTGTGGATCTGGATTGGATGCCCCTCGCTGTGGATCTGGGTTTGGACGCCCCTTACTGTGGATCTGGATTGGACACCCCTCACTGTGGATCTGGGTTTGGACGCCCCTTACTGTGGATCTGGATTGGATTCCCCTCACTATGGATCTGGATTGGATGCCCCTCACTGTGGATCTGGATTGGACGCCCCTCACTGTGGATCTGGATTGGATGCCCCTCCTGTGGATCTGGATTGGATGCCCCTCACTGTGGATCTGGGATTGGATGCCCCTCACTGTGGATCTGGATTGGATGCCCCTCACTGTGGATCTGGGTTGGACGCCCTTCACTGTGGATCTGGATTGGATGCCCCTCACTGTGGATCTGGATTGGACGCCCCTCACTGTGGATCTGGATTGGACGCCCCTCACTGTGGATCTGGATTGGACGCCCCTCACTGTGGATCTGGATTGGACGCCCCTCACTGTGGATCTGGATTGGATGTCCCTCACTGTGGATCTGGATTGGATGCCCCTCACTGTGGATCTGGATTGGATGCCTCTCACTGTGGATCTGGATTGGACGCCCCTCACTGTGGATCTGGATTGGACGCCCCTCACTGTGGATCTGGGTTTGGACGCCCCTCACTGTGGATCTGGATTGGATGCCCCTCACTATGGATCTGGATTGGATGCCCCTCACTGTGGATCTGGATTGGACGCCCCTCACTGTGGATCTGGGTTGGACGCCCTTCACTGTGGATCTGGATTGGACGCCCCTCACCGTGGATCTGGATTGGACGCCCCTCACCGTGGATCTGGATTGGACGCCCTTCACTGTGGATCTGGATTGGACGCCCCTCACTGTGGATCTGGATTGGACGCCCTTCACCGTGGATCTGGATTGGACGCCCTTCACTGTGGATCTGGATTGGATGCCCCTCACTGTGGATCTGGATTGGACGCCCCTCACTGTGGATCTGAATTGGATACCCCTCACTATGGATCTGGATTGGGCACCCCTCACTATGGATCTGGATTGCTTTTCCTGCTAAGGTCACAAAAGTTCAAGCCAGCAGATAAAGCCAGAATTGTCCACAGACATGATGTGTGTGTTCCCAAAGCTGTCTCAGACAAGAACACTCAAAACGACGGAGCAGCTGGGGTTCCTGACCCTGAGCAGGACTGAATCAGCTCCTTTCTTACTCTAAATCTCAAACCACCTGCCCATTCCATCTAGGGAAGGAAATTCTGTAAGAAAAAAAAGCAAGCTCATATAGTTCTACTTAAATTTTAAATTTTACTTAAATGTTAAGCTTAATCTTTAAACCTTGATACAAATGACGTCCTTTGGGGAGTGTAACACAGAAAGCCTCCGGGTCTAGTGGCACTTTTGTAAAGACACCTGAGCAGGGCACTGTCAAGGAGCTGCACCCATGTGTTGGGGTGCTCTGTTCCCCAACAAGTTATTCTGTCTAGATTTGTGTGTGTGTGTGTGTGTGTGTGTGCGTGTGTGTGTGTGTGTGTGTTTGAGACAGGGTCTCCCTTTAGTCCTAGCTGGCCTGGAGCTCACTCTGTAGACCAGGCTTGCTTTGAACTCACAGAGACCCACCTGCCTCTGCCTCCCAAGTGCTGGGATTAAAGGCGTGTGCTACCACTCCTGGCCTAGATTAGTTTTTTAAAGGAAAATTTTACATTTATGTGTCTGAGTGTTGTGCGCTCTATGTGCCTACTGAGGCCAGAAGAGGGCATCAGATCCCCTGGAACAGTTGTTAGCCACCTTGTGGGGGAACCCAGCCCAAGTCCTCTGCAAGAGCAGCCAGTGCTCCTAACTGCTGAGCCATCTCTCCAGCCCTCAGTCTAGATCCTCAGTCTCACTAATTTAGCTTCCCTCTGACTTGTCCTGATATTCTTTGGATGTGCACATGTGTGTACATGTCCGTGTGGGTGCACATGCGTGCGTGCATATGCACATGTGTGTGTGCACGTGTGTGTATATGTACATGTGGGTGCACATGTGTGTATGTGTGTAGCCCAGAGTTTGATGCTGGGTGTCTTCCTCACTTTCTCAACCACTCTCCATTCTCTCTCTCTCTCTCTCTCTCTTTCCTCTCAGACAGGGTCTCCCTGTAGCCCCAGCTGGCCTGGAACGCACTACATACCCTGGATCTAGCAGAGAGCTCCACCTGCCTCTGATTCCTGGGTGCTAAGATCACATTTTCTGAGACAGAGTCTCCCACTACCCACCACTCATCAAATCATCTAGCCTGACTGACCAGCAAACTCTGGAGGCCACTTGTCTCTGCCTGTCCAGTGCTGGGATTAGAGGTGCCCACCCATGAACACACACACACACACACACACACACACACACACAATTTTAAAAATTAAGGGTGAGGGGCTGGGGAGATGACTGCACTGACTGCTCTTGCAGAGGACCAGGGTTCCATTCCCAGAACCCACGTGGTGGCTAAGAACCATCTTTAGTGCTGGGCATAGTGGCGCAAGCCTTTAATCCCAGCACTTGGGAGGTAGAGGCAGAGGCAGGTGGATCTCTGTGAGTTCAAGGCCAGCCTGATCTACAGAGCGAGCTCCAGGTCAGCTGGGACTAAAGGGAGACCCTGTCTCAAAAATACAAAAACAAAACAAAACAAAAAAAGTGATGAGAGAGGACTTCAGGACCTGAGGACACAGCCCCCGCTCTGATTGCTGGGCCTCAGTCTCCCCTGTAAGGTGGATGGCACACCTGACCTCTGAGCTTATTGTCTTCTGTAATGATGAAGCTCAGATGTCAGCAGGGGTGTTGGATGGGGGGGGCAGGAGAGTGCACAGGCTTCGACCAGCACCACCACAGCAGGTGGAACCAGCACGAGGCAGAACGGTCGCATGTGCAGATCTGAGGAGGGGTCCCTGGAAGCCAGCATGGTCGCTCACAGTCCCAAGACCAGCTGACCCAGATTCCTGCGGCACCATGTGACAAACATCACCATGCCCGCCTCTACCAGTCCCTCTAAGCCCCTCTCTGTCCAGGTCCTTTACCAGGGCAGCCAGAGCAGACTGTCCCCTCAGAGCTGGCCTTGACAGCCCAGGCCTGGCCTTGAGCTGAGTTCTCTGGCTGTGACGTCACTGGTGAGGGCCACCCACCTGGGAGTGAGAGCCACATCAGAACTGTGCTGTGGGCTGTTGTGGGGTGGTGGCTGTGGTGGCTGCAGGACGCGGACGTGGGACTTGGTGACAGCGCTGCCTATTCCAGACTGGGGCCAGCTCATTCTCAGGTTAAAGCCATCTCTCCCACCCCTGTCCAACTCCAGTTGGGCTGGAGTTCCCGGGAAAGCCACCCCAACTCTGACAAGGCCAAGCCAGAAACAAAGCTCTTCAGATACTCAGCCTTGGCCCCAGTAATCCAGACTCGGGGTCTCCAGGACCCTGCAGCCACGCGGGCTGTGGAGGATGGCACAGCCCCTCTGGCCCTGGCCGCCTGTAGCCTTCCATTCTACACAGCAAAGTGCCCTCAGGAGCCTGGAGAGGGAGGTGAGCAGAGGGCTGCCATCTGTCCCTCTGTGTCCACGGGGGAGCTTCGGATCAGCCAGGTGGGATGTCCAGCTGTGTCCCTCTCAGGAGAGACAGCCCAACTTCAGCTTGTAAAGCTGCTTCGCAAGGCTGCAGTGGGCCCTCTAGGGCTGATCTGATCTCCTGATGATTACAGAAAAAGGGATGTGCTCCCTGCCCCAGCCCGGCTTCGTGGGCAGAGCCATGCCTGGGGGTAGCTTCAGGCCAAGCTGTGGCCGAGGCGGACCCAGGGATGAGTGCCATATTCCATGGCTCCGGCGAAAGCACTGTTGGCCCACTGGACGGGGTGCAGCCTGGCTCAGGAGGGCCCCCTCAACAGGGACCATGCGGTGACAATGATAGAATGTGCCAAGAACGAGTTGCAGCTGCAAGCCCCAGAGCCCTCCAGAAGCATGCTTGTACCCAAAGACAGGGCCAAGACCCCAGTTACAGCTGGTGACAAGCATTTCCTGTAGGAGAGGGGGAAGGCATGACAGGACATGACAGTCCCAGAGGCTCCTTGTCACTCTCTCCCCCGCCACGGCCCCACTCCTCTCCATACACACACACACACACACACACACACACACACACACACACACACACACCGCCACTCCTAGCAGCCTTCCTTCACAATGGGCAGAGCCCTTCTGCCACACCATCACCCAAGGCCCTTGTGCTACCCCAGCTTCCCTCCGACTGCTGGCCCTAGTCAGTGTTTATCCTGGAGGCCTCTGGCCAGCAGCCTTTCCTCCTGTGGACAGAGGGACTGGGGGGCCCCGTGGCAGGAATTCTCAGATCTGTGCAAGCACAGAGTGCGGGGTGAACCAGCTCCCCAGCCGCCATTCCCACCAGGGGTGACCGTACCCTCTCCCCAGGACAGTCAGCATGTGGGGGGTAATTTTCTTTGTCATGCCTGGGAGAGGAAGTGGGGGGCATCTGGGGAGGGGGTGAGCTCTCCAGAGACACAGCCAAGCCTGCACACAGGACAGCCTAGGGCCCTCTGAGAGTGGCAAGGTGTGGTCTCTGCCCAGTGCAGGAGGCGGGGAGCATGGGTGCAGAGTAACCAAAGCTTTCCTGGGGAGGGGTGGTGGGTGCAGAGGGGACTCAGCACCAGGTGGACTTCTGCCTGCTCCTTAGTGACAGAACCCTGTTGACATCTGGGGTGGCAACAGCCTCAGCTGAGAAACTTAACTCCCAGACATCCTCGATGCATGACACAGTCGGGCGACCAGCTCCTGGCAGGGAAAGTTCCTTCATGTAGAAGGGTGGGTACATCACATCTGTACCCCAGGCAGCGGGGGGGCGGCACCACCTGTGAGAGGGGGGACCAGGAGCAGAGCCCCACGGATGCCAGGAAAAAGGGTAAATGGAGGCAGACAAGGGATGGGAGCTCGCGGAGGAGAGAGAGAGAGAGAGAGAGAGAGAGAGAGAGAGAGAGAATGGAACGTGGAGATGGCTGCACACAACTGTGGACTGCTGGATGACATAGCTTAGCAACTACCCCCCTCTTCCAGAAGCCAAGGCCCACCTGAAAGATAGACCCTTCTCATCCTCAGACCTGGGATACAGATGTGACGGCTGGTGCTTCAGGAACTCTTAAGTGAGATGGCGGAAGATGCTGGGACAAAGGAGAAGGAAAAAAGAGCCAGAGTCTAGTGACAGGGGACAGCGGTCCCACCCAGACCCTCAGGATGGTTCTCAGGAGAGAGCGGTACAATGTCATATTTAAAACTTGTATTACATTTGTTACTTAGCGTGTGGGGGTGTGACATACCACAGCCTGTGTGGATGTCAGAGGACCACTCGTGGGGTCAGGTCTGTCCTCCCTCAGATGCTGGCATCAAGTTCAGGTCATGAAATGTGCCGATCAGTTTTTGCCCATTTAACATAAGAGCCATCTGGGAAGAAGAAACCTCAGCTGAGGGACATCCTCTATCGGACTGGTCTGCGGGACATTTTCTTGATTGCTAATTCATGGAGGAGGGCCCAGCTCACGGTGTGTGGGGCCATCCCTGGGCAGGTGGGCCTGGGCTGTAGACCAAAGGCAGCTGAGCAAGCCAGGGACACAAGCCAGGCAGCAGCGTCCCCCATGGTCTCTGCTTCAGCTCCTGCTCCAGGCTCTGCCTTGAGCCCCTGCCCTGACCTCCCTGATGATGGACTGTGACCTGGAAGCCAAATAAACCCTTTTCTCACCAAGTTGCTTTTGGCATGGTGTTGATCACAGTGACAGAAAAGTAAACTAGAACACCAGGTTTGGCAGTAGGCCCCGTTTTCCGTGGACGCATCCCCCAGCCCCACTTAACTTCCATTTATGAAGCCAAAGTTTATCCTATGTGAAACAGCACCTAGCATCGATGATGGTTTTTCGTGCCAGGTGCTGCTCTGAGGACTTATACCTATGATATCTTCACTGAGGTCCAGAGAGGGCAAGCAACTTGCCCAAGTCACACAGCTGTCGACCACAGGTTCTCATTGAGCACTAACCTGTTCCAAAACCAGGGTTCCCCTGCTTCCATCCTTGTAAACCCCATTCTCTTTTGGGTTTAAAAATATGTGTTTATTTTTTAAATTATGTGTATGTGCATTTATGGCGATGTGCACCTGAAGGCAGGAGCCAGCGGATGCCAGAGGTGTTGGATCCCCTGGAGATGCAGTTACAGGCAGACGAACTCAGGTCCCTGGAAGAGCAATGAATGCTTCTAACCACAAAGCTATCTCCAGTTGTTTTTGTTGCTGTTGTTAAGTTTATTTTGGTTTTTTGTTTTTTGGAGTCAGGGTTTCTCGTAGCCTAGACTGATCTCAACTTAGCCCTGTAGCTGAGGCCGGCCTTGAACCCCTGATCTCCTACTTTGCTCCCTGAAGTCCCGAGATTACAGGCAGAAGCTACCGAGCCAGACTTTCTTTTAATTTAAAGAAAATGCTATGGGGCGTGCCATGAGATTTGTAGCACCTGTACCCTGGCTAGTCTGGAACTTGCTATGCAGACCAGGCTGGCCTTGAACTCACCGAGCTCTATCAGCCTCTGCCCCGAAAGTGCTCATACTGAGGACGTGAACCACCACACTGAGCCCTTGATAAGAGACACAAAGTAGCCACGCTGCCAGTGCTGCCCTCTCCTGTCTTCATTCTCTGAAGCTGTCCCTCCAACATCCTTGACCCTTTACCCATTTTGGCAATGCATGGCACCCAGAATACCTAGCACAGGGGCCTCCAAACCACAGGTCAAAGGATGTGAGGCCCGCCCTCAACCCTCCTGGGCTCAGTGCCAGAGAGACTCCTCAGCACCCCAGCCCCACTCTACTCAGCCCGCCCCTGACAGGGAACTGGGACCACAAATACCTCTGCGTGAAGGGGCAGCTGGGTGCCTGCAGGAGTCACCTTTAATGGGCACTGTTGGAATGCTTCTTGCTGATGGAGAAATCTGGGGAACCTCTCACAAAGAATGAATCCATCTCAGCCAGAGCTAGCCTGACTTGGGCCTGCTGTTCTCTCACGTTGGGGGTGGCTGGTCAATTCTCCACAGCCATCCTATTGTCCAGGTCAGAACATGAGAGGGGCCCCCTGAATGCACCTGGCCTGGGAGAAGTGAGTTCTGGGTCAGGGTCAGGGCTCATAACCCTATTACCAGAGCATGCACTGCTGAGGTGCCCACCTGGGTCAGCACCTTTATCCAGGAAGAATGGTGCCAAGGCTGGTGCAGGGGGTCTGTGGCACCGCACAGCCTCCCCATTCCTGTCAGAACAAGAGCTGAGTTTGGGCAGAAGGAAAAAGATGATTGAGAGGTGCAACAACCAATGGTTAGGGTTGAGATCACTGGATGGCATGGATGGCTGGATGGCTGGTGGGTGGGTTCATGGATAGAAGCTTGATGGAAGGAAGGATAGATCAATGAACTGATTTGTGAGAAACGATGAATATGTAGATGATGGAACGACAGGTGGGTGGTAGATGGATGGATGCCATGGGTGGATGGTGGGTGGATGGGTGGGTGGGTGGATGGATGGGTCAGTGAATAGGTGGATGGTGGGTGGATAGCTAGATGGATGAGTGGGTGGATGGATGGATGACTCAGTGGATGGGTGGATGGTGGGTGGATAGCTAGATGGATGGGTGGGTGGATGGGTGGGTGGATAGCTAGATGGATGGGTGGGTGGATGGATGGATGAGTCAGTGGATAGGTGGATGGTGGGTGGATAGCTAGACAGATAGGTGGGTGGATGGTGGGTGGGTGGATGGATGGATGGAAGAGTGGATGGATTGAGGAGTGGGTGGGTGGGTAGAAACATAGATGCATGAATAGATAGGTAAACAGATAGGTGGACTGATGGATGGAATGATGAATGGGTGGATGGATATTGCATTAGTCACTTTTTTATGTGTATGAATGTACTGTCTGCATGTAGGTTTGTGCACCCATATTGTGCAATGCTGTGGAGGTCAGAAGAGGGTGTTAGATTTCCCTGGAACTGGAATTAAAGACAGTTCTCAGCCACCATGTGGGTGCTGGGGATCAAACCCAGGTCTTCTGCAAGAGCAGTCAGTGCTCTTAATTGCTAGGCCATCTCTCCAGCCCCCAGTCACTTTTCTGTTGCTGTTATAAAACCACCATGACCAAGAGAACTTATAAAAGGAAGAATTTATTTGAGCTTACAATTGATGTTTCCAGGGAATTAGAGTCCATTGCGGCAGGAGGCATGGTGGCTGGAGCTGGAGCAGAAAGCCAAGGTTCACATCTTCCAATGAGCACAGGAAGCTGAGAGAGAGAACTAGAAACTGGCAAGGTTTGTTGAACTCTCTAAGCCCACCCTCAGTGACGTACTTCCTTCAGCACGGCCACACCTTCTAAGACCTCCCCAAACAGTGCCACCAATTGGGGACAAAATGTCTGAATAGTTGAAGCCTATGGGGGACATTCTCATTCAAACCACCACAGATATATAGCTAAAAAGATGGATTGGTATGTGGATAGACAGATAGATGATAAATGGATGATAGTTGGAGAGATAATTAATAGATAGATGATACATGATAGGTGACAAATAAGACAGCCTGGAGACCTGCAGTACACAGTAGAGCTGAGATGGGGTGTCCAGCCAGCCTGCCCCTCTTTTCTGCAGACTTCAGATATTCCGTGTCCCCCAGCACACAGTTCCTCTTTGGCGATGTGATGACGGGCACCTTGGCAGCCTAATAATGATAATAACAGGGTAACTGTTATTAGCTGGTAACTGAACCACTTCCTCACGCCTAAGCTGAAAACCAAGCAGCCAGGTCCCACTGCCAGAGTCTGCCACAGCTACTGCCATGCAGGGTCCAAGCTGCAGGGCTGAGTCAGAGCCAGTCATGTAGGACCAGGAGCTGAGGCTGCCCTGGTCCTGGCTCTGCTGCGGAATAGCTGTGACCTGGGTCCAAGGTCCGACTTCGCTAAACCTAAACTGTGCACCCAAACACCAGGCTACCTGACTGGGCCTCCTGGGTGCAGCACCGGGAGCTCTGGAGTGTTACAGGCATCGACGGAGTCAGAGATATTATTATCACTCTGTTACCACATTCGGATACAGCCTTTCCTCCCAGGACCAGTTAGGAGAGCTGTGATGATGTGGACGCTGACGGAGGTGAGCTGGCTATGTCCTTTCACTTGCTGATGGCACTGTGCTGGCGGGAGGCAGGCTGAGCATGGTACACTTGCTGCTCCACCCTATCCGACTGCACCTCATGGGTCACAGCTATTATCCCAGATGCAGATGGGAGACTGTGCTCCCCTGGAGGGGATTTGACCCTGTAGAGCAGACCTGGACTATGACCTGGGGCCTGCTGGTCTCCAGGCCCTGAGTCTACCTCTGTGTCCCATGATCTCAGGTCCCTGAGGCATTGGAGGGCGACATCGGGTTCTCAAGCTCCCAGGAGAAGGCCTTCAGGCTCCCACAAAGCTAGAAATCTGTGCTGTCCAGCCACCATCCTGCTGGGTGCTTTTGCCCAAGAGCAGGGTGCAGGGCGAAGCAGGTGACCTCTGTGTCCTCGGGGTGGAACTGTGGCTCGTCCCCCGAGCAGCTCAAGAACTGTGGGTTGAGGTTCCAGCTCTATCCTAGTCTTCCCGCCCAGGACTCTTGCTCCATGCAGGCCAGGGCTGGGCACCAACCTAGAGACCAATAGTCCTCGAGCCTCAGAGCAGACAGACCTGTGGGCTTCAGGCACACAGTGGACAATCACCAGCGAGGTCATGAAAGAAGGGGACTATGCAGGGGCAGCTGGGTTACATAGGAGAGTGGGCGGGAAGGACCCCGGCACCATCGCCTCTCCCCCGTGCTCTTGAGGAGCTTGTTTCTAACCAGTAACCCCATAGCCTATTTCGCCACCAGCTTCTGACTTTGGGGATACATAAAGGAGCCTTCCCTTGGGCCAGTGAGCCTGTGAGCCATTGCTGGAGCCTCCCACAGGAGGCCGGCTGCACCCACTGCCTTCTCCTGAGGGTCTAAAACCACCACTTGCCTGGGAAGCCACGGGGGACCCTGGAGAGGCCTTGCCCCGGGAAGCTGCAGTGAACCCCACTGGAGACCAGACGGGAAGGGCTATTCTGACACAGAGCGACAGGAGCCTGGTGGGTGATGGGTACCTGTGCCCTTTCCCTGGGGCCACTCCATTTAGCTCCCCCTGGACCACACCCCCAGGGGGCATCTCCAGACAGCTCCAGCCCTGAGCCTGGGGAATTTGCTGATTACCTCCCACCTGTCCTCACCATCCAGGATCAACAATTCCTGGGGTTCCCTTCATTTGATTCCTAGATACTGTGAAGGGACAACCTGCCATCCCAGTCAAAACTGGCCCCAACCTCCCCACCATGTGCGTGCTGGGGCTGTAGGCAGCTGGGATGCCAGCTGGGCAGCCTGGGAGAGCGGTGGAGAGCAATTGGGCAGCCAACAAGGTAAATTGGTGAACACAGCTTGTCCCAGAACTGGAGAGGAACTGGGTCGCTCCTGGAGGCCCTGATCAAGAGCATGCATGATCTGCGTGTGTTCCCAGCCAATGGGAAGAAGCTTTCTGAAGGGGCTGAGAAGCAAGACTGTGGTGAATGTCAGACAAAACAGCAGGGCACCATGAGAGAGGGCAGATTAAGATGTCCTTGTTGCTTGATATGACCTTGAATGACCTATCTGAGTCGTCTAAAAGCATATATCTGACTAGATAAGAGAGACTGATGATGGATGACTGTGGTGGTTTGAATGAGTGTCCCCCATAGGCTTTGGGTGTTCAGACATTTGTCTCCAGTTGGTGGCACTGTTTTTGGAGGTCTTAGAAGGTGTGACCGTGCTAGAGGAAGTATGTCACTGGGGGCGGGCTTAGTGAGTTTAACAAGCCTCATGGTGTACAGTTGCCCTCTCTCTGTTTCCTGTGCTCTTCTAGAGATGTGACCCTCGGCCTGCCGCTCCAGATCCAGCCGCCACGCCTCCCGCCACAATGGACTCTAATTCCCTGGAACCGCCAATCGTAAGCTCAAATAAACTCTTCCTTTTATAAGTTCCTTTGGTCATGGTGTTTTATCACAGCAACAGAAAAGTGACTAATACAATGACGGATTGATAGATGGATTGATAGGTAATAGTCGATAGCCGGGGACATAGGGGAAAGATGGTAGTGATAGATAGTTGGATTAGCAGACAATATAGATATATGTTAAAGATATGATAGAAGATGGTAGAGATAGATGATAAATGTTAGATAGATGATGACAGGGTAAGATGATAGATGGTAGATGGTAGACTGATAGATGGTAGAGGATTGATAAGATGATGATAGATGATAGGTAGATCATATAGATGGTAGATTGATGGATGATAGATGATTGATGATAGAAGATAGATAACAGATTGCTTAGCTAAGTACCTTGGATTCTTACCAGGACAATATGGGAGAGTAGAGAAAGCCCAAACTTTCAGTTTTGGGTTTTTTTTAGTCTTTTTGAAACAGAGTCTGCCTTTAGTCCCAGCTAGCCTGGAGCTCGCTCTGTAGACCAGGTTGGCCTTGAACTCACAGAGATCCGCCTGCCTCCCCCTCCCAAGTGCTAGGATTAAAGGTGTGTGCCACCACGCCCAGCTTTTTTTTTTTCTTAAATCCAACCAAGCCAAGCTCACACCATCGGATCCTGTGCACCTTATACTGAACGTCCAGCCCAGAGGTTGATCCCTGGTGTCTGTCAGCTCCTATGGTGGGGAGAGCCCAGCCCTGTGGGCTTCAGTATGCTGGAATTGCTTGTGAGGCTGTGAGTGAGCAACACAGTTTTCTGACAGCCAGCCACCCATCCGGGCTAGTGGTCTATGGAGTTCCACCACATGATGCCCTGTTGGTTCTGGTTGACTGGTCAGTGGGTGATGGGGTGCCTGGGCCACGTGTGTCTCGTTAGAAAAAAGGCAGCAGTAGAGGCGTATTAGCTGGGGTTCTCGAGAGGGATGGAACCAATGGACTGTGTACGTGTTTATTTTGGTTTGGTTTCTGTTGCTGTGATCAACACCCGGAGCAAAAGCAACAGAGGAGGAAAGGGTTTGTTTGGATTACATTTACAGGTCACATCCATCATTGAAGGAGGTCAGAGCAGGAACTGAAGCAGAAATCTTGAGGAGCACTGCCTGTGTCTCTCAGGCTTTCTTCTGTAGCCCAGGACCACCTGGCCAGGGAATGGGGCTGCCCACAGTTGGCTGGGCCCTCCTACATCAATTAACAGTCAAGATGGTCCCCTACAGACAGGGCCACAGACCAATCACATCTAGGTAATTCCTCAACTGAGACTCCTTTTTTCAGGTGCCTCTGAGCCATGTCATGCTGACAGTTCATGCTGACAGTGATGTTAAAAGGAGGATTTATTTTTTTTAACTTTTTAAATTTTATTTATTTTTGTATGTGTATGAATGCACTGTCTGCATGTAGGTCTGTGCACCCATGTCGTGCAATGCTGCGGAGGTCAGAAGAGGATCTCGGATTCCCCTGGAACTGGAGTTCTCCTGGAATTGGAGTTACAGACAGTTCTTAGCCACCATGTGGGTGCTGGGGATCGAACCCGGGTCCTCTGCAAGAGCAGTCAGTGCTCTTAACCGCTAGGCCATCTCTCCAGCCCCAGGAGGATTTATTAACTGGCTTATACAACATGGGCCGGGGAGGGGAGTCCAAATGGCTGTGTATACACTGAAAGGCTGAGAACCCAGTAGCTGCTCAGTCCTGGATGTCTCGGGAATTGCAATCTGCTGCTGAAGGCTGGGAAGATTCCTGGACAATTGCTGTTATCAAGTCCTCATCATAAGGCCAAAGAAGGTGAAGTCTGACAGCAGCAGAGGACGCAGCAGCAGCTCAGGAGAGAGATGCAAAGGCAAGCAGCTGTGAGCTGTCTTTTCCTCAGCCCTCCTTCTCCCTGGGCCATTCTGGGAAGTGCTTGCCTGGTGGCAGAGCATTCCTGACCTCAGCCGGCCCTCTCTGAAAATCAAATCACAGAGCCAGCCCGAGGTGTGTCTCCTGGGTCATTCCAAATTTTGTCAAGTTGGCAATCAAGGCCAGCTATCACAGGAGGGTCACCCTGTCCCTAACCCTTCTCTAGTCTCTGGTTGTGTTATTTTCTAAAGATGGCCAAGCTCAGCTTCCAGGCCCATGAGACACAGACTGGGTCCCTCAGTGCAGAGGTCCGTGAAGCCACAATGCCATGCTGCTGGTTCCTCTGGCTGGATGTGATGATGGCCATCTTGAATCAGTGGTCATGAGGACTCTTGAGACCCTCAAGAAGTTGGGTGTGTTAATATTCCTTCAGGGTGTGGGCGGAGGTCCTAGCAAACTCCGGAGCCTCAGGAGATCTGAAGCCGGTCCCTACGCCCCACTCCGAGATTACATGAGTTGTCATTGATGAGTAAGGCAGGGTTTCCTGATGGTCTAGTGGCCTATAAATGACCCAGAGGGGACATCCCACTGGGAGTTGCTTTGAGTCTCCAGTGCTCCTGTAAGTAACCCCAATACAATTATTGGTCCACCAAGCCAGACTTGGATGGAATCCTTTCTTTGGCTTCTCAGTGCCCTTCCTATTTGGAGTGAATAAATTTTTCTTTCTCTCTCTCCAGAAAAAGTTACAGACACAGACACAGACACAGACACACACACACACACACACACACACACACACACAGGCACGGGAAGAACATGGGGCCCTCTTTGTGACCTGATGCCTAGGCTCCAAACTGCTCTGGAGTCTGGGACTCGGCAGCATGTTGAGACTCAGTCTTGCTTCCTCTCCTTTTTACAAAGCTATTTATTTTTATTTCATGCATATGAGTGTTTGCCTGCATATATGTTTTGTGTGCCATGTATGCAGTGTCCATGGAGGCTAGACGCTACAAGAAGGCATTAGGTCCTCTGGAACTGGGTTACAGGTGGTTGTGAGCTGCCATGTGGGTGCTGGGAGCTGAATCCAGGTCTTCTGCAAGAGCAGACAGTGCTTCTAACCCTTGAACCACCCCGCAGCTCTTGACTCTCCTTCCCTCTCTGTGCTTCCAATTTCAAGGTGTCTCGATCCGGGGCACAGCAAGCTACTCGGCCTTGGCCCTGGGACACTGGCCACCCAGCTCAGGCCCAGTGGGTCTCTCTCTCCATCATGTAGTGATGGAAGCCCTGAGCTGCCTCCATCTCACTCTGCTTGGGTCTCCCATTGTTGAATTGACTGTATTAGAAACTGTGACAGTCTATGCTCTCAGTTTTGGTGAGTGCACTGATGGACTCTGGGCCACCGAAAGGGAAGAGGCCCCCACGAACCATGTGGACAGAGGAGGACTGGGGCCAGGGTGGCTGGCTAAGGAGGGTGGGTGCCAACCAGAAGGCAGAACCTGCTCAGGAGCAGCGGAAGCAGGTGTCCCCCGGGTGTCTCCTCTGGGCCCTGCCACTGTTATTGGGGTCTTGTATCAGGATTCTTGAGGGGAGCAGAGCAAACAGGATGAATATTTGTTATCAAAGTGGACTAACTATGGTGGCTTATACAGCAGGGGTTGGGGAGTCCAACAACGCAGAAAAGACGGAGAACTCTTAGCTACTCAGTGCACAAGGCTGGCTGGCTCAGCAGGCCCCATCTGGTACTGAAGGCCCAGAGGATTCCTGGGGAGCTGCTGGTTTTCAGTTCATGTTGGAAGCACAGCTGGAGTGTGGTGCCCACTCAGGAGGGCAGCAGCACAGAGCAACGTGGAACAGACATACTCACCAGCGAGCAGTGGTCAGGCAGTCAGACTTCATCTTCCTGGGAACGCTTTCTATCTGGACTGCTGCAGGAAGGCACAAACCACTCTGGGAGGAGCTCTTGTTAGGAATTAGGAGTTTTAAGTTACGAACTCTTTCAGAATTGTTGAGATTAGTTGAGAGATTCTCGGGTGGAAAAGAAATGCAACAACCCTTGACAATCCAAATTGACGGTGGAGCCTGGCGTAGTCATGCAGGGCGAGCAGCATGGGAGTCAGGTAAAGGAGTCAGGGCTCGGACCCCCCCCCCCCGACCCCGCCCCAGCCCCGTAGGGATCTCAGAAGGATTTGTTTGCAGAGAAGGACCTGTTTGCAGAGCAGAAACCACTTTTATGGGAGGAGTTTATGGGAGTCTTGGATGAACTTGTTTGCAGAGCAAGGATTGCTTTATGGTTTGGGGTTTATGGGGTGTCCCATTAGATTTTATCCCTTCAGCCAATCCTTCCTGAAAATGCCCCCCACAGACCTGCCCAGACACCAGTCTCCAGATCCTGGGCAGACACTCAGTGTTAACCACAGGTTGTTCCTCGTTTAATATTGAGTCATGGGAGTTCTTCCAATGGCCTGATGCATACTTTATGGATGTTTTTCCCGGTCTGTGGCTTTCCTTGTTTTCTTTCTTTATTTATCTTTATTTTGTGTGTATGAGTGTATTGCCTGCATGTGTGTAAGTACACCCATGTTGTACCCTGCCACTGGAGGTCAGAAGAAGGTGTCAGATCCCCTGGAACTGGAGTTATAGACAGTCGTTACCTGCCATGTGGGTGCTGAGAATTGAACCTGAGTCTTACCTTTCTTTCTTTCTTTCTTTCTTTCTTTTTCTTTCTTTCTTTCTTTCTTTCTTTCCTTTCTTCCTTCCTTCCTTCCTTCCTTCCTTCCTTCCTTCCTTCTTTCTTTCTTTTTTTTTTTTTTTGGTCTGTTTGAGACCGACTCTCTCTGTAGCCCCAGCTGTCCTGAATCTCACTCTGTAGACCAGGCTGGACTTGAACTCACAAAGATCTACCTGCCTCTGCCTCCCGAGTGCTGGGATTAAAGGTGTGCGCCACCACACCCGGCTTGAGTCTATTTTCTAAATGATGTCTTTTCATTTGATAAACATTTTCAGTTTCAATTTGAGGGGATCTTGGTGTCACCACTGCGTGGGTCTCTGAGGATATTTCCAGACAGGATTAGCTGAGGGCTAAGATCTGCCCTCAAGGCAAGCATCTTCTAATGGGCAGATATTACACCTGCCTTCCCTCCGTCCAGAGCCCCTCTTCTTCCCACTGATGTCAGACTTCTGCCTGCCCAGATCCCTCTAAGTAACCCCAATAAAACTCACAAAGTTGGACCCTGGTGGGGTCCTTTCTCTGGTCTGTCATTGGCTCCCTATGTGGGATGGGGAGATGTTTAGTCACGGAACAGTGTCACACTACACCATTTAAGCTCCACTTGCTGCCTCCAGCGACAGGCTGCTGCTTTCTGAAGCCCAGGACACCTCCGAGTCTTGAGGGAGTCACTCGTGAGCTTCAGGTGAGGGAGATGAGGCATTCTGTGGTCAGGAGAGCTCTCAAAGTGCTCCAACACCAAGTGAGAAGGGACTCCACGTTCTTACCTGTGAGTTCTAAGTATTCTGCATTTTGTATTTTACTCAGCGACTGTCCATGAAGGTCAGTCACTGTCTTTCTTCTAAGACCCTGTCTGTGACCTTTACCTGAGACTGGTGACTGCCAAAGTGTCTTTGTCCTTTGTGGGACACAAAGATGTGGGTGAACTGACCAGGATTGGGTCACATTGCCTGCTGAGCTGCCCCCCCCCCCAGTGTGTGATCTGGCCAGGCTTCCCATACCATCTATTCTGAGAAGTGGGAAGCCATTTAAAATAGAAAGGCATGGTGGTGCACACCTTTAGTCCCAGCACTCAGAAGGAAGAGGCAGGCGGATCTCTGTGACTTCAAGGCCAGCCTGGTCTACATAGTGAGTTCCAGGACAGCTGGGGCTACAGGGAGACCCTGCCTCAAAAAGACCAAAAAAAAAAAAAAAAAAAAAAAAAAGGCCCTGAACATACAGTTTGAAACTTAAAAATAATAAACCAAGACAGTAACTAACTCCCAGTGTCTGGGCTTTTCACAACGGACTCTTTCCTTATGTGCTTCAAACTCATTGAAGAGAAAAAGAACAGGCTAAATTGTCTTTCAAGACAGAGCCGCCTGGGGGCAGAACGCCGGGGCCAGCCTGAAGGATGGTCTTGTTTACCAGGACAGCCTGCACTTAGAAGCCAGGGACGGCTGTGACCTGGCTTGACACTGAGAGCCCCATAAAGCTGTGAAGGAGAAAGAGGAGCCATTTGGGGGAAGTTCTGGTAGAAACAAGTGAAATTAAATGTCTCTACAAGAGCTTGGTCAGTCAAACCCCAAAGCCAGCCATGGTCTCTGGCCGAAGATAAGCAGTAAATATCTTCACCCAGACGGCCCTGGGCCCGCCGCTGCTCGTCTGGGCATTTTCTGGGAGACCTGGCTTCAGTCTCAGCTCAACACACACAGAATCAATGCTGGCCAAATAAAGGCATTTGCCCAAATTTATGAGAACCACAGCCTTCCATCCCTTTCTTTCTCCCGATTTCGATGGGACCCCAAGAGCAGAGGTTGGATCTCAAATGGCTTCAAACTCATGTACCTGAAGCTGTGCCATGGTGAGGTGCCTATCACGCCTCATAAGCTATTTATCAAATCCTGGCTCTGGATGGGGAATTGAGGAGTGGCTCCCGGGCTCCTAGTCCAGAAAGAATGTAAAACTGAACTGGGGTGCCCAGTGGCGGGAAGCAGCAGAGACTTCCGGCTGCAGCAAAGGGAAGGGGGGGCTGTGGGGAGGGGTGGGTGGAAGGGCCACAAGGCAGGTGACACAAAGGGATGGGGGCAGGTGTAAGTCAGGTTCCCCCAGAGAGACTCAGAAACATGCCTCCATGGCCTGAGCCAAACTCGGCCCAGGGACAAAATCCCACAGAAGGGAAATGGCAAGGGGGTGCTTGGCTGAAGGTCCGTGTCCTGAGTGGGGTCCCCACCCCCGAAGCCTGGGCCTTGCTCCACCCAGAGCACAGCCTGGTTCTCAGGCTTATGAGGATCCTGGGGGAAGGCTGCAGGGAAAACTGGTGGGTCTGGCTCTGGGGAAAATTGCACAGCAAGGTCACTGGGAGAAGCAGGAAAGAAGCCATGACTAGCAGAACACATGACAGCTGGCGTTTCTGAGGCAGCATCTCAGGTGGGTAAGCGGCCAGGGCTGATGTCGAACTCTCAGGATCTCAGCTGGGTAAGCGGCCAGGGCTGATGTCGAGCTCTTGATCTTCCCGCTCTACTTCCTGAGCTCTGGGATCATAGCCATGTCCCACTATGCAGAGTTTATTTGGTGCTGAGGGTTTAGTCCATAACTTCATATATGCTCACTCACAAGCACTGGACTGATTGACACAGCCCCCCTGCCCCCAACTCCAGATTTTAAAAAAATGAAGGCCAGCACTAATTCTAGGGAAAACAAAAAATTACATAAGAGGAAAAAAGCCTTTATCGTGCTTGACTAAAAACCAATTTACCTTAAGTGAAAAATACTAAGGAATTTTCAAAGTTTGGGGTGTTTCGCTGCTTTGAGAGAGTGGAAGAAGGGGCGATGATTCAAAGTGGGGTGCCTAATGTTCTGTTGCTGTTATCTAAAACTCATGAATCAAGAGATTATACTGGAATCAATACATTGCTTAAAAACAAAGATATGGGTGTGGTGGCACACGCCTTTAATCCTAGCGCTTGGGAGGCAGAAGCAGGCAGATTGAGTTCCAGGCCAGCCTGGTCTACAGAGTGAGTTCCAGGCCAGCTGGGACTAAAGGGAGACCCTGTCTCAAAAAATGCACATTAAATAAATAAATAAATAAATAAATAAATAAATAAATACAAAGATAAGGAAAAAGTTTAAAGATGGAAAAGAGGGACTGGTAAGATGGTTCAGTGGTTAGGGGCACTTGTTGCTATTGCAGAAGACCCCAAGTTGGATTTCCAACACTCATAACCTCCTGTAACTCCAGCTCCAGGGGATCCAATGCCTTCTGTCTTCTGCTGGCACCGCATTCATGCACACCCCTATACACTGTGTACATGTGTGTGTGTGTGTGCGCACGTGCGTGTGTGTGCGTGTGCGCGTGCGCGTGTGTGCGTGTGCATGTGCAAGCCTGTGTGCGTGCGTGTGTATGCATGTGCGTGTGTGCGCATGTGTGTGCGTGTGTGCATATGTGTGCGTGAGTGTGTGTGTGTGTGTGTGTGTGTGTGTGTGATTAAAATTAAAAGTATTTTTTAAAGACTTATGGGCTGGAGAGATGTCTCAGTGGTTAAGAGCACTGACTACTCTTGCAGAGGACCTGGGCTTAGTTCCCAGGACCCGCATGGCTCCTAATCCCCATTCCAGACGATCCAACACCATCTTCTGATCTCCACGGGCATTGCAGGCACATGATGCATTTACATGGGTGGCAAAACACACATATCATAAAATAATAAATAAGTTCAAAAGACTGTAAGAATTGAAGAAGCCAGGGTGTAGAGGGAGGAGGCCTGCTGTTGCAGTTACCCTGGTGAGTTCATGACCCTATTTGACAGATTTGCATGTTTGCATTTACGCATGCACATGTTCACATCCCACTTTAAGGTACAATATGCTGAGAATAAAGGGTATTTCAGTGCAACAAGAAGGTGGGGCAGTGTTGGGTGTCTCCACATACCATTTAAACTTCCCTTTTCCTTTAAATATTCAAAAAACGCTCAGTGGGTACCGGGGAGCCTCTGGGCCCAGAAGTTGTTGGGGACTTACTCACATACTTCTGTCCCACAGCCGGGGTCAGCTCAGCACATCCGGGAGTGGGAACCCAACTGAGGAAATTCCTCCCTCGGATTGGCTAGTGGCCACGTCTGTGAGGCGTTTTCTTAATTGTTAATTGATGGGGGAGGGCCCAGCCCACTAGGCAGGCCCGCCCTGGGCAGGTGGGCCTGGGTCCTATAAGGAGGCAGGCTGAGCACAGGGCAGAGGAAGCAAGTCAGCCAGCAGCCTGCTCTTCTGTGGTCTGTGTGTCAGTCCCTACCTGCCCTGAGTTCCTCCCATAGTTCTCTTAAACGACGAACCGTGATCTGGATGTGTAAGCCAAATAAACCCTTTCCTTTGAAGCTGGTTTTGGTCAGAGTGTTTTGTCACAGTGATAGAAAGCGAATTAGGACATGTGTTATGCACTGTGGGGTGTCCTGTCTAATCTATGCTGTTTGTTCTTTTAAAACCACAGGTTTGGTTCCCAGTGGGCCGCAGCTGCCTATGAAGGGTAGTACCAATCCCTTGGTCCTGGACGCAGCAGCTAGGAGGACAATGGAGTTCTGTGTCTGCCAGGCAGAGCTCTGACTCCCAGCCCAGGGTCTTACACACTCCCCTGTGCAGTGCGGATAGAGCCCACCTCCCCAGGTATTCTGGTGAGAGGGCCGAAATCGGGCCTGGGAAATGCCAAAGCCCGGGTTCCCCATCACCTGCTGCCTCCCTAGCCTCTCCCCCTGACACATTCTTTTCTCAGCTTTCTCTCTTCCCACTGAGGAAGTCCCGGGTGTCACAGTTAATTCTCAAAGGTGAGTACACAGGCAAAAATCACACATTTACAAAATGAAGCCTTGCCTGGGGGCACAGGGCCTGTTCTCCTTTACCTCGGTGGCAGCTGAGGAGCCCTGGCTTTGAAGCTGATTGTGGCCAGTCCTGCTGGGCTTCTTAATAGCTGTCAGTCTTGGAGGCCAGTTCTGGTCCAGAGCTGACTCTGGGAAGGGGCAGGCAGGGCAGCAGAGGTTGAAGGACTGGATTGGGGAGGGTGCAGGCAGTAGGAGGTGGAGGGGAAGGACTCTGGTCAGTGCTCAGAAACTGATCCTTTCCTCCTACCCAGAAGGTATGTCCACTTTAGCTGTGACCTGTCCCCAGAAAGCAGCTGCTGGGGTTGTGATGGTACATAGTCCCTTTGTACAATAAACAGGTCTCGGGAAAGCCCAGGGACCACCATGCATCTCCCTCCGTTTTCTGTTGCTAAAATGAAACACCATGGGTTTGGTAATTTGTCAGGAAAAGGAGTTTATTTAACTCACAGCCCTGAAGGCTTCAAAGCCCAAGGCCAAGTGGTGGCAACTGGAGATGGTGGGGATGTTGGTAGAATGAAGGTCTGGTACACACGAAGCCTTAGGTTGAAACCCGGCACTGCATGAAGTGGCCATGGACTCATGCCTACGATCCCAGAAGGTGGAGGCAGGAGGACCAGAGGTTCAAGTTCATCCTCACAGCACTGCATGTTTGGGGCTAGCCTGAGCTACATGAGACCCAACCACTACTCTCCTCATCCTTGTATGAGAGTGAATCACTAAGAACTGTGTACAAACCTAGATCTCCATCCTCCCTCCCCAGACCCCCAATCCTCCCTTCCTGACCCCCAGTCTTCTCTACCTGACCCTCAGTCCTCCCTCCATGACCTCCAGTCCTCCCTCCCCAGGTCTCCAGTTTTTCTCCCACCCCCAGACACTCTTTCTTGGGTGGCTTGAGTCTAGAACTGTGTCGTGACCCCCATAAGCTCAGGGGAGACTGCTGACCAGTGAGGGCCACAAGACACACCAAACATAAAATGGGCTAACAGTAAGAAGATTAAACTGGAGAAAAAGGAGCTGGGGAGATGGCTCAGCAGTTAAGAGCAACGGGTGATCTTGCAGAGGACCTACATGACAGCTAACAACGGTCTATGACTCCAGTTCCAGGGGAATCAGATGCCTTCTGACTCTGCAGGCATTGGACATCATGGGTGCACTTAATGCACAGGCAGGCAATACACTCATGCACATAAAACAAAACTAATAAATAAAGCTGGGCGTGGTGGCACACGACTTTAATCCCAGCACTTGGGAGGCAGAGGCAAGCGGATCTCTGTGACTTCAAGGCCAGCCTGGTATACAGAGTGAGTTCCAGGACAGCTGGGGCTACAGGGAGACGCTGTCTCGAAAAGACCAAATAATAATAATAATAAATAAAATATTAAAGAATAAACTGGAGAGGAAGGGAGGGAAGGAGAGAGAGAGAGAGAGAGAGAGAGAGAGAGAGAGAGAGAGAGCAGTCCTGAACATCTGTGTACAGTGTGGGAACTTTGAGATCCTGAGCTCAGGCTACTGTGGTCCAGCAAGCTCACTAGACGGTCACCTCCCCTGTGAAAGCCCATAATTACCTCACACTCAAGTCCATGCAAGTCCATCCACACTCACTGTTCAGGAACCTCAGCCTCACCTGCACCCTTGCCGACACCCTCCCCCATGGACTGACCGCCTGTGAGACATCAGGGCTGTGGGTTTCTGCTCACACCGAGAGCCTGGGGCCTTCAGTCCCTGGAGAAATCCTTCTCAGCACACACAGTGTCCCCAGCTCTCGTGACTCACAGGAGTCAGTAGATTCTTCAGGCAGCTCTTCCCCTCGCGACTTCCCTTGCACCCTGGGTGCTGGAGAGGTCAGCTGGGCTGGCTTCCTAAGAAATAGCTATTCTCTTTCTCCCAGGTGTAGGGGTTTTGAACCCTGGGAGCTCACGGATGCCATTTGAGGGGAGAACACAGCTGGTCAGGGCTTTTTGTGTTCCTGGGATGGCAGGGTGGGGTGTCTACCCAGAGGATGGGGGTGTCCAGGAGCAAGCTGGGACAGGTAAGGGGTGAGTTTAGGACCCCAGCTCTGGGAAGAATCAGGACCCACAGGACCGATTTTGGTGGCCAGGCAGGGTAGGCATCCTCACCAGGCTCCTGTGCACAGCTCCCTGGTACTTGTTCTTGAAGCACTAGTCAAACTTCCCGCCTGTCACACACTCCTTGAGCAGATGGTGGGAAACAGAGCTGGGAAGTCCCTCGAAGTCACCTCCTGTGTACCAGCACCCTGGAACAAACTGACCAAAGACCAGAAGCTTCCAGCTCAGAAGACCATTCTAGTCCAGCCTGTAGTGGGCAGCCCATAGCCCTTCTACAACCTGGTTCCTCAACGGGCCAACTGTGTCTTTAAAATCAGCTTTAGGGACTGCAGAGATGGCGCAGTGGTTAAGAGTACCTACCTCTCTTGCAGAGGACCCAGATTTGATTCCCAGCACCCACATGGTGGCTAAGAACCATCTTTAACTCCAGTTCCAGGGGAATCTGACACCTTCTTCTGACCTCGGCACCTCCGCAGCATTGCACGACATGGGTGCACCAACCTACATGCATACAGTACACACATACACATAAAAAATAAAAATTTTTAAGAATCAGCTTCAGTGGAAAGCCATTTTTTGGAATGAGTGTGATACATAATTTACGATGTCTTGAAAAACTGGCCACAGGAGCCCAGTGAGCAATGACCACAATTAACCTAACTCTCTTGAGGTTTGGGGACAGTGAATCCAGGCAGGCATTCAGTTTAAGACAGCTCAGCAGCTACGAAGCACCTCGAGGAGGGTGGGGGAGGGGGGAGGGCTCAGACACTCCTGATGCAGCCAGCACACAGCTGGGCAAAGTCACGGTGGGTCAAGTCATGGGTCTTGATGGGGCTGACCAGTGGGTAGGGTCACAGGTCTGGATCCCTGCCAGTCACAGCAGAGCATGTGGGTGGAGTTTGGTTCATAGGTACCTGGGCCCAGGACATCCCACAGCTGTCACCAGGTTCGGACTTCTGGTTATCCTGTGGTTGAGGTCTGGATCCAGTGTTGTCTTATTCAAGAAGTGACACAAATTGCAAAGTAGGGAAGAAGTCTTATTCAGAAGTTTGCAGATTAAAAAAAAATTCTGGCAAGATGGTTTAGTGGGTAAGGGGACTTGCCACCATGCCTGAGGATCTGACCTCAATCCATGGAGTCCACATGGTGGAAGAGGGGAACCAACTCCTGAAAGTTGTCCTTGGATCTCCACACACTGTGGTACTAGTAAACAACGTGGGGCTGGAGGGATGGCTCAACAGTTAAGAGCACTGGCTGTTCTTTTTTTTTTTTTTTTTTTTTATGGTGGGAAACAGAGCTGGGAAGTCCCTCGAAGTCACCTCCTGTGTACCAGCACCCTGGAACAAACTGACCAAAGACCAGAAGCTTCCAGCTCAGAAGACCATTCTAGTCCAGCCTGTAGTGGGCAGCCCATAGCCCTTCTACAACCTGGTTCCTCAACGGGCCAACTGTGTCTTTAAAATCAGCTTTAGGGACTGCAGAGATGGCGCCGCATTGTTAAGAGTACCTACCTCTCTTGCAGAGGACCCAGATTTGATTCCCAGCACCACACATGGTGGCTAAGAAACCATCTTTAACTCCAGTTCCAGGGGACATCTGACACCTTCTTTGACCTCGGCCCCTCCGCAGCATTGCACGACATGGGTGCACCAACCTACAACTACATGCATACAGTACACCATTACCAAATAAAAAATAAAATTTTTAAGAATCAGCTCAGTGGAAAGCCATTTTTTGGAATGAGTGTGATACATAATTTACGATGTCTTGAAAAACTGGCCACAGGAGCCCAGTGAGCAATGACCACAATTAACCTAACTCTCTTGAGGTTTGGGGACAGTGAATCCAGGCAGGCATTCAGTTTAAGACAGCTCAGCAGCTACGAAGCACCTCGAGGAGGGTGGGGAGGGGGGGAGGCTCAGACACTCCTGATGCAGCCAGCACACAGCTGGGCAAAGTCACGGTG
This sequence comes from Rhizomys pruinosus, assembly GCA_009823505.1. Lineage (NCBI taxonomy): Eukaryota > Metazoa > Chordata > Mammalia > Rodentia > Spalacidae > Rhizomys > Rhizomys pruinosus. Next base: position 1,473,659 of record VZQC01011939.1, on the reverse strand, counting down.
GGTCAAGTCATGGGTCTTGATGGGGCTGACCAGTGGGTAGGGTCACAGGTCTGGATCCCTGCCAGTCACAGCAGAGCATGTGGGTGGAGTTTGGTTCATAGGTACCTGGGCCCAGGACATCCCACAGCTGTCACCAGGTTCGGACTTCTGGTTATCCTGTGGTTGAGGTCTGGATCCAGTGTTGTCTTATTCAAGAAGTGACACAAATTGCAAAGTAGGGAAGAAGTCTTATTCAGAAGTTTGCAGATTAAAAAAAAATTTGGCAAGCTGGTTTAGTGGGTAAGGGACTTGCCACCATGCTGAGGATCTGACCTCAATCCATGGAGTCCACATGGTGGAAGGAGGGAACCAAAACTCCTGAAAGTTGTCCTTGGATCTCCACACACTGCTGGTACTAGTACACGTGGGCTGGAGGGATGGCTCAACCAGTTAAGAGCACTGGCTGTTCTTTTTTTTTTTTTTTTTTTTTTATTAACACCTAAATGTTTTATCAAAATACAGCTGTAAGTAAAACTATTTCATTGAGAACATTTGATTCAGTGCTGTGCGTTGAACTAAGACAATGTCTCTCTCCTGACCCCACCCAGATATGCATCGGTGTGTATGTTTTTATGAGAGTTGATGCTTCATTTGATCTTCTAACTAGTCTTTTCATGCGTATGGATCATGTATTGAGATATTTGAACATTTTTTTTCTTTTGAAATATTATAGACGTATCATTATTATGATGAAATGTTCACAATTTGTCTTGTGATTTAGATAAAAAAAAATCCATTCAAATCTGCTTTCATCCTGCTGGTGGTGGCTATATTGGTCATTTGTTCTTGTGTAGCAGACAAATATCAGTTCATTCTGTCCATGTGGTGTGATGTTTTGCCTGCATCTTTTTTCCATATCAAAGCTTCTCCAAAAGCAACTCTGTGATGCCTTTTCAATGAGAAGTTCTCAGAATCAAATTTTCAAAAGACCATCTTGAGGCTTTAGGATATCACATTAACAGCTATTATTATTGCTCCAACCTCCCACATTCTTTACACATGATGATGCCATTTTTAAGGATCACTTTACACTGCAGACCTCATGCAATTATCCTGCTTTCAGTCTCCCAAGAAGACTGCAGAGCTGGAGGTGTGCAGTTTACTGGTGTCTACACCAAAAATTTTATGTGTATTTTTTTTTTTCTTATTATATTATTTATTTTTAACAAATCTAGACCCGTGTTCCCGCTCATTCCCCCACCCCGTCAGAGCTGTGCATTCTGCCAACATGCTTTCATCTCTTAGTCTTTCTCAATATTTTCCATGGGGACGTTTGATGTTTTGAGCAGAAGTTCACTGTTTCAGTCAGTTCTTTGATGCAGTAATTCTGTTGTTGTTGTTTCCAAAAATGCATTATGTCCAACTGCTTTGTACAGAAGCTCAGGGGGCCCTACCCAAGAAATACTTACAACTGGGTAATGGCACTAGCATCCACAGATGAGGGACACCATTCGTTGTTTGTTTTTCTAGGAACTGGTTTACTTCCATCAGCATATGATGTCCCTAGCTCCAAGCATTTTCCTGCAAGTCTGTGATGTCGTCTTTCTTTACTGCTGATAGAACTTCCCATTGTGTAGATGTACCACATTTTCCTCTACTCCACTCGTCAGTTGAGGGGCTTTAGTTGATTCCAGCTCTTGTATTGTGAAGAGAGCTTGAAATAAACATGGCCGTGCATTTATCTCTGTGGTGGCGAACGTCTTGACGGGTACATCCAGGGTAGTGGTTATGGCTGGCGTCGGGTATAGCAAGTTTCCATTCCAAGTCTTCCAAAGGGTTCTCCACACTGCTTTCCATAGTGGCTGTACAGTTTATATCCCCACCAGCAGTGGATGAGTTTCCCCTTTCCCCAACCCCTCTCCACGCACCTGGTATCATTTGTTTCTTGATCCTACGCCAGTCTTCTGGAGTGAAGATGATTCTTAAAGTGGTTTTGATTTGCATTTCCTTAATGATTAGTGCTGTTCGAGCAGTCTCTTGAGGGGTGTTTCTCGAGACATTCTAATTCCTCGCTGTGAAGTCTCTGTTAGTTTTCTTTGCTCCTATCTTGATGGGGTCGTTGTTTTCTTTTTTCTTTTTTTTTGCAGGTTAGTTTTATATATTCTGGAAATCCACTGGTTTTGTCAGTCTGTATCTGCAGTGAAGGTTTCCTCCCACTCTGTGCGGAATTTCTCTTCACTTCCTTGATTGTTTCTTTTGATGTACAGAAGGCTTTGAGTTTAGATGAGGTCCCATTTTTCACATTGTCAACCTTAATTTTTTTCTTGCAGCTGCTGTTCTGATTTAGGAAGTCTTTTCTGCCTTGTCTTGTATTCTTGCTGCAAACTTTTTCTTTCTATCACCTTCAGCGTTTGGGGTTCGGTTTCCTTGAGGTCTTTAATCCATCTGAGTTGACTTTGTTACAGGGTGAGAGGTAGAGGTTTACATTTTCATTCTTCTACACGGGTTTGATCCAGTTTTGCCAACACCACTGTGCTGAAGACGCTGCTTTTCTCCATTGTGGTTTTCTTGGCCCCCTTGTCAAATATGAGATGGTGAAATTGTATGTGCTCAGATTTGGATCTTCGGGTTTTGTTCCATTGGTCAAACAGGTCTGTTTTTGTGCCAGTACTTGCTGTTTTTATGACATAGCCCTGTGTATAGTTAAATCTGGTATAGAGACCCTCCGTTTAGCTCTTTTCACTCAGGATTGATTTGGCTATTCGGTGTCTTTTGTTTCTCCAAATGAAATTAGAACTTTGTTTCCAAGCTGTTGAAGAAACTCTTGGGGATTTGATGGGATTGCATTAAATCTATACAGAGTTTTGGTAACAATGACATTTTACAATGTTAATTTTCCCACCATGAGCATGGGAGGTTTTTCCATCTTCTGAGGTCTTCTTTCAATTTCTTTCTTTAAGGGTTAAAACTTTTGTTTTGTAGAGGTATTTGGTGTCTTTGGTTTAGGGTTTGTCCTAGGTATCTTATTGTTTGGGCTATTGTGAGTGGGAAGGTCTCTTGTAATTCTTTCTCCAGTTGCTGTTCTTGGTGTAAGAAAGCGCATTGATTTCTATAGGTTAACTTTTGTATCCTGCCACTTTGCTGAAGCTGTTAATCGTTTTCTAGGAGTTTTTGGTGGATGGTTTTTGCATCCCTTAAGTAAACAATCTATCCTCAGCCACATAGGGATAGTTTGGGACTCCTCTTTCCAATTAGTACTCCTTTAGTATTCCTTTTCTTGCCTTATTGCTCTAGCAAGTGTTTCAAGCACTATATTTGACGAGGCGTGGTGATGGGGGGCAGCTTGCCGAGTTCCACTTTAAAGGGACATGTTTCCGTCATTTCCCCCATTTAGGATGTGATATTGGCTGTGGGTTTCCTGTATAGGCTTTGGATTACATTGAGGAATGATCCCTCCAATCCAATTCCTTCTAGACTTTAAGCATGAAGGATGCTGGATTTTGTCAAAGGCTTTTTCAGCATCAATTATCGATGATGATGGTGTGGTTTTTGTTTTTGATTCCGTTTATGTGTTGATGATGTTTATTTGATTTTCGTATGTTGAACCACCCCTTGCCATCTCTGTTGATGAATCCAACTTGGTCATGATGGATGATCTTCTGATGTGGTCTGTATGCGATTTGCCAGTATTTCTGTTTAGAATTTTGGCATCTGTGTTCATGAGGGAGATGGGTCTATAATTCTTCCTTTTAGTTCTGTTTTGCCTGGTTTTGGTAATAGGTGATCGGTTTGCTATAGAAGGAATTGGGAGAGTTCCCTCTCTGATTGTATACTTCTAAACAGTTTCAGAAAATAAGGGTTGTAGGTCTTTTGAAATGTTTTATAGAATTCTGTGTGATGGAAAACCGTCTGGGCCTGGGCTTTTTTAGTGTGGGGGCTTCTTACTACATCCTCTATTTTATATGTTATGGGTCTGTTTAAGCTGCTGGTCTCCTCTGGCCAAGCTTTGGTATTCCCCAGATTTCAGATATTCATCCATTTTTCTTCTAGATTTTCAAACTTGGTAGAAATTAGGTTCTTGTAATATTCCCATATAATTTTCTGATCTTTCATGTCGTGTGTGATATTTCCCTTTCATACAGATTGTATTGATTTGGAGTTGTTCCTTCTTTCTTTTTGTTAACTGGGCTAGAGGTCCGTCTCTATCTTGTTTATTCTTTCAAACGAACCAACTTTTGGCTTCATTGATTTTTTGTATTGTTTTCTTTGTTTCTATTTCATTGATTTCTGCCTCTGATTTTTGTTTATTCTTCCTGTCTGTTGCGTTTAGGGTTATTGTTGTTGCCTCTTCCAAGTGCTTTTAGCTGTAGTGTTAGATCATTCACTTGTGCTGTTCTGTTTTTCTAATGTAGGCACCCAGGCTATTAAATTTCCTCTTAGGATTGTTTTAAGGTATCCCATAAGTTTTGTTGTTTTGTATGTCATTGTCATTCAGTTCAGGAATGTTTTTATTTCTTTCTTTATCTCTCCTTGACCCATTCATTATTCAAGGTGTGTTGTTTAGTCTCCATGTGTTCTTGTAGGCAGGGGCTTGTTCCTGGTATTGATGTTGAGTATTGCACTGTGGTCTGACAGGATGCATGAAATTATTTCAATCTTTTTGTATTGTAGGGTTTCTTCTGTGTCCCAGATGTGGTCAATTTTGGAGATGTTCCGTGGGGTGCTGAGTAGAAAGTGTATTCTTGGTATTAGGATGGATGTTCTGGTAGAGGTCTATGAGGTCCATTTGGTGATCATCATATCGTTCAGTCAGATGTCTCTCTGTTTATATTTGTCCTGTGACCTATCCAAAGGACTCAGTGGGGTATGAAATCTCCCACTATGAGGTGCTGGGGGTTAGTCTGTGACTTGTGGGTCCTGGAGAATTGTCTTTATAAGTTTGGTGCACCAGAATTTGGGGCATTATATTCATAATTGTGAAATCTTCTTGGTGGATTGTTCCTTTGAAAATGTAATGGCCTTCTTTGTCTCTTCTGTTTCTTTTACTTTGAAGTCTATTTTATCCGATATTAAAATAGCAACACTGCTTTTCTTTTGGTTACCATTTGCTGGAATATTTTTTTTCCATCCTTCATTTTAAGGTTGGTGCCTGTCTTGAAGGTAAGATGTGTTTCTGCAGACAGCATTATCGATGGATTCTGTTTCCTAATCCACGTCTCCCAGTCTATGTCTTTTGTTGGGGAATTTAGTCCATTAATATTTAAGTGTTATGACTGATAGGTGTTTGTGTTGCTTCCTTTTGCCTTATTATCCATCTGCGGTTTTGATTTAGGTTTCTACTTCTGCAGTTATGCTTTTATTTTTCTCCTTCTAGTTGCCTGGGGTGGTTGCTCCTTTCTTCTGTCTTTGAATTGCTTCAAGTATTCTCTGAAGGGTTGGTTTTCCGGACATGTATTCTTTCAAGTTGTTTATGTCATGGAAGATTTCCTCTCTCCTTCCACTATGATTGACATTTTTGCTGGGTATATAGTAACCTGGGCTTGCATCCATTGTCCCTCAACACTGGGAATCTTTGCTCCAGGTTCTTCTTGCCTTCATCGTTTGCTGTGAGAAGTCTGTTGTTATCCTGATAGGTTTCCCCTTTAGGTCACTTGTTGTTTTCTCTTGTCGCTTTAAGAAATTTTGTCTTTGTTTTGGGTTGTCCAGCATTTTAACTATGATGTGGCGGAGAATTTCTTTCTGATCTTGTCTGTTTGGAGTTCTATGTTGCTTCTTGATTGTATTGGTTTGTCCTTTTTTAGTTTGGGGAAGTTTTCATCTATTATTCTGTTGAATATCTGATCAATACCTTTCTCTTGGGATTCTTCTCCTTCCTCTATTCCATGATGCGGGGTTTTGATCTTTTCATAGTGTCCCACGCTCCTTGTTTGTTCCATTTTTGTGTATTTTTAAATTTTTTCAATCTTTCCTTGAGGTTTTAGTTGTTCTGTGTTCCTCCAGGTCTGATATTTCTTTGTCTGCTTCCTCCATTCTGCTTCTGAGGCTTTTTTTCATTCCTTTCCTCTTGAATGGATGAGTGTTTGTTTCCTTTTTCATTTCCTCTTCTGATTTCTTTAGTGTTTCTGTTTCTTTTTGGAGTTCTTTATCTCTTTTTGTAGCTCTTTTGTTTGCTGGTTGGTTTTCTTTTTCTTTAGCATGGGATCTTTCAGTGTTTCTACTTCCTTCTGTGAGCTTGTCATTTCTCTCTCTCTCTCGGTCCTCATTCTCTTTTCTTAGTTCTTTAATTTGTTCTTTATGATCTTCTAGTTCTTTAGTATGTTCCCCATTGTGTTTCTGATGTCTGTGTTCCTGGGGCATCCCCGGAGGATTCCACTGCAAGGAGTCATCCAGTAGGTGTGGTAAAGCTTGGCGTGGGATTATCCTGACCTTTCCAGTGTAGTCTCTTCTTCGTGATCCTGGCATATGGCTTTCTCCTTGCCTGTATTCCAATGTGAGTCCTAATGCCTCTTCACTGTGTTGAAGGGTTGCTTTGCTTGCCTCCTTCAGATGCCGTCTTTTAATCTCAGTTGGCGGGTGGGGGGGGGGGGGGGCTCGTCCTAGGCACCGCGCCCCGCGGCACCTGCCGCTGGGCTCAGGAGATCTCAACTGCTCAAGAGTCACACAAGCGTGCTTTATATACCGGCTGGGGGGATAACTCCGCCCCCACAGCCACTAGATCTAATCAAGCCAAAGACCACACTTTATCCCAGCTGGGGGGATAACTCCAAACCTCACAGCCACAAAGGCCAATCAAACCAAAGACAGCAGACCAAACGATCAGCAATCAGCTCGCCAGGCACCCAGTTCCTCCTGTCTCCCCCTCTTCCTGCCGCTGGCTCAGGAGATCTCAAATCTCAACGTCACAACAAGCGTGCCTTTATACCGCTGTGGAGGATAACTCCGCCCCCACAGCCACTATCTAACAAGCCAAAGACCACACCTTTAATCCCAGCTGGGGGATAACTCCAACCTCACAGCCACAAAGGCCATCAACCAAAGACAGCAGGACCAACGATCAGCAATCAGCTCGCCAAGGGACCCAGTTCCTACCTCTACCCCTCTTCTGCGCTGCGGCCTCAGNATTAACACCTAAATGTTTTATCAAAATACAGCTGTAAGTAAAACTATTTCATTGAGAACATTTGATTCAGTGCTGTGCGTTGAACTAAGACAATGTCTCTCTCCTGACCCCACCCAGATATGCATCGGTGTGTATGTTTTTATGAGAGTTGATGCTTCATTTGATCTTCTAACTAGTCTTTTCATGACGTATGGATCATGTATTGAGATATTTGAAACATTTTTTTTCTTTTGAAATATTATAGACGTATCATTATTATGATGAAATGTTCACAATTTGTCTTGTGATTTATATAAAAAAAAATCCATTCAAATCTGCTTTCATCCTGCTGGTGGTGGCTATATTGGTCATTTGTTCTTGTGTAGCAGACAAATATCAGTTCATTTCTGTCCATGTGGTGTGAGTTTTTGCCTGCACTTTTTTCCATATCAAAGCTTCTCCAAAAGCAACTCTGTGATGCCTTTTCAATGAGAAGTTCTCAGAATCAAATTTTCAAAAGACCATCTTGAGGCTTTAGGATATCACATTAACAGCTATTATTATTGCTCCAACCTCCCACATTCTTTACAACATGATGATGCCATTTTTAAGGATCACTTTACACTGCAGACCTCATGCAATTATCCTGCTTTCAGTCTCCCAAGAAGACTGCAGAGCTGGAGGTGTGCAGTTTACTGGTGTCTACCAAAAATTTTATGTGTTTTTTTTATTCTGTAATTATTATTTATTTTTAACAAATCTAGACCGTGTTCCCGCTCATTCCCCCACCCCGTCAGAGCTGTGCATTTGCCAAACATGCTTTATCTCTTAGTCTTTCTCAATATTTTCCATGGGGACGTTTGATGTTTTGAGCAGAAGTTCATGTTGTTCAGTCAGTTCTTTGATGCAGTAATTTCTTGTTGTTGTTTCCAAAAATGCATTATGTCCAACTGCTTTGTACAGAAGCTCAGGGGCCCTTACACAAGAAATACTTACAACTGGGTAATTGGCACTAGCATCCACAGATGAGGGATACCATTCGTTTGTTTGTTTTTCTGGGACGAGATCTCAAATCTCAAGAGTCACACAAGCGTGCCTTTAATACCGGCTGGGAGGATAACTCCGCCCCCACAGCCACTAGATCTAATCAAGCCAAAGACCACACCTTTAATCCCAGCTGGGGGGATAACTCCAACCTCACAGCCACAAAGGCCAATCAAACCAAAGACAGCAGGACCAAACGATCAGCAATCAGCTCGCCAAGGCACCCAGTTCCTACCTGTCTCCCCCTCTTCCTGCCGCTGGGCTCAGGAGATCTCAAATCTCCACTGGCTGTTCTTAAAGACCCAGGTTCGGTTCCCAGCACCCACATGGTAACTAACAACCATTCGTAACTCCAGTTCAGGGGATTTCTGAATCTCCTTGGGTACACACTTTCTCTGATCTCCTTGGGTACACACACACACACACACACACACACACACACGCACTCCACATTAAACAAAAAAGAAGGCATTTAAAAATAATTTTTATTTCATGTGTATGAGTCCATTGCCTGCATGTGTGTAAGTGCACCTGTGTCATGCAATGCCCAGAAGGTCAGAAGGTGTTGGATCCCCTGGAACTGAAATTAAGGATGGTTATTAGCTGCCATGTGAGAACTAGGAAACAAACCCAGGTCCGTCTGCAAGAGCAGCCAGTGCTCTAACCACTGAGCAATCTCTCTAGCCCCCAAGAGGGCATTTTAAGGTATTGGTATAAGGAGTAATGTATTTCTGTTGCTTAGAGCAGGTATACATGCAGCCTGCTGCAGGTGGGGATCCTGGGTTACGATAAGTTGCCAGGTGGATTGCTAGATGAGGAGTGTGTGCACAGTCCGTGCTAGGGAGGGGCCCTAGGCTCCTAAGTGCGTTATGAGGAGAGGGTGCACGGATAGCTCAAGGCAAGTGGAGTCCCAGGTTACCAGGCTATCCCCTCGGCGTGCCTGCCTCCCTCTACTTCACTTTCTGGGTCAGTGTGTTCTGAGTGGCAGTTTGGGTACCGTCTCCTTCCTCTCTTTCCGGGTCATGCTTTAGAATGAGCAAGAGGCCCCAGCATTCAGGGGTGGGGGTCGGGACACTGAGGCTTGTTAAGTGAACATCTCTCCTTTTGGAAAATGACTTGGCTGGAGTAGAGTGCAAAATGGACCGGGGCTGGTGTAAGCGATGGGAGGGACCTTGAAACCTGCTCTTCTTCTGAACAGAAAAATGGACCATAATGATCCAGGAAGGCGTTTGCACTACGTACCAGCTAGAACCTGGGTGTTGGGGTCCGTGAGGAAGCTTTTGACTTTGCTATTCTGAAGCATGACTGTGCGTGTCTTTTACCACTGTAGACGTGGTCTGTGGTCCATCTTAACAAGCTCAGGAGCAGCTGCAACTGGCTCCACAGATCATCACCAGAGGGCGATTCAGAGCCAGCAGAGCCCCCACCCCCCAAGAGAAGCACATGGGGGCCAGGACATGCTGCTGCTGTACAAATACTTCTTTAAAAATTGCATTTATGGGGATGGAGAGATGGCCTAGCAGTTAAGAGTTCTGACTGCTCTTGTAGAGGACCTGGGTTCGATTCCCAGCACCCACATGGTGGCTAAGAACTATCTCTAACTCCAGTTCCAGGGGAATCTGACACCCTCTTCTGACCTCCTCGGCATTGCATGACATAGGTGCACAAACCTACATGCAGATCATATAAATAATAAATAAATAAATAAATAAATAAATAAATAAATAAAATTTAAAAGTATTTTTTTAAAAATTGCATTTATTTATTGTGTGTGCAGGGAGAGGGGAGCATACCCATGACCCTGTGCACCTGCAGAAGTCAGAAGACAACTCCTGAGGGTTGGTTCTCTTCTCCCAGTGTTGGTGCTGGGGATTGAACTCTGTTCGTCAGACTTGGCAGCAGCTGAACGACCTCACCAGCTCAGCAGCTACTTCTTCCAGATTGGAGTATCTCCTCCTGGAGAAAGGGGGCTTACAACATTCCCAAGAAACTCACAAGATTCACAAGTCCCCACCTCTTGGTGACATAAGCAGTAAGCAGTCACTGGGATGAGGACGCTCTCTGGTAGAGCTGCTGGTGAGTTATTTGGAGAACTCCTGGGTCACCTAGGAGTGGGCTGTCCAGGATGCAGATGGCTCTGACTCAGGCATGCTCCTATAAGTGACCACCATGAAACTCACTGGTCCACAAGTTGGATTTGGGTAGAAGTGTTCCTTTGATCTACCATTTGTGCTCAATGTGGGGTGAATGGATGTCTGCTCATATCTCCCTAGGAAAACTCAGTTGCTCAGAGCAGACCTGGACCAGGGGCCCAATGAGGCAGGTTCTGGTAAGAGAACCTTAGGCAAGCCAGTGCTCCCCAAGCACACACCCCATACTACACAGGCCAAACAGAATGGGAGAAACCAAGGATCCGCTATCAATCTGTGATGTCCCTGTAACTGGCTGGCCTGCCTTTCATTGTGCAAACAACCCTTCCCATAGCAAAGCTCTTTATGCAAAATCGTTTTTTTCTGATATAGCATCTCACTCTGTAATCCATGCTGAGCTCAAATTTATAATTTTCCTGCCTCAGCCTCAGAGTGCTGGGATAGCAGACTTGTGCCACCATGCTTAACTTAAAAAAAAAATCTTTTGTAATCCCAGCACTCAGGAGGTGAAGCCAGAGGCAGGCAGATCTCTGAGTTCAAGGCCAGCCTGGTCTACATAGTGAGCTCTAGGCCAGCTGGGGCTACAGAGAGACCCTGTCTCAAAAAGACTAAAAAAGAAATCTTTTGTAAAAGATTGGTTTTTATTGGTGTGCATCTGTGTGTATCTGCCACATGTGTGCAGGTGCCTGCAGAGGCCAGAGAGGGCATCAGATCTCCTGAGCTGGGACTACAGGTGGTTGTGAACCATCCAATGTGGGTGCTGGAAACAGAACTCGGGTTCTCTGCAAGAGCAGCATGTGCTCTTAACTGACGAGTCAGATCTTCAGCCCCTTTTACAAAATCTTAAACAGGTGGGGTGGGACCTGCTTTTTGGACATTTTACTATCTCTCTTTCTATGTGTATGTGAGAATTACAGGGAAAGAGAGGGAGAGGGAGAGGGAGAGGGAGAGGGAGATGAGAGAGAGGGAGATGAGGGAGAGGGAGATGAGGGAGAGGGAGATGAGGGAGAGGGAGATGATGGAGAGAGAAAGGGAGATGAGGGAGAGGGAGAGGGAAATGATGGAGAGGGAGATGAGGGAGACGGAGATGAGGGAGAGGGAGATGAGGGAGACGGAGATGAGGGAGATGGAGATGAGGGAGATGGAGATGAGGGAGATGGAGATGAGGAAGATGGAGATGAGGGAGAGGAAGAGGGAGATGATGGAGAGGGAGAGGGAGAGGGAGATGATGGAGAGGGAGAGGGAGATGATGGAGAGGGAGATGGTGGAGAGGGAGAGGGAGAGGGAGATGATGGAGAGGGAGAGGGAGATGATGGAGAGGGAGATGAGGGAGACGGAGATGAGGGAGATGGAGATGAGGGAGAGGGAGAGGGAGATGGAGAGGGAGATGATGGAGAGGGAGATGAGGGAGACGGAGATGAGGGAGAGGGAGAGGGAGATGATGGAGAGGGAGAGGGAGATGATAGAGAGGGAGAGGGAGATGATGGAGAGGGAGATGATGGAGAGGGAGAGGGAGATGATAGAGAGGGAGAGGGAGAGGGAGAGAGAGAGAGAGAGAGAGAGAGAGAGAGAGAGAGAGAACTCAAGTATTACTCTTCAGGTTCCATCCACTCTTTTTTGAGACAGGGTCTGTCATCGTCTGTCCCGCGCAGCAGTCTCGCCGGCAAGAACTTCACGCGGACAACAGGATTCTTCTGCAGCAGTATTTATTGTGCACAGCTCTTTTAGGAGAAGGACCCCAAAATGGGGAAGAGGCACTGCTTATATAGCAGTCTAGAGGGTTCGGGTATGCTCTGGATTGGTGCACCGTCCAATGCCTCATTTGCATGTCCAATGCATGGGCTCGTAGCGCAACAGGGGCCAATGCCTCATTAGAATATTAGGTGTGCGGGCTCAAAGTCATGCGCAGATTGCCCAATGCATAGGCAACGGCGGGAAATGGCTTGTAGTGACTCAGGAAGTCGGCGCCATCTTTAGGGCGTGGTGCGGCACACACTGTTTGTGTGGTAGGCTGCCAACAGTTCCCCCTTTTCTATAAATTGGCTGGGAGAATGCCTGTCTTAGGTTGCCACTGCAGAGGTCTTTCTTACCCGTCATGGGGAAAACAAACAGCTTTTGGTTTGCTCCCTGTCTTAGGTTGATAAGACTTGCAGAAGGTCTTACCCGTCATTGACTACTTCTCCAGCATACTAAGCCAAATGTTTGGGGAGGAGCCTGCTTCCAAAGCTGCAAGGGCTTGTGCAATGACTACTTTATCGCGCTGATGTTGGGCACGGAGCCTACACATAATCCAGAGCATAATTATAATCCCTCCACATAGAAATAGGCCAAACCCCGCCACCCCTGCCCATTCTTTGAAGTGTGAGATGGCAGTAGCAATCCAGGAAGCCAGTCCTTCAGCAAGGGAGGCATCCACTCTAGTCGAGTTCATGGTGACAATAGCCATGCGAAGTTGGTTCATCAAGCTGTCAAATTCTCCAGTCCAATTACCTAAAAGATAACTGGACAATTGTTTAGACAAATTTGCTGCCCTTGTGAAGTTTTGATATTGGATGCTGGTCACACATAGACCGGAGTATTTCCATTCGCAGCCAAGTTGGGCCAGCTGCCACAGTACATCCACTTGTTCTTGGACTAAGTCTATCCTTTGATTTATTACCATAAGTCCACCTTTTAACTGGGCATTAATTGCGCGGAGGTCATGTAGAAGCCTCCATTTACCTGATCTCTTTTTTATAACGAAAACAGGGGTATTCCAGGGAGAATTGGAGGGCTCCAAGTGCTTAAGTTCCAGTTGTTCTTTTACCAACTGATGAGCTGCTGCAAGTTTTTCAGAGGATAAAGGCCATTGAGGAACCCATATCGCCTCCTCTGTGAGCCAAGGTATGGGTATTAAGCCCTCAACAGCCTCTAGGAAAAACCCAGACCATGTTTATCTAATTTTGGTTTGGTGGGCACAGGCTCAGTTATGCCTTGTTGGAATTTTCCCAGGCCTTTCCCAGGGACATATCCCATTTTTGTCATCATGTTTTGAGCTGGAGTAGAGTATTCATTTATAAGTTTTAGCCCTAATTGTTTCATGATATCCCTTCCCCAGAGATTAATGGGTAGGGGAAGGACGTAGGGGGTAAACTTTCCCCGTTGCCCTTCTGGTGCTTTCCATTCTAATTCCCTAGAGCTTATGGAGGGCGAGGATTCATACCCTAAACCTTGTAATGAGTGTGCAGAATGAGTCACGGGCCAGGCAGTTGGCCACCATTGTGCAGCTATTATACTTTTATCAGCTCCAGTATCTAGGAGACCCTCAAACCTTTTTCCTTCAATTAGTAATTGTAGTGTAGGTCGGGTGTCAAGGCTAGCTATTAAATAAGCCGAGTCAGTACCGGTCGAACCAAATCCACTATTCCCCCTATCCGCTGAATGAGATGGAAATAATTTGTGGCAACTGGGGAGAATGAGGAGCTGAGCAATACGGTCTCCAGGAGAAATTGAAAAGAGCCCCCTGGGGGATGAACACATTATTTTAAGCTCGCCTGTATAGTCCTGATCAATAACCCCGGGGTGGACTATGAGGCCTTTGAGAGTCATAGAGGAGCGACCTAATAGCAGGCCCACAGTGTTTTCTGGTAGTGGACCATGAAAGTCAGAGGGGACGGGGTGTATTCCCATCTGTGGGGTTAGAACTACTCTGGCGGTGGAACGGAGGTCCAGTCCTGCGGAGCCTGAGGTGGCTCTCCGTGGGTGTTCACAGGCGATTGTGTCCAATGAATGCGAGTGTGGGGGTCTCCATATGTTCGAGGGCCCTGAAGACGAGGGCCCCGCATCTCGTTTTTTGAATCCTCTAGAGGGCGCCCTTTGATATCTTTTACCGAGCGGCATTCATTTGCCCAGTGTTTTCCCTTTTTGCATCTAGGACAAAGCCCAGGTACTCTTATGTTACCCTGGGTAGTACACTCCTTTTTTATATGACCTGGCTTTCCACATTGGAAACAAACAGGCGACTTGATAGGTCTAGCTTGTCTCTGCCCTTGTAATATGGCTGCTGCCAGCCCAGCATTGGTGAGGGGTCCTCCTATCTCTCTGCATGCCCTCAACCATGATTGTAGGCCTTTTGTCTTACGGGGGATGATGGCCGCCCTGCATTCCTTAGTGCATTGTTCAAAAATGAGTTGCTCTATAAGGGGCATTGCCTGTTCCTGGTCCCCAAAAATCCTCCCCGCAGCTTCCAATAGTCTAGCAACGAAGTCAGAAAAGGGTTCACTCGGGCCTTGAATTATTTTTGTTAAATTGCCCGAGACTTCTCCCTTATTTGTTAATGTTTTCCAGGCTCGCAAAGCTGCAGTTGATATTTGGCTATAGACCGCAAGCGGGAAGCCGGTCTGATCAGCAGCATGTTCCCCCTGACCAGTAAGCATGTCGAATGTCCATCGGGCCGCCTCGCCTCCAGCTGTAGCGTTAGAGCGGGCTTGTGCCTGACAGGCATCGTGCCAGAGCGCCTTCCATTCTAGATATTGCCCCATGGTGAGGAGGGAAGCCTTTGCTACATACTGCCAGTCTGTAGGTGTCATAGCAGTGCTGGCTAGTCGCTCTACTTGGGACACAGTGAAATTAGCATTAACTCCATAAGTGCGGACTGACTCCGCTAATTCTTTAACTTGCTTGTGCTCTACGGGCTGATGGCCGCGCTCACCGTCAGCGTTTTCTATAACTGGGAACATTTGCCTCATGGCATGTCGCACCTCCGGTGAACAGAAGGAGGTAGAGCATTTCCCAGGCGCATAAGGCGGAGGAGCTGAAGGCAGGGGAGCGGGAGAGCTATGGGACTCGTCTACTTTCAGTTTTAACCTGTCCCTTCGCCGGGCGGGGTGAAAGTGTTCACTTTTGTACCGGGCTGCTTCCTCCTCTAGTTCCTCCTCCTCAGATGGTGATAGTTTCTCATTAGAATCTGAATCACTTAATGTCAGGGCTTGTAGGTCTCTAAATGGGTATAAGGTACCTTTATCAATGACCTCGCTAGCATCTTGTTTTTTAGAGGCTTTTTTCTTTGAATGCGCATCTAACCTTTCACTCCGTTCTGTTTCTGACATGCTTTCCTGAAGGTCTGCAAGGGCTTGTTGTCCTTCCCTAATTTTTTCTTTACAGTTTTGATCCTGAAGACAGGATTTAACTAATTTCCAAATAGGAATAGTCCCTGCTTTAAGCTTCCCGGTACGCTGTTCCCTGTCCAAGTCGCCTTTGAGTTTGTCCCAGCTAGAGAGAGTAAGCGATCCAGTGGATATAAACCAAGGAGCGCAACGATCTACTTCCTGAACAAAAGTATCAAGAGTTTTAGTAGAAACTTTCAATTGCCTTCCTTTCAGAACCGCCTGAAGAGCGGTAACCAAAGAATGTGTATTACCCATCCTGGAGGCGATGCAGCCTTTGTGTTCAAAAAACAATGTTACAAGGACAATTACAACAGCCAATAAAATGATTAGGCAAGCTTCCAATCCCTCTAGATCGTCAGAGAAAAGCATATCTCTCAGAACTGACCTTAAAATTAATACCTGAGCGCAGTTCTGAATCCACTTCGGAAGTCGAAGGGTCCTCTCGGCGCCAGCGATGTCAGGTTCCCGGGCCCGGGCTTTCGGCACCACTTGTCCCGCGCAGCAGTCTCGCCGGCAAGAACTTCACGCGGACAACAGGATTCTTCTGCAGCAGTATTTATTGTGCACAGCTCTTTTAGGAGAAGGACCCCGAAATGGGGAAGAGGCACTGCTTATATAGCAGTCTAGAGGGTTCGGGTATGCTCTGGATTGGTGCACCGTCTGATGCCTCATTTGCATGTCCAATGCATGGGCTCGTAGCGCAACAGGGGCCAATGCCTCATTAGAATATTAGGTGTGCGGGCTCAAAGTCATGCGCAGATTGCCCAATGCATAGGCAACGGCAGGAAATGGCTTGTAGTGACTCAGGAAGTCGGCGCCATCTTTAGGGCGTGGTGCGGCACACACTGTTTGTGTGGTAGGCTGCCAACAATCGTCCTGGCCCCTCACCAAGTGGGCTGCCTGGTTGGCCAGCAAGGCCTCAGGGATCTGTCTGGTGCTGCCTCCCCAGCACTGGATTATATGTGCAAGCCACCATGGCTGGACCTCGATGTCAGCTCTGGGAATCAAACCCCAATCATCTGTTTTACCCACACCTGTCTCCGCAGCCACATCTTACCCCCTTGATAGGAAAGAGATTCTGTTTGCAGACTTCAGCAAGCTGCCTTTTCCCAGGGCTGCTCCCTTGCTGTCCACGAGTTCCCACACACTTCCGTGGTGCTAGGCCTTGTGAAATTCACTCCTTAGTCCTCAGCAGAGAAGGTAGGTGAGGACCCTTGTTTTGTTCAAAGAAGGCTGCGGTCGGCCCAGGCCATGGCGGAATTGCCTTGGCCTGCACAGTTCATCAGCCAAGTGCTTTACTTGGAAGCAAGAGGAAGATGGATTCCGCTTAGGTAAGCAAAATAAAAATCTGTTTGAAAGCAAAAGACACAGTCAGGACATAGCCAGGTCATAGCCAGGTGTGCTGGCTCACACCTGTAATCCTAGCCCTCAGGCAGCTGAGGCAGGATGTCCTAGTTTGTCTTCCATTGCTGTGACAAAACACTCTGACCGACACCAACTTGGGGAGGAACGGGTTTATTCAGCTTACATCTCATGGGTCACAGTTCATCACTTAAGGAGCCCAAGGCAGGCACTCAGGGCAGGAACCTGGAGGCAGTAGCTGAAGCACAGGCCATGGAGGAATGCTGATCACTGGCTTGCTCCTTTGGCTCATGCCCAGTCTGCCTTCTTATACAGTACACAACAACCTGCCGAGGGTAGCACCACTCATTGTGGGCCGGGCCCTCCCACACTGCTTGACCATCAAGACAATACTCCACAAATGTGGCCACAGGCCAATCCAATGGAGCCAATTCCCCAATTGAGACTCCCTCAACCTAGGTGTGTCAAGTTGACACTAAAGCTATCCAGCACACAGGAGGATTGCTAGCAACACAGTGAGTTCCAGAACAGTGTGAGATGCTGTTGGGTCTACAGTGTGAGACAGTGTCTAAACAACAGCACAGTGAACCCAAATGGGGTCAACGAGGTGGCTCAGAGGGGAAAGGCAGTTGCTGCCAACCCTGATGACCCGAGTTCAATCCCCAGGGTCCTCCTAGTGGAACGGAGAACCGACTCCTGCAGGTTGTTTTCTGATCTCCACCATACTGTAGCATGTGTATACACACACACACACACACACACACACACACACTTAATAAAATGTTATAAAAATTTTAAAACAAAAATGAATGAATGTATAAACTGACAAAAAAAAGAGAGAAAAGGACCATGCACAGTCCTGGCAGGAGGAGGAAGGTGCTGTGCAGCTGGCTAAAGAACTGGCTGGGGGCATGAGAGATGGCTCAGCAGTTAAGAGCACCAACTGGTCTTGCAGAGGACCTGGGTTTGAGTCCCAGCACCCACATGGTGGCTAAGAACCATCTTTAAACCAGCATGGTGGCAGAGGCAGGTGCAGGTGGATCTCTGTGACTTCAAGGACAGCCTGGTCTAGAGTGAGTTCCAGGCTAGCTGGGACTATAGGGAGACCCTGTCTCAAAAAAAAAAAAACAAAAAAACTGGCTGGGGAGGTAAATGTGGACTTGGGACTCTGGAGAACGAGACGGCCACCCAGACACTTGTGCAGCTGGCAACAGGGCTTCAGCCATCTCCTCTGGTCCCAGTCTCTTACCTTAAATGGTTCGAGGTCCCAGTTTAGAGCAGACATCTGATTGGACAAGGAATTCAAGGTTGGTGCATCTGATTAGTTAATTTACAGGTTCAGTCTCCAGGAAAGGCAGGGAGCCAATGGTAGGGTCACCTTAACCAAAACTCAGGAAGACAGGGCCTAGCGGTACCCACCTGTCACCCCAGTCACCCAACAGGAAGATCAAAAGTTCAAGACCTGCCTGGGTCTCATCTTAGCAACTTTGTGAGACCCTGAAGAAATGGCTAGAACACAAAGAGGCCTAGAGATGGGGTTCAGTGGTAGAGCATTTGCCTAGCATGGGTGGGGCCCTGGGTTCTACCCTCCAGTCCCCGGAAAGTTCAGGAAGTCAGGTGGCAGAGAGAAGCAAATGCAACCTTGAACATCTGTGTTCTGCTGATCTGTGGGCGGGGACTAAGGCAAAGCCCTGGTCGGCACCCTCCCCTCCGCAAACTAGTTGTGGACGCCAGGCCCAGGACTCTCCTCCCTCTCTACAGAACCAGAGTTCATCCACAGGGTTCACAGCAGGCAGCACACATGGAACGAGTCCACCACAGAACAGTGTCCTCTGTGATGAGAAGCTGCGAAGCCTGGCATGAGCAGCTCCGTGTAACAGGACCTCTGTCGTCTCCCATCCTGTCACCCCTGCAAAGTCCAGTACACAGCTAAGCCAGCAGCTGTATGTCCCGTCTACCAGGACACACTCCCGTTTCACACCTGTCATCTCGGTATTATTTTTATTTATGTTGCAGAGCTGGGGATGGAATCCAGGGCCTCATACACGCCAGGTGGGAGGAACCAGGCTCAGCTCCTTCGCAGTCATCACTGACACGTATTCCCTCATTCCCAAACAGTGGCCAAACTGAAAAGGTTTGTCCCATCAGCCATTTCTGCATCATGGCTTTAGAATTTTCTCTCCTGTTTATGTATCCTTGTTTCCTTTGTTGATGGTGGCTCTAGGAGCCCCCACCCCGGGCCTCTGGTTCCCATGATTCCCTTCTTTTCTTCTGCAACGCCACCTCCATTGGAGGAATGTTCTACAAGTTCCCCCACACGACCATGCTTTCTGCTTTCTGGTTGAGGGCATTAAGCTGAAAGTACCAGGATGCAGCTCGGTCATTAGGCTGGTCCAGATGTGTGGGAAAGGCAGAGCCACATCGGAACCCAGAAGCTTCTGCTCTTCTGTTGAGGGCCAGAGGTGAGGAGACTTCAGCATCTCCTTGGTTAAAATCAAACTCCCTGCACCCAGCCTTGATGGTTGGTTTTAATTTTAACTGGTCACAAATTAGAATCATCCGAGTAGAGAACGTCACCTGTGAACTCCCCGATCGCCCTTACTGATGTGGGAATACCCAGCCCAAGGTGCCTTCTGGCAGAAAGAAGACTGGTTATTGGTGTTTTTGGTTGGCCTTTTCCTCTCCCCCCACCGAATGGGTTTATGCTGCTGCTGCTGCTACCTTCACTGACATGGGACCCAAGGTTTTCCAGCTTCTCCCATTGAATGAGGACCAGCAGTTCTTCTGGAACCTTCCAGGTCATCAATGTCAGGACTCATAGAACCTGACCCCCACCCCAGACCCTAGGCAGAGACAAACTTAGTGGAGACTTCCTCTTGCTGGGCCTGTACCCTAGGCTCATTCTCTGCATCAGAAACCAGACAGAGGAAAAGAAAAAAAGCAGTTACTCCAGACCCCTGACAGAGAGACTTCTTCATCAGAGCCAGTCATATAAGAAAAAAAGTTTGGCCTGACTCAAGAACTTACAGCAGACAATCTTGCACTTTGCATGGCGGGCAAACCCCCAAGTCCCACTTTCTACATCATGACCTGTCAACTAACCCCCTACAGCCCACTTAAAAGCCCTGACTGCCAGCCATTTCATCGCTAGCTGGCTTACTTATTCCCCAGCTAAAGGCCAGTCCCTCTGGTGGTCTTCCAGTAAAGCTTGCTCCACCTTTTGGAGGGCCCTGCCTCCTCCTGCTCTGGTCACATCCATACAGTAATAGTCAACACCAGTTAGGGACTGCTGAGACACCCAACCTCATCGTGGACTGTGCAACTACCTAGTTCTCGACCTCTCCTCTCTGACACAGCTTCTGTGGACTCCTCTGACCACTGAGACACCCACCCAACCTGAAGGACCAAGCAGGTCAGTGAGCAGCGTTCCTCCGAGGTCTCTGCTTCGGTTCCTGCCTCCAGGTTCCTGCCTTGAGCTCCTGCCTGATTTCTGGACTATGATGATACAAGCTAAAACCAATCCCTTCCTTCTCGAGCTGGTTTTGATCAATGCTTCTTACAGCGATAGGAAGAAAACTGGAACATTCCCCAAGGCCTTGGTGGCCGCTTAGCAGATGGACCCATGACCACTTTACTTTCTGGGACATTCCCAGAGGGCAGCAGCTGGAACGTCCCCCACCCACCTCAGGTTCCTCCCCGGTACTAGGCTGGAAGCCCCTGCTCAGTTGGAGCTGTGTCCAGGGTACACACGGGAGAGCCAGGTGATGCGGTAGCCTTGAGTCAGCCTGAGACCTCGCTCAGAAGAGCCCCGGGGGCCGTGTAGGTGCACATCCAGAGCACAGCTGGCTAAAGCTGGGCCTGGCAGAGCCTCCCGACACCTATCCACAGTGCAGGCTGGCTGCATCGGTGAGAGCCACACACAGCAAGGGCCTCAGGCTAGAGCAGAGTTATACACAGAGAATGTGAGCTTATCCCTGCTCACAGCCACTAGGCTGGTCCTGAACACCTTCAAGGCCAAGCCTCAGGCTGAAGGTCATTTCAAAGGAACAGCTACATTCAGGTGCTCTCTGAAGCAGGCAGCCTCCCTGTGTCCTGCCCCCACAGGAGCCTCATGGGTGGGCTGTACGTTGCCCCTATATCCTACAGCCACATTTGGTCCCTCCCATTCTGGATCTCCCATATTGAGTATCTCTCAATAGAAGGAACCTTCTAGCACCCAAGGGGCCGGCCACTCTCCAAGGCGGCCAGTAGGTCTGCAGTGGTCACTTGCCAAGAGCCTACAGTCCTTGGGGTGAGGTTGCCCAGAGGGGCAACCCAGGGAACCAGCCCTGCCTGTCCCTACTTCACAGAGCTTCTAGATTAATGCAGCTCCAAAACACAGTTCTCATCTCTACCAACACAGTCTCACATGTCTCACCTTGAAGGGAACAAGACATAGTTTATTCGCAGCCAAATCTAAGTGGCTATGGCCCAGGGATTGAGGTTGTTCCATTGTGAAATGGGTTCTGTGAGATTTTATTGGTTTGGGACAAAGAAAACCAGAAGCCAAGGCACTTAGCAGCTGCCCTGGTGTGGCTGAGAGGTGGGGGAGCTTACTACAAGGAGGGGGGCTACGTACTATAGACCGCTCATTCTCAGCTTTGGGTCTGGTCTGCAGAAAACAGATTTTAAATGTTTCGATGGTCACAAAGATGTTAGGTTAGACATGGGGGCGGGGGGATGGATGGCTTTTACAAGACTAAGAATAGCCACAAAACATTTGACTCTAGTCTGCCACATTTTGAACTCTCTGTGATCGCGAACCCCAGTCTTTTGGCTTTGTAGACTCTTTAACACAGGTTCAGCTTTTCTTTTTTTCTGGGAACTTCAGTTTACACTGGGCTCCAGGGTGGGGCACTCTTGAGAAGGAAGCAGTAAGTGGTGTGGGGTTGTGCAGGGGATTCTGCAGGGCCGAAAAGTCAGCCTCCCTCCGTGAGAGGCTGCGAAGGGCCCCGTGACCATGTGGGGAGCAGTGCAGAGAGGGTGACAGGACCTTGGGGAGCGGGGCCCCCACTGTGGACGGCTAATGGGTGAGAGGTACTGAGAACAGAAGGGACCCCTCACAGTGCCTGAGCCCCTGGGCTCCGCATGAGGTACCCATCAGGACTTGCCCTCCCTCTAGGCTTTCTGCCTATGTCATCAGAGTCCAACTCTGTCCTCCAGGGAAAGCTCTTAGCTGACGCCAGAGGCTCGGCCAGTTCACGAATGGGGGGAAATGAGGAGACTCCCTCAGGACAGCGAAAGGGGCTCTCCCCGGTCTGACGTCATTCCCAGCTGAGGCTTCTCTGGAACCACCATGGCTGGTTTGATTCAGCAGGTCCTGTGCCTCGTGGCCTTTCCCTCCCAAGTCACCCTGCGATTTTTTTCAGTTTTAAGTTTTGAGACAGGGTCCCCCGTATCTGCTGTTGGCCTGGAACTTGTCTGTGGCCAAGGGTGACCTTGACTTTCCTGTGCTCCTGCCTCCGCCTTCTGAGTGCTGGGGTCACAGGTGTGCACCGCCATGCCTGCTTTGGGATGGAGCCCTGGCCTGCTAGGTGAGCTCTCTACTGACTGAGTCAAACCCCCAGCTGCACCAGGACAGAGGGACCGGGGGGGGGGTGTCACAAGGCCAGAGGAGGCAGAGGCTCAGACAGGAGAATCAATGTACAGTCCCAACCAGTTCTCCTGTGGTGTCAATACCCCCACTGCTGGTGAGAAGCTTCACTCTGGGGGTTCCCTCCCCTCTCCTGCCCTCACAGCTTCACTCGGGGGGGTTCCCTCCCCTCTCCTACCCTCACAGCTTCACTCTGGGGGCGGGGGTTCCCTCCCCTCTCCTGCCCTCAGCTTCCCTTCTTGGAGGAGCTGGGAATTGCTCTCAGCCTGCTCTCAGTGCATTGCTGCTGCATGGTAGAGCCCACTGTTTGGCATTAGTGACGTGACCCCCTGATCTGCACATCCCTGCACACACTCCCCAATGCTTGGGGCCTGCCTGCTGGCCCCAAGCCAGTTCCTGGGCAACTCTACCTTCAACTCCCACCTCAGGGACAGAGGGTGGCCCTCTGCCCTGTAGATCCATGTTTGCATGTTCAGCAAGACCGGGAGCAAAGTTAGCTGATATTTATAAGAATGTTATGGAAGAGTCCAGTGCTGCTCGGGGCACAATCCCTGAGCCGCCCATCCCTACAGATAAGACAGGTGCCTACTGACACACTGTCTGCCAGTCCCCAGCCAACAGGCCCCTAGGGGGCAGGATCCCCTGGGATGTGAGTTTACATCCAGGAGGTTTGGGTGGTCACAAATCCTGCTCCCCCTTCCCCTGCCACCTGCCTGGGAATCAGAGAGTCTGAATGCAAGTTCTTCTGAATCCCCCCATCCTCAGAAAGCTCTAAGAACAGACCCCCCTTTTGCCCCCCCCGCCATGCTGTCTGTCTCTGGTACTGGGGTCTGAGCTCTCCTTGGAGTCCCCGCCATAATCTTCTGTCTGTACACCTTCATAATACTTCCAGTAAACTCCCTACCCCAGTCTTGCCTCAGTGCCCCCCGCCCTGGTCCTCCATCTATGACTTCCCAACACTAACTGCACCAGCCCCCGACACTGCAGACCCTTGTTGGTAACCTCTGAACAGGCCAGGCCAGTAGCTACTTGCAGACAGAGTGCTTACACTAGGGAGGCCTGGAAGTACACGGAGGATGGGTGCCCGTCCCATACTAATATCACGACACCTGTACAAAAGACGCAGTTCTTCCGGATCTCTGCAGGGTGTCTTGGGATCACTTGCCCATGGACACGGAGTGACTGTGTGAAAGGCCTGCAGTCCCTCCTCCTCCAGCTCTTAGTGATTTGAGTCCTTTAGGGTGGTGAAGCCCTGGGGAATCCCACCAAAGAAACAGAAATTACCTTTAGGACAAACGTGAGGCAGCACATCATGGGTTCCTAGCTACTCAGAAAGTCAGCCAGGGAATGAGTACTGATGGAGCCTCCTGTAGGATGTGCTGACCCCGAAGAGGGAGCTGGAGCGAGGACTGAGCGGCACTGGGAAGGGACACCTGCAGCTGGACAGCACCTGCCCTTAGTCCATCTCACCAGGGCTGAGCGGCACTGGGAAGGGACACCTGCAGCTGGACAGCACCTGCCGTTAGTCCATCTCACCAGGGCTGAGCGGCACTGGGAAGGGACACCTGCAGCTGGACAGCACCTGCCCTTAGTCCATCTCACCAGCCAACTCCCAGCACAGGTGAGAATTCCACCAGCAGCTTCCTGGGTGACGAAGCAGAGCAGGAGGAGTGGGTGCCCAGGGAACAGCGCTGACGCTTCCTCCCACTGTGCACAGGGCTCCTGGGCCACCCCTGACGCTTCCTCCCACTGTGCACAGGGCTCCTGGGCCACCCTTCACAGCTTCACAAAATGCCCAGAACTCCTTGTTATCTGAGAAACACGCCTCTGAGCTCTTGCACATTCAGTTTTCGTAAATGCACTCAGAATCTCATCCCAAATTCCTTGTTGTTTACAAATGCAATGTTCATTTGGCCATTTGTAGCTGTTTTATGAATTAGATTTCACTCCATTCTTCCCAGGACTTAAAAAAGCATTTCACTATGAAATAATAAGTGTGTGTGAGATGTAAATGAGTTCGTATCCTTAGAAGTTCCTACTACAGAGGCTCTGCTGGCTGCTGGCTGCCTCTTCCTCCTCCCCCTTCTTCCTCCTCCTTCTTCTTCCTCCTCCCCTTCTTCCTCCGCTCCTCCTCCTCCCTCCTCCCCCTCCTCCTCCCCCTTCTTCTTTCTCCACTTCCTCCTTCTTCCTCCTCTTCCTTCTCCTCTTCCTCCTTCTCCTCTTCCTCCTTCTCCTCCTCCTCCTTCTCCTCCTTCTTCCTCCTCCTCCTCCTTCCTCCTCCTCCTTCTCTTCCTTCCTCCTCCTCCTCCTCCTTCTCCTCCTCCTTCTTCCTCCTCCTCCCCTTCTACCTCCCCTCCTCCTCCCCTTCTTCCTCCCCTCCTACTCCTTCCTCCTCCCCATTCTCCCTCCCCCTCTTCCTCCCCCTTCTTTCTCCACTTCCTCCCTCTTCCTCCCTCTTCCTCCTCCTCCTCCTTCTTCTTCCTCCTCCCCTTCTCCCTCCCCCTCCTCCTTCCCCTTCTTCTTTCTCCACTTCCTCCCTCTTCCTCCTCATCCTTCCTCCTCCTCCCTCCTCCTCCTTCTCCTCCTTCCTCCTCCTCCTCCTTCTCCTCCTCCTCCTCCTTCTCCTCCTCCTCCTCCTTCTCCTCCTCCTCCTCCTTCTCTTCCTCCTCCTCTTCCTCTCCCTCCTCCTCTGCTCTCCCATTTCCACCTCCTCTTCTTCCTATAGTCAAGGCCCTTCCTATACTGCCAAAACATCCTGCACTTAGTCCCACCTCTGTTTCTATAACAACTGCTGAGACTAAGCCATTCATCAAGAACAGAAGGTTATTTGGCTCCTGAGCACGGAGCCTGGAAAACCTAACAGTGCAGTGCCCACATGTGATGGCACCTTGCGATGGCCTCATGCTGGTCACAGCTTGGCACAGGGCATCAGGACGCAGGTAGGTCTCTTCTCTGTCTATATAAGCTGAGGATGGCACCAGAGTGCCCACTGTCATGACCTCCTCTAACTTAATCACTCCCAAAGGGCAAACCTCTAGACACTGTCAACATGTGACTTTGGGGATGAAACTTATGACACACAAACTTGGCAGGGCACAAACCACAGCAAATCACAGGCCCCTACAGACATCTGCATCCATGTCCTGAACTTATGCTTGGGAACGGATTCAGAAAAAAAACAAACATCTTTGTGGATGTGATAAGGTCAGATTAAGTGAGCACGAGGTCTCAAGGTTGGGCCTGGTCCCAAGCAACTAGTGTCCACCAGAAGTAATGGAGGCAGTGGGAGGGGGTCACAGGAACACGGGGACAGAGAGGGAAGACAGTGTCACAAGGACAGAGGGACAGAGAGGGAAGATGGCCACGCGAAGATGGCGGCAGGCACTGGAGTGGTGCAGCAGTAAACCAAGGCGTGCCTGTGCAGGAGAGTGAGATGATCCCTCTTCACAGTCTACCTGCCTGGACTTGGAATCCCCTAGGAGTCACAGGGCTGGGCGTGTCTATGAAGGAGTTTCCAGAGGTTTAACTGAGGAGAGAAGACCCGCTCTGATTATAGGGGTTCTGTCCCAAGGTCTGGGGTCCCTGGGATGAATGAAAAGGAGGAAGCGAGCTCGGTGAGTGCCAGCATGCATATCTCTCTCTCTGCCGCCTGTTTATCCCACGTGACTGGCTGCCCTGCATCCCCACCCCCACCTGCCATGAGTGGCTGAACCCCCTTAAGCCATGGGCCGAAATAAAACCTCCCAGCCTTAAGCCACCATCAAGATGTTCCTATTAAAAAAGCTTAAGTTTATTAATTATAATAATTCAAACCACACATCACAAATTCACACTCACCAAGCCAGGAGGGTATTTCAGGGTACCAACCTGTGGAAAGTCAACAGGCTTATGTGTGAGCAGAGGCACGTGGAAGTTCAGGGAGCCTTGAAGGGCTCTGAGAGTGACGGGTGGATCTGGCGCCAAAGCCAATGGGTGAAATTGGCTGAGGTCTCAGAACTGTAGGAACAATGGGCTGCTGGGGGCGTAGCTGCCTGGGAGGAGGCGCTGCCCGGGAGGAGGCACTGCCTGGGTCCAAGTTTCCCAGTATTGTAGAAACTGCCTGGCTGCAGTGGGGATGGCTGGGTAAAGCAGGAGTCCAGTAAAGCAAAATGGAGTCCGTTTTACCATTTCAATAAACTACTAAGAGCAATTTAGGACCTGGTGACCATTAATCTTAGTTGTCAGCTTGACGAGCCTCGGAGGAGAGAATCTTACTTAACTGAGAAATTTCCTCCCTCAAATTGCCCTATGGGGCATTTTCTCCCTACCCCCCCCCTTTTTTTCTCTCTCTCTGTAGCACCAAGTGGTCTGGAACTCACTCTGTGGAACAGGCTGGACTTGAACTCCCAGAGATCTGCCTCCTTCTGCCTCCAGAGTGCTGGGATTAACGGCGTGTGCCACCACACCTGGCTCAAATTGCTTTTGATCAGCATTTTATCACAGAAAGCAGATTAGGATGGTGGAGAAAGAATTTGTTCAGCTTACAATGCTAGGTTACCATTCACCACTGAGGGGAAATCAAGGCAGGAACTTGAAGCATCTGTCACATCTGCAGTCAAGAACGTAGAATGAACGCACGCACGTCTCTCTCACACAGTCCACGACTGAGGCCTAGGGAGCAGTGCTGCCCACAGTGGCTGGGTCCTCCCACATCAATTAAGCAAGATAACCCCACAGACATGATCTAGATATTTCCTCAGTGGGACTCCTTCCAGGTGACTCTAGACTGTTGAGCTGACAATGGAAACCAATACATGGTGGCATGTATGGTGGCTGCCCAACGTGACACTGCCACCGCAGAAGCTCACAAGAAAGCAGAGCTCAGACTGGAACTGGAAGGGGGGGGCAGTAACCTTGCAGCCTGCCTCAGTGAGTCAGCTCCAGTGTCTAGGAGTTCCCGGAGGTTCCACAGCCCCCAACCAGTGCCACCTTTTGAGAACCAAGTGTTAAACACAGGAGCCTGAGGGTGGCTTTTACACCCAAACTCAAGCAGGTACACACTGGGCAAGCAGGACTGTGCGTGTTCCTGTTGCATTTCCTGGCTACACGGGACAAGTGCTTGGCTCGGCTGATGATGCCTGTCTACTCTCAGCATTCCTCCTCCATCCTGGGAAACTTGAGTCTCTGATTCCCAGCACAGGGCTGTCAGAAGCCACTGGGTAGGAGCTGCTTAGAGATGGAGATGGAAGGAGGTGGAGAGAACACTCTGGATGCTGCCTTAGAGACAGAGGCTGGGGATCCGGAGGTGACCAACTGGCAGGCCCAGAGTGGTTGAACTTTCCATTCTGGACTTCCTTTAAAAGCAGAGCCCAGCCCCTGTCCACAGCACCTCAAGAATGCAATGAGGTCCTGGAATGGCCAGGGAGCTGGCGGGTGGGGTGGGACAGAGGTGGTGACAAACCTGCACTCCCCAGCTCTTTGGACACATCTTGGGCTGGATTCTGGTTGTGACTAAACTTCTGAACAATATGCGATGGGTTGAAGCAGAAGAAGCCTGTAATCCAGCACTTGGGAGGCTGAGACAGGAGGATTGCCATGAGCTTGAGGCCAGCCTGGGATACATATTTTGAGGCCAGCCTGGTCTACATATTTTGAAGCCAGCCTGAGCTACATAGCAAGACCTATCACTGCCTCCCCCACCAAATGACAGCCCTTCCCACACACATAAAGAAATGGTTTCTGCTGTTGACCCACCAGGGTTTCTGCTGTTGATCACCAGGGGCCCCAGATCTTTGGGAGATGGGGGGGGTGTGTCCTGCCACCAGGAGTGGCTATGCTAGGGAACTGGGAACCAACCACCAACTTCTCCCAGGTGGGCCCCTGACCTCCACCCAGGCCTTGGGCCTCCCTGAGGGCCCAGCTCTGCATCAGGTGAGGGCGCTGGGCAGGGGTAGCACCATGAGAGCCACGGGTGGCCATCTTCCCCTGCCTGGACCTGTCCCCTCCAGGCTGGTGGAGTGGGGCGAGCTGCACAAAGGAGCTAATTACCCTCAGAGGGAAAGTATCATCCAGCATCGACTGCCTAACTGGACAGCAGTCACCACTCCTCAGACACAGCTAATCTGTGCCGCAGCTCCCACAAAGTCCAATTAAAACCCAGTGACCGGGGCTGGAGAGATAGCCTAGTGGTTAAGAGCACTGATGCACTTGCAGAGGACCCGGGTTCGAGCCCCAGCACCCACATGGTGGCTAAGAACCGTCTGTAACTCCAATTCCAGGAGAACTCCAGTTCCAGAGGAATCTGAGACCCTCTTCTGACCTCCGCGGCATTGCACAACACGGGTGTACACACCTACATGCAGACAGTACATTCATACGCATACAAAAATAAATAAAAATTTTTTAATTAAACTTTAAAACAAACAAAACAAACAACAACAAAAAAACCCCCCAGTGACCTGAGGTCCCTGCTTTGCATCCAGCTCTATCGCCATGATGAGTTTGCATATTGGACTTGAGATTTCTTCCAGATCACTTACAGTGGGGTGTGCCGAGGAGAAGAGGGCAAACTACCTTCTACAGGGCACTAGGGGCCCAGATACCCTAGAAACTGCCAAAGCAAAGAACAGGGAAATGGCGCAGGCCACCCCAACTACAACACTCTGGATTACCCTAGTGAGGGCCACAGTGGCTTTGACTTCCCAGACACGAAACCTCCCTGGTCCAGTGTTAACTCTGACTCCAAGAGGGCTCCAAGTCCCAGGTATGGGTCCAAAAGCACATCAGACATCCTGAGTGTCATGAATGAAACATACCACACACACAGCCTGCCTCACAATGTCACATAAGCAGGTATGATCTCTGCAGGGAAGACAGGGAAACTGAGGCAAAAAAGGTAAGTAAGCTTCCTGGCCATGTGGGAAGAGATGATCCTGACCTTGAGGCCAATCTCCTGTGACACATGCACTTGAGCCTTCTGCGTGTATACCTGTAGCCCATAAGTGAGAGCCATTGGCCCCTATGCCTATTAAACCATAGCCCAAGTTCTCATCTGGGCTGCTGAAAGAGACACTCGGACCTCCTCCCTCCTGGAGCTCAGAGAACAAGGGATGCGGGTGGGGGGGAGCTCCAGGGGTCAGGGGACACAGAGGACAGGGGAAGAAGATGGGCAAGGGCAGGTACCAGTGTCTTGTAGACCACAAAACAGGTCTTCTTAAGCTTTTCCTATGTATAACCCACTTTTGTGCAAGAAGTTTTATATGACTCCAATACATAGAATATAAAATGTGTACACAAAGCAAGCATTTACTGATAGTAAATCATACAGAACTTTATTTTAAAACAACTCTTTGGTGTACATGTATGTAGTTTGCGCAGATGAGATGAACAGACGTATTTTTTTTTTTTTTTTGGTCTTTTCGAGACAGGGTCTCCCTGTAGCCCCAGCTGTCCTGGAAGTCACTCTGTAGACCAGGCCTTGAACTCACAAAGATCCACCTGCCTCTGCCTCCTGAGTGCTAGGATTAAAGGCGTGTGCCACCATGCCGGCCTGGACTTATTTGCTTTTACCAGAAGAATTAAACTTGGTGAAGCTCTGACACGTGGGACTTAGAACATCTTCAGTGTGGATCAATGTTTTGATTTTATAATTGTCATTGCCAAGGATGCCACTTCATATTAAAAAAAAAAAGTATGTTTAGGGATATTTTGGAAATTCTGGATATTCTGCCCTAATTCCCAACCAAAATCTATTGAATTATTTTTTTTTTATCAAGTCAGCAACTCGGACTTGAGTTCCATTCCCAGCACCCACATCAAGTGGCTGACAACCACCTGTAACTCCAGCTCCAAGGGATCTGGTGCCCTCCTGTGGTACTGCACTCATGTGCACATACTCCCTTTCCCCCATGATGTATATGTAATTAAAAATAACATCTTGGGGATCTCCCAAGACCACCTGAAGCACAGGTAGCAGGATGTGGGCTAAAGAGCACCCCCCCCATCCCCGCCAACTGGGATTACCAAAGGAAGGAGTGTCCAAGTGGATTCTTTGGAGAACCTTCAGAACAGAAAGGGAAGAGTGAGTTGGACTTCAAATAGAAAGCCTAGAGCTGGTGATCTGAAGTCAAGAGGCTCACTGTCCTGTTGGGAGTGCTCCTTGGGTTCTGTGCGCCATTTACACCAGTGAAGACTGTATTAAGATGCAAACTGGCAACCAGAACTTGCTGGAAGCAGTTCTACTGAAGCTAGCCAACCACCTCCAGACAGCAGGACAAACCGAGGCCCAACTTTCAAGCATCAGTGATTTTCTTAGAGCACTGGATGACAAAATCAACCTCCTAATTGGCAAGGTTGAGAGAATTGAGAAGAAATTAGAAACTCTAATTCTCTCCTACATTGAACAACCTAAGATTGACCTGACAGAACTGTCCCCACCATCTCTAGAGAAACCAAACTAACCCCTGCTAATGTAGCATCCTCCAAAGCAGTAAGCACATGAACAGACCCAGATTTCTGGTGATGATTCAGGATGCTTCAGCCACAACTGTAAACCACAATCATTCAAGAGAACTGTGCTGCATGACTCAGACCACCAGAATTCGTGAGCCAAAAGAACTACGTAGAACTTTAACCAGTTTGGCTAAGAACGACATCCACCAGTACTAACCATTCAGCTCAGAACAAACCCCACACTCTAGGAAGAAAAAAAAACAACAAACAAAAACCCCATTCTCTTCTCAGACTTTCACAGCATCTTTGGATTTTTCCACTCTTAAATTAAGACCAATGAACTTCAATTTCATACCACATCTGAAGTTAATCTTTACTGCTGTCATCTCCAGGTGTGTGTGATTAGAAAGGGTTTGGCCTAATCTGTGAACACTTTCTCATATTTCCCAAGATTGTATTAGAAACTTTTTCTCATACCTGTGAAATAGTAAATTTCCTTTTTCTATATATTAAGGGACTCAATTTGGTGTTCAGCCCCTTCTAGCTCAAATGGTTCTCTGTCACATCCCCATTAAGAGGAAAACAAACAAACAAACAAACAAACAAACAAACAAAAAAACAAAAAAAAAAAACAAAGAAAGCCTAGAGCTTAGAGAAATCAACACTCCATAAGCAAGGAGTAAAGGAGAAAAACAAATCAATCAAACAAACAATGAAGGCATCTGAAGGAGGCAAGCAAATCAAGCCTTCAACACAGTGAACAGGCATTTGGGATTCACACTGGAATACAGGTAAGGAGAAGCCCATATGCCAGGGACATGAAGAAGAGACAACATGAGAAAGGTGCAGGATAATCCCACACCAAGCTCTACCAAACCTGTGGAAGATTCCTACAGTGGGATCCCCCTGGGGATGGCCCAGGACACAGATATTAGAAGTACAATTGTGAACATACTTAAAGAAGTACAAGATTATAAAGAGCAAATCAAAGAATTAAGAAAAGAGAATGAAGAACTCAAGAAGAACCTAGAGAGAGAGAAGTGGAAACACTGAAAAGATCCCATGTTGAAAAAGATAAGGAAACCAACCAGTGAAGCAAAGAGCTACAGGAAGAGATTGAGAAGCTCTGAAAGGAAGTAGAAATACTAAAGAAATCAGAAGACAAAATGAAAAAGGAAATCAAACACCCATTCAATCAAGAAGAAAGGAATGGAAAAAGCCTCAGAAGCAGAATGGAGGAAGCAGAACAAAAAATATCAGACCTGGAAGATAACACAGAACAACTAAAAACTTCAAGGAAAGATTATGAAAATTTTAAAAATACACAAAAGTGGAACAACCAGGAACTGTGGGACACTATGAAAAGATCAAACCTCTGCATCATAGGAATAGAGGAAGGAGAAGAATCTCAAGAGAATGTTATTGATCAGATCTTCAACAGAATAATAGATGAAAAGTTCCCCAAACTAAAAAAAAAGAACAAATCAATACAAACACAAGAAGCACATGAACTCCAAACAGACAAGCTCAGAAAAGAAACTCTCCAACCATATCATAGTTTAAAATCTAGATGCCCAAAACAAAGCAAATCCTTAAAGCCACAAGAAGAAAAAAACAAGTGACCTATAAGGGGAAACCTATCGAATTACAACTGACTTCTCAGTGCAAACATGAAAGCAAGAAGAACGTGGGCAAAGCATTCCCAGTGTTAAAGGACAATAGATGCCAACCCAGGTTACTAATACCCAGCAAAAATGTCGATTATAGTTGAAGGAGAGAGAAAAATCTTCCATGACATAAACAAGATGAAAGAATAAATGTCCAGAAAAACCAACCTTCAGAGAATACTTGAAAGCAATTCAAAGGACAGAAGAAAGGAGCAACTATCCCCAGGCACCTAGAAGAGAAATAATCAATAAAAAGCATAACTGCAGAAGTAGAAACTAAACCAAAACCAACAAATGGATAATAAGGCAAAAAAACAACACAAACCTATCAGTCATAACCTTAATATTAATGGACTAATTCCCCAATCAAAAGACATAGACTGGGAGATTGGATTAGAGAAACAGAACCATCGATATTCTGTCTACAAGAAAACACATCTTACCTTCAAGGACAGGCACCACTTAAGTGAGGATGGAAAAATATTCCAAGCAAAATGGTACCAAAAGGAAAGCAGGTGTGCTATTTTAATATCAGACGAATAGTCTTTGTATTAGTCAGGGTTCTCTAAAGAAACAGAAGCAACAGGACGAATATATAGCTATATACAATTTATTGATTGCTCACGTGACAGAGTTCAAGGAGTCCAACAGTAGCTGCCCACACTGGAAAGGCCGAGAATTCAGGGAAACTGCTCAGTCCGCAAGGCTAGATGTCTCAGTAGTCCCAATGTTGAGTGCTGAAGGTCCGAATGGATTCAGGAGATCTGCCGGCTCAGTACACACTGGGATCAAAGGGTTTGATCAGCAGCAGCAAGACAAACTCACCAGATGAGAGGGCAAGCTGCAGGAGAAAAAGGGACCAGTCCCTCTGCCATGGCCTTTAATACTGCCTGCCGGCAGAAGGTAATCCACATTTGGGGTGGGCCATCCGGGTTAGGTGGTCCAATCAGAAGATCCTTTTTCTCTTAATTTTCCTTAGTCCAGTCAAACTGACACCCAGGATTAACCATCAAAAGTCCCACCCTTGTCAACTTGACACCAATAAATAGCCCTATGTATGCTTAAATGTCAATTGCAAACAATGGCAGGTAATAATTCAACTAACATGTTATAAGTATCTCATGTGCATATGCTTTACCAACAAGTCAAGACTAGCTGCTACCTCCTGTTCACTGGGTCCAATCAGACATAACATCAACAATATAGTGGACCAGTGTTGATATTTTTGGAAGAGTAGACAATCAAGATCCCTTCTAACTAAGTTATGGCACAGGTGGAGAGTTAACATACCCCTGAGGTAAGACAGTAAATGTATACTGTTGGCCTTGCCAGCTAAAAAATTGCTTCTGGTGTCCTTATGAACCGTATTGAGAAGAAAGCATTTGGCCAGATCAATAGCTGCTACCAGGTACCAGGAGACATATTAATCTGCTCAAGTAAGGACACCACATCTGGTACAGCGGCTGCAATTGGTGTCACTACTTGGTTGAGTTTTGATAGTCAACTGTCATTCTCCATGATCCATCTGTCTTTTGCACAGGCCAAATTGAGAGTTAAATGGAGATGTGGTAGGAATCACCACCTGCATCTTTCAAATCCTTGATGGTGGCACTAATCTCTGCATCCCTCCAGGGATACAATACATGTTTTTGGTTCACTATTTTTCCTGTGAGGAGCAACACCAATGGTTTCCATTTGGCCTTTCCAACCATAATAGCCCTCACTCCAGAGTCAGGGAACCAATGTGGGGATTCTGTCATTTTCTAATTATATCTATCCCATTATACATTCTGGGACTGGGGAAATAACCACAGGATGAGTTCCGGGATCCACTGGGCCCACCGTGTGAGTCGGGATTTCAGCCAAAACTCTATTTATCACTGACCTCCATAGGTCCCTACTTTTAACTGGAGGGCCACAATGCTTTTTAAGGTCTCCTGGGATCAGTGTCAACTCAGAACCAGTATCCAATAGGCCTCAAAAGTCTGATTATTTCCTTTTCCCCAGTGTACAGTTACCCTAGTAAAAGGCCTCAGGTTCCCTCTGAGGAAGGACAGGAGGAAGGCAAACACAATCCTTGGTATTGTGACAAGGTCCTCCTCATGGAACCCGCCACCCTTCATTCAAGGGGTTCTGGGTCTGTGAACTGTCTGTCTGGAAACTGTTTAACTGGGGGGATTTGCTCTCCTGAAATCCAATGTTGACTTCCTGTCATTTGTTCTAGAGGCTTTTCTGTCTTATACAGATCAAATAAAAACTTAGTAGGCATTCTTATGTATTTGGAGTTCGTGTGGTAACGCCATGATAATTAGACCAGTTCCAAAGATCATTTGGGTCCATGCCATTATAGGCAATTGTTTTTACCTTTGCCACTCAATTATATATATTACAGTAACTAACTCATCTGTGTCTTCAGTGATTCAGTGCTTCCACTGAAGCTTACCCTGAGGTCCTGTGTAAACCATATTACAATGTAATTTAATTTATGACAAACAAGCCACAACTTCTCTAACTGAAAGATATGGCATAAGAAATAAGCAAAAAACAAGCTTCAAATGTTCTGTGGGTGTCTCTTCTGTAGCTTTCCATCTTATAAATTCAGTGAAGTCATGTCTCTTGGGTCCTCATATTCTGGGAATCCAACTCAAGTGCTGCCCATACCGCCTGACCCTCACAATCCCTATCAATACTAAGCCAAGGAATATCAGGCATCTCTAACTCGCTGTTAGTAGGCCATGTTTTAATAAAACACTAAGCCAACCATTCAAATAAACTTTAACAACCTTTTTTTACTGCATGCGAGCTTCCATGTTAAACCTAGAATCTCTACTCAGTGGCTCATATCGATAAACTCAGTATGATCCAATTTTATATTCCTTCCACCAATTTCCCACACCCTTAAAATCCATTCCCACACATATTCCTTAGGCTTCTGCTGGAATGAATCAGCAAACATCGTTAATTTCTTTAGTGGTAGTAGGCGCACCTCCTTGTGGACCAACACTTTCTATCTCAACCGTGAGGGGACTTGCTTAGACTTCAATCTGGTTATATGGTCTAGAGGCAACAATTGTTGGGCCCTGAGGGACATTAGCTCCCACTGGGAGGGGGGGATTAGTTTCCTCAGGCAAGGGTGG
This sequence comes from Rhizomys pruinosus, assembly GCA_009823505.1. Lineage (NCBI taxonomy): Eukaryota > Metazoa > Chordata > Mammalia > Rodentia > Spalacidae > Rhizomys > Rhizomys pruinosus. The sequence goes on along the minus strand of VZQC01011939.1, from coordinate 1,438,012 downwards.
GGAAGAGGGATCTGCCACGGGTGTGGAGTCTCTGCTGAGGGAATGGGGAGATTAATTTACCTCAGATAAAGAAAATCCACTCAGATCGAGGGTTCCGAAATCCTCATCAATCATTTTTCTCCACACATCTCCATCAGCAAGTTTTCAGGGTTCCACCCTTTCCCCACCAGTGCTCTCACTTTAACGCTGACACTCTTCGTGGCTGGGAATTAAATTTACGTTGTAAATCAGCCAAACATGTAATAAGGGGTCCCTTGATTTTCTGCTGCTTTAGCTCTTGGACTGCTGGAGAGAAGATCTCTTCCAGAGCATACTTGGAAACTTTAAAACTGTTGTTTTGAATCCGGAGCTAGTCATTTTTATCACTGAGCTCCTTATTTTCCTCGTATCACTTTATCCAGACATGCTAGGAGAACAAGGCAAACATCATTATTTTCCTTATTTTTCCGCAATTTCTTTGAATGTTTTATATATAGAGTCGCTAAATTCCTTGCTTCAACAAGAGGCGAGTCAGGTGAATCAAATGATCTATCTCATAATTACATCAAATAGTATGCACCAAGGATTATCATTCCTCTTCATGCCACCAGGACAGACCTTCAGTAACTCTAAGGCTTCACTTGGGTTGGAGAGCTGGCTCCAGAGAGCTACCAAGCCCACTAAAGAAAATTCATCCTTTTCCATATTCTGTTTCTCTAGAACCACACCTGGTACCAAAATCTTATATATCAGGTTCTCTAAAGGAAACAGAAGCAGCAGGATGAATATATAACTTAACAATATTATTGATTTGCTCATGTTGACCAGAGTTCAAGGAGTCCAAAATAGTTGCCACACACTGGAAAGGCCAAGATGAGAATCAGGGAACTGCTCGGTCCCACAAGGCTGGATTGCTCAGTAGTCCCAATCTAGTGACTGACAAGGCCCGATGGATTTCCAGGAGATCTGCTGGTTCTCAGTACTACGCTGGGATCCAAAGGGTTGATCACAGCAGCAAGACAAACCCACCAGATGGAGAAGGCAACCGCAGGAGAAAAGGAACCAGCTCCTCTGCCGTGGCCCTTAAATACGGCCTGCCGGCAAAAGGTACACACCCAACTTTGAGTTGGGCCCATCCGGGCTTGTAGGTGGTCTAATCGAAGGACCTTTTTCTCTTATTTGTTCCTTAGGTCCAGTCAACGTTGACACCGGATTACCGACCATCACAGTCTTCAACAGTAAAATAGAATCCGAAGAGACAAGAAAGGCGCATTACATTTTTATCAAAGGAACAATTCACCAAGAAGATTTCATGCTGGCGTGTGGTGTTGCACCACCTTTATCTCAAAAAGCAGTCCAGGCCAAAAGCCACGGTGGACCTTTGTGCGTTCAGGCCAGCCTCGTCTACAGAGTGAGTTCCAGACAGCCTGGGCTACAGTGAGACCCTGTATCAAAAAGACTAAAAAAAAAAAAAAAAAAAAGATTTCAAATTCATGAATACATATCGCACCAAACTCTGGTTCACAAAACTTTATTAAGTACAAATTCTCCATGACATCAAAAGACAGATTAACACCCAAGCACACTTCATATGTAAGGGACTTCATAATACCCCACTGAGCCTTTGGACGGTCAACAGACAAAGAATAATCCAGAGAGAATCTGAACTGGTAATGAATATGAATAACACCATAATGGACCGTCACAGACATCTACCACATATTCCACCCTAATACCAAAAATACACTTTGCTACAGCACCTCATGGAAACATGCTCCAAAATCGAAACCACATACGGGGACACCAGAAGAAACCTCCAACAAATACAAAAAGATTGAAATAATTTCATGCATTGATTATGAACAAGTGCAAAAAATCTCCATATCAACACCGGGTAGCCCGTCTGTGCTGGATAGCTTTAGTGTCAACTTGACCACCACCTGGGTTGAGGGAGACCCTCAATGGGGAATTGGCACCATTGGATTGGCCTGTGTGCCCACATCTGTGGAAGTATTGTCTTGAATTGCAACAGTGTTGGAGGGCCGCAGGCCCACAATGAGTGGTGGTCCCTGGGCAGGTTGTTGTGTATCCATATAAAGAAGGAGGATGGGCATGAGCCAGGGGGAGCAATGCCAGTAAACCAGCTTCCTCCCATGGCCATGCTTCAGCTCCTGCCTCTAGGTTCCGCCTGAGTTCGCTGCCTTGGGCTCCCTAAGTGATGAACTGTGACCCAGGAGATGTGAGCTGAAAAATAAACTCTCCTTTCCTCCCCAAGTGGTTTTCATCAAGTCAAAGTGTTTTGTCATAGCCAATTGGAAGACAAACTACAAAGAAATTGGGTACCAGAAGATTGGGGGTATTGCTGTGAAGACATGACCTTGGTTTTGGGAAAGATTGCTGGAGGGTTCTGGACTTTGGGGCTGGGAGAGATCATTGTAATGGCTCTAAAGATTGTTGCTATGGGCTTGGAGCAAGTTTTTGCCTGAAGGAAGTTGTAGAAGGATGAAGGCCGGCTGTGTGAAAGTTTCTAGTTTCAAAGGGGAGCAGAGATAATCAGGACTGTTTAATCTGGGGTTCTGGGTCAGCTGGCTGAAAATCAGCATGTAAGTAAACAAGAGACCAGACCTGAAGTGAAATCTTTGTTGTATGGGACAATGAATGCTGGTTAGCTGGGGCTGAAAAATAGCTGTAAGTAAACAAGAGACCAGCATCACTGTGGTGAAATCTTCTGGGAAGAATTCTTCAAGGTCAGCACACAGAAGCTATGTTCCAGAAGGGGCCCAAGCCTCCATTCAACCAGAAGCAGGACTTGGTAACGTGTAAGAGTCCCCTATATGGTTCCAGTGTTGAAAGCATGAAGGGGTCACAGAGAGCAGGTGAGGCCTTGCCAGGCACTATGAAGAGGCCAGAAAGGCCACTGGTCAGAGTGTGGCTTCGGTTTCAGTGAAGACCCCAGGATTCCAGGGGTCAGGAAAGAGAAGCTGAGATTTTTGCATCCAGGAGAGGTCAGAAGCACCTCAGTTTCAGTGGCACCCAACTTTTTTTGGGATGCCGGAGCATGGGACAACCACCAAGAGCAGCGGCAGGTGTGGAATGGGAGTCAGGCCTGGGCCTGCGGATGAGCTGTGTGTGCCGCGGATGGCAGAGTCAGAGAAAGGGAGACTGCCAAAACCCTTTGAGCCCGAAGATCATGGTGAGTCCTAGTGTCAGCCTTGAGTATACTTGCTGGATTTAGGTTTTGTTTGAGTGTGCCTGATTCTTCCCTTTGAAATAAGACAGTAACTTGTTTTGGATTTAACAGGAGCCCATAGTTAAGAGACTTTTATAAGACTGTGAACTTTTTGGGGGGTTCTTTTCGAGACATGTCTCCCTGTAGCCCCAGCTGTCCTGGAACGTCACACTGTAGACCAGGCTGGCCTTGAACTCACAAAGTGCCGCCTGCCTCTGCCCTCCTAAGTGCTAGGATTAAAGGCGAGCGCCACCACGCCTGGCTCTAGACTGTGAAATTTTAAGTGTTGGGACATTTTAAGGATGTGGGGCTTTTAAGATTGTACTGTCTTAGGTTGTGATTAATTTTAACATCATCCTTTGGGGATAAGAACTGGAAAGGTGAGTGGTGGTTTAATAGTGATGTGTTTTGTGTGTCAAGTTGACAGGGGTCAATTATGCTGGATAGCTTTAGTGTCCTTGAACACCTGGTTGAGGGAGCCTCATTGGGGAATTGGCTCCATTGGATTGGCCGGTGGCCACATCTCTGGAGTATTGTTTTGATTGTCCAGCAGTGTGGGCGGGTGTGGGGGGGCCAGCCCACATGAGTGGTGCTACCCTGGGCAGTTGTTTGTGTACCATATAAGAAGGCAGGCTGGGCAAGTGCCAGGGGAGCAAGCCAGTAAACAGCATTCCTCCATGGCCTGTGCTTCAGCTCCTGCCTCCAGGTTCCTGCCCTGAGTTCCTCCTTGGGTCCTAAGTGATGAGACTGTGATCCAGGAGATTGTAACTGAATAAACCCTTTCCTCCTCAATTTGGTATCGGTAGAGTGTTTTGTCACAGCAATTGAGAAGACAAACTAGAACACA
>VZQC01011939.1:1345398-1430639 GCA_009823505.1 Rhizomys pruinosus | reverse complement strand
AAAAAAAAAAAAAAAAAAAATAAAATAAAAAAATAAAAGAAAAGTTAAGTCTTTACATAACTCAGCCATTATGTTTCTATGAGAGCAGAAAACTGTGTGCACAAAAAGTCACCATGGGTCATAACATTCAGTGGTCTGAGATCTGAGCTGATGTTTCAGGGGGTGTTCACCAGATTGTGTAGTGTTCCTTCATACTTAGCACAGAGGGAGAAGGCTGCGGGAAGTCACATGACCCAACATGGACGGGTACTCCCAGGAAATCCTGGACCCATTGCTTATTTTACTTTGAATTTATTTTTGGTTACTTTGTGTTCAGAAACCTTTTGCTGTGGCCACAGCTCCATGGTGTGAGAAGCTGTGTTGTGGGTGATTGGTGCGCTTGATGGACGGAGCTGGACACCCACAGTCTGCAGTTACCACTGTTAGCAGTTTTTGTGTGTGCTTTAACATGTCGGGAGGAACATTTTGTGAGCAGTGGTATTATCCAACAGCGCTGTGCTCAGACCCAGGCTCAGGGGGTCTCTCCTGAAGCCAGTTTCTTCTGGAAGTGACTGTTCCCCCGCAGAGTAGGTCATGCAGCGGTGCTGATCCATCCCACTTACTGATGGCCACGGATTCATTCTTTCCTCAGGGACTGGGGCTGAGCTGCCGCGTGGGGTCTGCAGAGCGGCGGCCAGCTGTTGGGTGTGGGCCTCTGGCTGCAGGCTGCCGGCTTCTCACACGTGTACGGAATAAGGCCTTGGATCCATTCTCAGTGTGAGGTGGTTCATAGCTCATCGAGACTCAGGAATGGGCAGGAGGCACCAGGCTGTTTGCCCAGCTGGCAGCTGGCACCTTCTAGTTTATCTTAGGGTTGGAAAGCTATAGTCTGGTACGTGACTCAGCCCGCAGATCAGAGAAGGGGAGGGTGGTCAAGTCTGCGAGGATGGGGGAATTTGGGGTGGGATTATGTAGACAAGTGGGAAGGACCGAGTCTCCCTGAGGAACTCAGACAGCGAGGGTTGCCATCAGGAATATAAAGCACACTGTTTTGCCTTTTCTCTAGGCTGACGACTGACTTTTGCAAGATGGAAAAATGGACCTTTTTGCTTTGGCTTGGGGTCTCCAGGACTCTTACTATGGAGGGAGGGTCTTGGGGTGAGGGGGCAGCTCTGGCCAGTACCTGCTTCCCATTCCTGTGTGCTATAGGTGACTGCATTTGCATTCAGGCCCCTGTGCGGATGGCTCCCCCCACCCCCATGGTGCTGAGGAAGCCTTTGGAGAGAGAGCCCCCTTGGAAGAAGTGGGTGGCTGGGCCTTCGAAGGGCATACCTGGTCCCTAGTTCCGTCCCTGCTCCCTGCTTTCCCTCTAGCCTGAGGTAGAGACCCCCTTCCTGCCAGCACGGAGCTCTGTCCAAGAAACTAGGGACACTGGGAACCTCCAAAACCATAGACTCAAAAGGTCCCCCTTTTCTCCAGTTGTTTTTCTCAGGTGTTCTATCACAGGGAAAAGTGACTAACAGGATAATCAAACCATAGAGTAGCCCAGACAGGGGTGGGCTGGTCAAACAGCTCTACTTGGGGGAGTCAAAGAAGCTAAAATGCCAGAGAAGCACAGTCAGAAGAGACAAAGATAAATGTAGGTATAGCGTAGATGTTAATTAACATGTGAAGGGAACTAATAACAAGCATGGACACCTTGCAGACACAGACGGGATGTGGTGAGGACAGTGCCCCAAGGACCAATCAAAGGAGACACTAGAAATAAAAACAAAACAGGAGCTACAGAAATGATCACTACCTCAGGTCAGAAATCAGTGTTACAGCCCATTTCCAGCATGACATGCATCAGCTCTCACCAGAGAATCATGGATGAGCAGGAGGCACTGCCGGCCCTACCCCCTCTCCAGCTGCCCCATCCCCTGCCCTCTCCCCAGCTGCTTCTGCGTGTCTGGACATCTCAGTTCATCCTGGGGTTGACAAGGTGCAGCCGGCTGCTCTGGGCCTCAGCCCGTGCATTGGAAGAGGGGGGGATCCGGCCCTGGGGTACACATTAGATAAGGCTTTTTATCCTGAACCAATAGGATAGGAAACTGGGGAGGGGGCCATACTAGACTGAATCTCCCTGAGGAACTCAGCCAGCAAGGAACTCGGGGCAGGAAGTGTGATGACAACATAGAAACCACTTTGAGACAAGTGCACACGCAACCCTTTCCCCTCTCCTAGGCTGATCCCTGACTGCAGGGAGGAAAACTAACTGCTTCATTTTCACACTTCTGAATCTCCAGGACTCTTACTGTGAAGTGAGGGCCATGCTCACACTCTGACTGTCCATCTGGATCCTGCATAGCCAGGGAGGGAATCTGAACCTGGGACGGGGCCCCAACAGCCTCTGCAGGGAACACCAGAGAGAGGAGAATGGAGAGGCCTGTAAGGTGGCATCAGAGACAGGGATCTCGCAACGGGAACACCAGAACAATAGAGAGCAGTGTCTGAAGAGAGAGTGGAAAGAACATTCCAGAATTAGGAGACAATGAGCGCACATAGGCAGCAATCTCAGAGAACACAGAACACGAGTGTCAAATGCACACACGTGTGCACATAGTCACACACATAGAAACATACACACAGATACATGCACACACACACAAACATACATACACATGTTCATACATATGCACATATACATACACACATAAGCATACATGCTTGTATGCACATAAATGCACATGCTTGTATGCACATAAACACACATGCACACACAAAAACACATCTGCATAGACACAGAGACACACATCACAGATACCCACTCACACATATACACATGCACATATGCACACATGAGCATGCATATATACACATGCACACATACATACACACACACATACACATATACAGTATTACATATACACACAAACACACAGATAGACAGTCACATTTGCACACTCACACATATACACACCTACACATATACACACCTACACATATATACACATACATGTGTGTCCACAAGTGCATACACACACATGCACAAACATACACACATATGCATACACACTTATATATATACACACATACATATTCACACACACCTCTTTGGGAATATTATGTTTAAACATCAGAAAACCAGAGACTGTCCTTTACTAATTCCACCTCTGTGGGAGATCCAGCTTGAATTGCGGGCTGGATTTCCAACTAGCACCGCATGGCCAAGAGTCTGGTTCAGCCCCAAGGAGGAGCAAGCAGCATGGCCTAGGTACATGATACTGGGTGAAGCAAGGTGTGCAGTGGCTCAGAGTTGGGGGGCTTAGGATTGGTCCTGGGAACTGACGTCATTTGGTTTATAAAAGCAAGCTGTTGCCAGGTGTGGTGGTGCATGCCTTTAATCCTAGCACTTGGGAGGCAGAGGCAGGCGGATGTTTGTGAGTTCAAGGCCAGCTTGGTCTACAGAGTGAGTTCCAGGACAGCTGAGGCTACAGGAAGACCCTGTCTTGAAAAGACCAAAAAAAAAAAAAAAAAAAAAGCAAGCTGTTGCAAGGAGTAAATTTGAATTCATAGTAACATCATCACGGAATTCCCAGCCGTTATTTTTATTAATTATTGTGTGCATACAGGCTAAGGTAGGCCTGCATTTCATTCAGGTGGCCAGTGGGTTGGAAAAATGTTCCCTTTGTGGACCACCAACCTGGGTAGCTGCTGTTATGAGTGAAATTCCTGTCCCAGCTCTGGGCAGGTGGGAAGTCACGGCCAAGAGTGGAACACGTGTCTTGTGGGTCCAGGCTAAGAGCCTAAATTGGAGTTACCACTTAGGTTGGGCTACCAGAAGCAGCCTGCTGGTCTCTGTGCTGAGGGGCCAGCTCCCCGCAGTGTCTGCAAAGCAGGCGCTGTGTCCACATCCCCCTTAGCATGGTCCCTTTTCGGCATAAAAAGAAAAGCTTCCTACAACCTCACTGTTTTCAACTGGGTCTCTCTGAAGCTGGGGCGCAGTGCTTTGGCTGCCTGCCTGGCTGGTTGGTGAGCCCCTGCCTGGCTGGTTGGTGAGCCCCTGCCTGGCTGGTTGGTGAGCCCCTGCCTGGCTGGTTGGTGAGCCCTGCCTGGCTGGTTGGTGAGCCCCCCAACACCCTGGATGGTTGGTGAGCTCCCACCTGGTCCACCTGGCTATAGAGCTCTGGGTTCACCAGTACCCAGGGCACTGGCAACAGGCCTGGCCTTTACATACATACGGGGGCTGCAAACACAGATCCTAACACCTGCACAGCAAGCTCCTTCCACACTGAGCCTTCTTGCCGGCCCCTTTCGTACTATCCTATTTAGTATCATATCAGAACTCCACGTACTAAAATAAACCAAGGAAAAGATTAAAGAGATGAGAGAATTAGAAAGAACCCCTCTGTCTCTTTATAAAGAACACGACTGGCTACACAGAAAAGCCCAAGGACTCTGCAAGAAATGAATGATTCTTAGAGCTAGAAAGCTAGGTCTCGGGAGGAGATGAGACAGAGGCCGAAGGGCTATTGATTTTCTATGAAGAAGCAACACTGAGATCTTTGAAAGACTTCAGTTAAAGCCACACAACCAACTCGGGATATGAACAGGGGAAGTTGGGGAGCAGTTGAGGAAGGACCCTGGAGTCTGAACCAAAGCACAGGCTGTGGAGGAATGCTGCGTACCCTCTTGCTTCCCCTGGCTTGCTCAACCTGCTTTCTCATAATAACACAGGACCACCTGCTGGGGGGGCACCATATCCCACAACAATCAAGAAAATGCCCCACAGACACGGCAGTAGAGGAAATTCCTCAGATGAGATTCTCTCTCTCAAGCTCACAAACAAGATTATCCACCACAATAATCAATATAAACCATTACAAAATCTAAGGCTCGGGGCTGGAGAGATGGCCTAGCGGTTAAGAGTGCCGACCGCTCTTACAGAGGACCCGGGTTCGATCCCCAGCACCCACATGGCGGCCGAGAGCCGTCTGAAACTCCAATTCCAGGAGAACTCCAGTTCCAGGGGAATCCGAGACCCTCTTCTGACCTCCGCGGCATTGCATGACACGGGCGCACAGACTTGCATGCAGACAGTACATTCATACACATACAGAAATAAATAAAATTAAAAAAAAACAAAACAAACAAAATCTAAGGCTCAGAAAGTTCCAGAAACATGCATGAGATCCTATACAGGCCCTTGTGGATACTGCTTTCAGATTCTGATTTGGCAGTGTGTATGTGTGTCCTTGTCACGGTTTGGGAATGAGGCTCCTGTTCCGAGGCTGCAGTTCAGAGATTGGGCAGAGATCTCCACAAGGCACTGGGAACCACTATCATCACGGCTTTCCTGGGGAGCAGAGCTGAGAAAGTGCTTGGTGAGCCTGCATCTACTGGCAGCGGACTTGGCACCAGGGGCCACCGACCTCCAGGGAAAGGGAACACTGGGAGGACGAAGAGAAGACTGGGCCGTCAGCACTGGGAGAGCCCTGAGGGTCGTCACCTGGCCACTTCCACATAAAGGACCAGCATAGCTGCCCCTGACACTGTCCTTGCCTGTCCTACAAGGCCCCATGTGGCTAGGTGAAGACCAGCCACTGGGCAGCATTGGGTGTCGAGTGGGGAGGACCCATCGCCGATCTGCTGTTCTGGGCTGATGATCAGTTACCCTAGGAACATCCCTGTGTCCTGAGCCCCAGAACCTGTGACGGGATCTTGGGGAAAGGATAGAAAAATTGATCAATTAAAATAAAAGAAGAGAAAAAACAGGCCCTGATCCAAGTGCTGTCTGTACCTGTCATGGGCCCCTGAAGGTCACATGTGAGAGTCTGGGGAGCATTGTCCTCTGGAACCCCAAGACGGAGCCACCCCTTGTTGATGGTCTAGCAGCCTCTGGGAATTGGGAGGGCACACGTGTGCTGTTCGCGCTCACCTGGTTTGGGTCTCCAGGTCCCAGCAAACAAGATGAGCTGCTGGGGGCTGTATTCCAGGCCTTTTGCCGGAGGCTGTCCAGGGTACCATGAATCTGGGAAATTAATGAGAATGTTCCATTTGGGGCCACAGATCTCAAATCACAGTGTTCTTCGGCATCTGGCTGGTGATGGGTGTGCTGGGGGTGGAAGACTCCAAGTCCACTAAGAAGGGCAATCAAAGCTAGGCATCGGCAAGCCCTGGGAGCCATAAAAACAAAGTAACCTTTTTATAGTTGAGAAGGATTGTTCACAGTTTGAGAAACGTTTTCTTTTTCTTTAAAAAATTTAAAATTGTTATTTATATTCATTTTTATTTATTTATTTTTATGTGTGTGTGCCATGGCATGCACATAGAGGTTAGAGGACCACTTACGGGTTCTCTCCTTCCATCGTGTGGGTCTGAGAGATTGAACACAGGTCATCAGGCTTGGCAGCAAGCCCCTTTACCTGCCGAGCTATCTTGCCACCCTTGTTTTCTGAAGGCACCATCCAGAATTTGGACAGTGATAGCACAGACAGTGCGAAGGAATGCACATCAACTCCTGACTTCTCGCTGTGTATTTGGGCTTTTCCCCAAATCGTTCTGGCATCGTTAGATGGAGTGGACAGCAGCCTGACAGCTTCCATATGTGGGGAAACTGAGGCCCATGAACCAGGTCCATCCTTTGGATTCTTCTTGCTGCAGGAAGTGAAAGACAGAACACGAACCTCTGTGTGAATGGCCTGACCCACAGAAGGCATGGCAGGAGGGCCAGACCCACAGAAGGAATGGCAGGTGGGCCAGACCCACGGAAGGCATGGCAGGTGGGCCAGACCCACGGAAGGCATGACAGGTGGGCCAGACCCACGGAAGGAATGGCAGGTGGGCCAGACCCAAGGAAGGCATGCAGGTGGGCCAGACCCACAGAAGGCATGGCAGGAGGGCCAGACCCACGGAAGGAATGGCAGGTGGGTCAGACCCACGGAAGGCATGGCAGGTGGGCCAGACCCACGGAAGGCATGACAGGTGGGCCAGACCCACGGAAGGAATGGCAGGTGGGCCAGACCCACGGAAGGCATGGCGGGTGGGCCAGACCCACGGAAGGCATGGCAGGAGGGCCAGACCCACGGAAGGAATGGCAGGTGGGCCAGACCCACAGAAGGAATGGCAGGTGGGCCAGACCCACGGAAGGAATGGCAGGTGGGCCAGACCCACGGAAGGCATGGCAGGTGGGCCAGACCCACGGAAGGCATGGCAGGTGGGCCAGACCCACGGAAGGCATGGCAGGAGGGCCAGACCCACGGAAGGCATGGCAGGTGGGCCAGACCCACGGAAGGCATGGCAGGAGGGCACCCAAGATCTCCCAGCTCTGCCTTGGAGCTGTGGACTTCCTTCCTGAGCAGTGTACCCAGGCTCCTGTCTAGATCAAGGCTGCCTCACTGAGATGAAATGACCCTACTCTCTGTCCTAGTTACTGTCCATTGCTGAGATAAAAACACTGGCCAAAACCAACTTGGGAGGAAAAGGTTTATTCATCTTACATCTCCCAAGTCAGAATTAATCACTGAGGGAGCCCGAGGTAGGAACTCAGGCCAGGAACCTGGAAGTAGGAGCTCGAACAGGCCAGGGAGGAACACTGTTACTGGCTTGCTCCCATGGCCTGTACTCAACCTTTCTTTTTTGTTTTAAATATGGAACGCTTCACAAATTTGTGTGTCATCCTTGTGCAGGGGCCATGCTAATCTTCTCTGTATCATTCCAATTTTAGTATATGTGCTGCTGAAGTGAGCACATGCTTTCTTTTTTTTTAAATTAAAAGGAGGATGAGCAGGACATGGTGGCACAAGCCTTCTTTTTCATTTTATTTTTTTATGTTCTTTTATTTCATTTTTATTTCACATAAATTTATTTTTATTTTTTTAACAAATCTAGACCCATGTTCCCGCCCATTCCCCCACCCCGCCAGAGCTCATGCATTCTGCCAAACATGCTTTTCATCTCTTAGTCTTTCTCAATATTCTCCATGAGGAAGTTGACTGTTTTGAGCAGAAGTTCACTGTTTCAGTCAGTTCTTTGATGCAGTTTTTTCTGTTGTTGTTGTTGTTTCCAAAATGCATTATGTCCAACTGCTTTGGACAGAAGCTCAGGGGGCCGTACACAAGAAATACTTACAACTGGGTAATTGGCACTAGCATCCACAGATGAGGGATACCATTCGTCGTTTGTTTTTCTGGGACTGTGTTACTTCACTCAGCATGATGTCCTCTAGCTCCAGCCATTTTCCTGCAAAGCTCGTGATGTCGTCTTTCTTTACTGCTGCATAGAACTCCATTGTGTAGATGTACCACATTTTCTCTATCCATTCGTCAGTTGAGGGGCATTTAGGTTGGTTCCAGCTCTTTGCTATTGTGAAGAGAGCTGAAATAAACATGGCCGTGCATGTATCTCTGTGGTGGCGTAAGTCTTGAGGGTACATGCCCAGGAGTGGTATGGCTGGGTCGGGTGGCAAGTTCATTCCAAGTCTTCCAAGGGTTCTCCACACTGCTTTCCATAGTGGCTGTACGAGTTTACATTCCCACCAGCAGTGGATGAGTGTTCCCCTTTCCCCACAACCTCTCCAGCACTTGGTATCATTTGTTTTCTTGATCCTAGCCAGTCTTATTGGAGTAAGATGATATCTTAAAGTGGTTTTCATTTGCATTTCCTTAATGATTAGTGATGTTGAGCAGTTCTTGAGGTGTTTCTCAGACATCTCTAATTCCTCGCTTGTGAAGTCTCTGTTCAGTTCTTTGCTCCATCTATTGAGCGGGTCATTTGTTTTCTTTTTTCTTTGTTTTTTGAGTAGTTTATATATTCTGGAAATCAATGCTTTGTCAGATGTATCTGCAGTGAAGGTTTCCTCCCACTCTGTGGGATTTCTCTTCACTTCCTTGATTGTTTCTTTTGATGTACAGAAGCTTTTGAGTTTGATGAGGTCCCATTTGTCAATTGTCGACCTTAATTCTTGTGCAGCTGCTGTCTGATTTAGGAAGTCTTTTCCTACGCCTATGTCTTGTAGTCTGCTGCCAACTTTTTCTTCTATCACCTTCAGAGTTTGGGGTTTCACGTTGAGGTCTTTAATCCATCTGGAGTTGACTTTTGTACAGGGTGAGAGGTAGGGGTTTAATTTCATTCTTCTACAAGTGGTGATCCAGTTTTGCCAACACCACTTGCTGAAGATGCTGTCTTTTCTCCATTGTGGTTTCTTGGCCCCCTTGTCAAATATGAGATGGCTGAAATTGTATGTGCTCAGATTTGGATCTTCGGTTTTGTTCCATTGGTCAACAGGTCTGTTTTTGTGCCAGTACCAGGCTGTTTTTATGACTATAGCCCTGTAGTATAGTTTAAAATCTGGTATAGAGATCCCTCCTGTGTAGCTCTTTTCACTCAGGATTGATTTGGCTATTCGGGGTCTTTTGTTTTTCCAAATGAATTTAAGAACTTTTGTTTCCAAGCCTGTGAAGAAACTCTTGGGGATTTTGATTGGGATTGCATTAAATCTATACAAGAGTTTTGGTAAAATGGACATTTTTACAATGTTAATTTTCCCAATCCATGAGCATGGGAGGTTTTTCCATCTTCTGAGGTCTTCTTCAATTTCTTTCTTTAAGGGTTTAAAATTTTTGTTGTAGAGGTCTTTGGTGTCTTTGGTTAGGTTTGTTCCTAGGTATTTTATTGTTTTTGAGGCTATTGTGAGTGGGAAGGTCTCTTTGAATTCTTTCTCCAGTTGCTTGTTCTTGGTGTAAAGAAAGGCCATTGATTTTTTAAGGTTAATTTTGTATCCTGCCACTTTGCTGAAGCTGTTAATCGTTTCTAGGAGTTTTCTGGTGGAGTTTTTAGCATCCCTTAAGTAAACAATCATATCATCAGCAAATAGGGATAGCTTGACTTCCTCTTTTCCAATTAGTACTCCTTTAATTTCCTTTTCTTGCCTTATTGCTCTAGCAAGTGTTTCAAGCACTATATTGAAGAGGAGTGGTGACAGGGGGCAGCCTTGCCGAGTTCCTACCTTTAAAGGGAATGTTTCTGTCATTTCCCCATTTAGGATGATATTGGCTGTGGGTTTCCTGTATATGGCTTTGATTACATTGAGGAATGATCCCTCCAATCCAATTCCTTCTAGGACTTTAAGCATGAAGGGATGCTGGATTTTGTCAAAGGCTTTTTCAGCATCAATTGAGATGATGGTGTGGTTTTTGTCTTTGATTCCGTTTATGTGTTTGATGATGTTTATTGATTTTCGTATGTTGAACCATCCCTGCATCTCTGGTATGAATCCAACTTGGTCATGATGGATGATCTTCTTGATGTGGGTCTGTATGCGATTTGCCAGTATCCTGTTCAGAATTTTGGCATCTGTGTTCATTAGGGAGATGGGTCTATAATTCTCCTTTTTAGTTGTATCTTTGCCTGGTTTTGGTAATAGAGTGATGCTGGCTTCATAGAAGGAATTTGGGAGAATTCCCTCTGATTGTATCCTTCTAAACAGTTTCAGTAATAATGGTTGTAGGTCTTTTTGAAATGTTTTATAGACTTCTGCCATGAATTGCATGCATGTGGTGCACATACACACATGTAGGCCCACACACACAAACGTACATTAAAAAACTCAGAGGCAGGAGGTCTGCATAGCTGGGAGTCCTGGGCAGGGTGTGTCCCCATCACTGACCCGGCACTGTCTCAGCTCCAGTGTTTCCTACAGGAATCTGACAAGGTGTCAGAACTGTGTAAAATCTCTTCCTGGGGCTGGAGAGATGGCTCAGTGGTCAGGAGCACTGACTGCTCTTGCAGAGGACCTGGGTTGGATTCCCAGCACCCACATGGCGGCTAAGAACCATCCTTAACTCCAGTTCCAGGGAAATCCGATGCCCTCTTCTGACCTCCGAGGCATTGCATGACATGGGTGCACAAACCTACATGCAGACAGTACATTAATACACATAAAATTTAAAAATAATTAATTAATTAAAAAAAGAAATCTCTTCCTGGGAGACAGGCTCCCCCTCCAGCTGGGACCTGACTCCCACCTCTCCCCTCCCCAGCATGAGACTCTGGGGAAGCTTTCCTGAGGTTCCCTTTTCAATAGTCTGATAGGCAAGGGGCGGGGTGGGGGGGAGCATGCCTGTCTCTTTGGAATGTATGGGCTCCTGCCAGGACATCTATACCCTGATTGTTAACATCAGGAGCAGGCACCCAGCAGTCACGGGGACCTGTGCCTGGAAGTGCTCCAACCTTGGTATAACATTCTGCTGGCATGTCTAAAATTTGTAACAAATCATCTCTGGATTTGTGTTTCAACACTGCTGTTCAACCCGTGAACGGAGCAGAGCGTGTTTCTTGTCCCTCGTGCTGTCCTGTGCACCCGCGGGGCTTTATAACACAGAGTGGGTCAGCAATGCATATAAACACTTTCTTCTTTGCTCTGATGAAAAGCCAGTCCAGACAACTGTTGTGGTTTGAATAGGAAATAGGCTCCAGTGTTTAGACACTTGGTCCCCAGCAGGTGGCGCTGTTCGAGGAAGTGCCTTGCTGGAGGAGGCACATCCTGGGGGCTGGCTTCGAGGTTATATGGACTTACACCACTTCCTGTTCTTGCTCTTGCCAGCTTCCTGTTCCTCTGGCCATGCCTGTTTGTCGTCATATCTCCCTCCTCTCAGGAACCACAAGGCACAATAAGCTCCTCTTTCCTTAAGCTGCTTTGGTCATGGTATTTTACTGGAGCAACAGAGAAGTAACCAGTATGAGATCCTTAAGGAAAGAAGGCTTATCTGGCTCACCGTCTAAGAACACAGTTCACCATGGTGGGAAGGCATAGCTGCAGGCGGCTGGTCACGCAGCATCCACAGTCAGGAAGCACAGAGATGCTCGCTGGTGTTCAGCTTGCTTCCTCCCTTTTATTTAATCCAGGACCCCAGTTAACAGGATGGTGCCCCCGCAGTCAGGATAGGTCTTCCCTCCTCAGTTAACCCAATCCAGAAGGTCCCTCACAGACAGGCGCAGAGGTGTGACTCCGAGGCAGTTCTAAATCCTGTCAAACCAAGAGTGAAAGTCAAACACCACAGAGCCAGGGGAGTGTATCTCCCACACAGGAGCAAGCATGGCCCAGTCCCAGGGTGACGGTTAAGCCGGGCCTTGCTTCTAGTGTGGAAAGGAGACAAGAGAATCAAATACCCAGGGAACCCATCTCAGCAGCTCTGGCAGGTGGGACAAAACTGGAGAGACAAGGACTTGAATGGTGCCCATAGTCCTCTCACCTCTGGAGGCTGGAGGTCTGACGCAGGTGCATGGGCCTGGACCTCTGTGTGGCTGTGCTCCTACTAACATAGGACTAAGGACAACACTGAAGCTGTCATTTTAAGCCAGGTATGGCGGCACAAGCCAATCATCCCAGCATTTGGGAGTTCAAGGCCAGCCTTGGGTACATAAAGTTTGGGGCCAGCTTGGGCTATGTGAGACCCTGTCTCAAAACAAAAACAACAGAAACAGAAATAAAAGACTTCATTTTCACTTGATTACTTCTCTAAAGACCCACTTCCAAGTACAGTTAGCCCTGTGTTTCCACCATGTATTAATTAATTAATTAATTAATTTATTTATTTATTTATCATTTTGAGACAGGGTCTCCCTGTAGTCCCAGATGGCTCAGCATTCACTATGTAGACCAGGCTAGCTTCAATCTCACAGAGATCTGCCTGCCTCTGCCTGCTGGGACTAAAGACATGCACCACCATACCCAGCAGTTTTTATTTTTACTTTTTTAAAAAAGTATATAGGGCATAGTTGATGTCATAGCTCATGCCTGTAATCTCAGCACTTAGGAGGTAAAGGCAGGAAGATTGCCACAGTTCAAGTCTGGCCTGGGCTACAATGTGAGACCTTGTCTCAAAACGAAAAGCAAACTCACACAAAAATAAAAAATAAATACATTGGGTATTGGGGGCTCAGTAGGTGAAGTGTTTCCCTTATAAGGATGAGGGCCTGAGTTCAGCACCCAGAACCTGCTTAAACAATGCCTGGCATGGTGGAATGTGCTTTACAATCCCATGGGGTAGGGGGGTACAGGAGGATCCCCAGCATTGCTCTCCAGCCAACCTAGATGAATCGGAGATCTCCAGGCCAGTAACAGACCCTGTCTCAGAAAACAAGGCAGAGTTAGGTCCTGTGTCCGGGCTCAGGAGCAGCCTGCCACTGCTCCAGGCAGTAGGATCGAAGGGTTATTCCTGGACAAACTGTCAGCCCATGAAAGGAAACAGCCAGAACTGACCAGAGTCCAAGACAACAGCTCCAGAGAAAGCAGACTGTTTTGCTTCTCATCCACCTGTGCCCCTTTTCTAAGCCCAGGGAACAATCTGTGGAAGAGGGGGCGTGGTAGAATGTAAGGGCTACGATTGGGGTGAATGGTGAAACTACAACAATATAGTCTGGACACGCATTGGATCAACTTGATTGAACATACAAGCCCCCCCTGCTGGATGGTGGGACCCATGGGCTGTGTGGGTTTGGGCACAACTGCTTGTAAATTGGTTTTACATGAAGGATGTTTGTACTCATAAATTATCACTTATTGTTAAAAAAATGAAAAAAAAAAAACAGAGAAAGATGCAGGACAGTTATGGCAGAATGCATGATCTGGGATGGGGTGGGGTGGGGTAGGGGGAAGGGAAAGGGATATATGCCTGAATTGAATTGGAAAATGATGTATGAAATACACAAATGAAAATTAAAAAAAAAAAAGAAAACAAGGCAGTATCCTGAGGAACAGCACCCAGGGTTGTCCACTGGCCTCTGCACGCACACACACCCACAAATGCACATACACTCACATATGAACATACATGAAAAGACGAAGCAGAGAAAGTCTATGGGCAATATGTGTGCGTTCTGTGCAAACACAAGGCCATTTATTTAAGGGGATTCAGCGTTATAGGCTCTGGTGCCTAAGGGGGTACTGGAACACCCTCCCCTGTGGCTACTGAGGGACGCCGGAGGTTAGGATTCTGCAGAGTGTGAGTCCGAGGACAGGTCTCCTATACTCAGCTTCACCCACCCAGGGCTCGGGAACATTGCAGAAGAGGGGGCAGAAGATTGTAAGAGTCAGGGAGGTGATGCAAGACCAAAGGGAAATGAATCCTACGAACTCCTGGGACCCAGTTCATCTGAACCTACAGCAGTGGTGTCAGTATGCACAGACCCAGGCAAGCCCAACCAGACAAAAACCCAGCATGGAACTGCAGAAATGGGCAGCAGAACCCAACTCAGCTGAAGAAATGTTGGCAGCTGGTTACTGTGGAGTAAGGAAGAACTGATCTTCTTAAAGTGAGGGACTCTGTATAGGTTGACTGGAGCTCAATGGATGAACTTGCATGAGGAATGGCCGAGAGATTTTGGCACAATAGGCCTTAATGCAAATTGACAGAATGTTTGAATTCCACTCTGTCGGGGGGCAGGGAGGCTGAGAGGGCCCAGTGGAGAAGGGGGTATAAAGGTGATTAAGACACAAGAATTTGGGGCTGGAGAGATGGCTCGGCAGTTAAGGGTGCTGACTGCTCTTGCAGAGGATGGCTAAGAGCAGTCTTTAACTCCAGTTCCAGGGGAATCTGATGCACTCTTCTGACCTCTGTGGCATTGCACAACATGGGTGTGAAAGACCCCCAGAAACTGGAGTGACTCTCACTCAAATCTCGGGATAGAAGGACTCCCAAAAAATCAGCCAAAGACCGTTCTCGCTGCAATTACACGAGGTTTATTCAGGAAAAAACCAGTGTACTGGGGTCGAACTCATAACCCACGCAAGGGGCAGAGGAGATCGACCCCCAGGGACTGGAATAGGGAACTTTTAAAGGCAGGGACCCCAAGGTATGGGGAAATGGAGGAAGGGTTGTGTAATAGTAAAAAAATCATCTCGGCACGCAGGCCAGCGACACACAGGCGGGCGTGACTCAGTTAAACACCACCAGGTATGAGGAAGCGGGGAGGGAAACCTTATTTCCTAAAGACAGATTTTAAGGGCGCATAAAACCTTGGGGCAGGGGTCCTTCAGGTGCACCTACCTACATGCAGACAGTATACTCATACACATAAAATAATAATAAATAAATAAATAAAAATTAAAAAAAACATAAGCCAAGTGGAAAATTGAGTGTTGTGAGAATTTTCTTCTGGTGGCGGGGGGGGGGGGTTTAGGCAAAAGTCCCAATGATAAACCAAAATTTAATTCCACTAAAGTTCACCTGGGGAACAAATAGTTTCTTAAGGTTACTTACAGAGTATGGGTGACAGGTTAGGTGCAGGCGGTGGGTGATCGCGAAGCAGCCACATCAGAAGGTCTGCACCCCGCATTGATGGGGCCCGTCTCCTAGTCCTTCCCAGTCTACACACTCTAATGCCTCCTGATGGTCACATGCGATTAGGGCAGAAGCTGGGTGAATGGACTGGCCAGATGCTCAGGTGGCTGGGAGGATGGTGCTGCACAACCCAGAGGAAGAGAACAAAGCTTTAATGGCACCTCATTCTTGCCTTGTGAACAAGGGCTTTGGAAGGTGGTGGAAAAATTCACCCAAGACAGATTGAAGTAGAAAAAAGGAAATGTATTGAGCACACTGCAGGAGTCGGCAGGGGCAGTGAGGGAGCTGGATGTACAGTGGAGAGGAAGGCAAATGGGGCCAGTCCTGATTGGCCGATGT
This sequence comes from Rhizomys pruinosus, assembly GCA_009823505.1. Classification (NCBI taxonomy): domain Eukaryota; kingdom Metazoa; phylum Chordata; class Mammalia; order Rodentia; family Spalacidae; genus Rhizomys; species Rhizomys pruinosus. Next base: position 1,414,998 of record VZQC01011939.1, on the reverse strand, counting down.
TCGATGGGGGCTGGTTACAGGGTAGCTGCTCTGGGTGCTTCTTGACTTGCTGGGAAGGAGCCACCATTTTCTTCTATGGAGTTATTAGGACACTTCCTAGACCAGCTTCACTTTGTGGAATTCCCCCGACAGGACTCCCTCAGTCTCTTTCCCCTACACACTCTGTCTGCATTTATATTTTGAACTGCACGGTTTTCATAATAAATTGTGTAGCTAAGTCTGGCCACAAACCCTCGTTCAGGGATCTCACTCTATGAGATCTTCTCCAGGTCAGTAGGTACCACACAGAAGGGAACCTGTCCGCTGACTGGCTTATGAGGCCAACGGCCTCTGTTGACCAATTGCAGTGGTGATCTCCATCCCAGGAGGGTCAAGGTCAGTCCTTCCCAATCCCCAGTCTGCCTAATGAAGGGGGGATCTCCAGGTGTATGGTTGCTGTCAGGAAGAAGGAAACTGACCCTGGCTTCTGGATGTCCACCTGGGAGTCCTTCCTGAATGTCCATCCTGGGGGTCCTTCCTGGATGTCCACCTGTGGGTCCTTCCTGGATGTCCACCCTGGGGGTCCTTCCTGGATGTCCACCCTGGGGGTCCTTCCTGGATGTCCACCCTGGGGGTCCTTCCTGGATGTCCACCTTGGGGGTCCTTCCTGGATGTCCACCCTGGGGGTCCTTCCTGGATGTCCACTTGGGAGTCCTTCTTAGATGTCCACCTGGGGGGGTTCCTGGATGTCCACCTGGGGGTCCTTCCTGGATGTCCACCTGGGGGTCCTTCCTGGATATCCACCTGTGGGTCCTTCCTGGATGTCCACCCTGGGGGTTCTTCCTGGATGTCCAACTGTGGGTCCTTCCTGGATGTCCACCCTGGGGGTCCTTCCTAGATGTTCATCCTGGGAGTCCTTCCTGGCTATCCACCTGGGGGTCCTTCCTGGATGTCCATCCTGGGGGTCCTTCCTGGATGTCCATCCTGGGGGTTCTTCCTGGATGCCACCTGTGGGTCCTTCCTGGATGTCCACCCTGGGGGTCCTTCCTAGATGTCCACCCTGGGAGTCCTTCCTGGCTATCCACCTGTGGGTCCTTCCTGGATGTCCATCCTGGGGGTCCTTCCTGGATGTCCACCCTGGGGATCCTTCCTGAATGTCCACCTGTCGGTCCTTCCTGGGTGTCCATCCTGGGTGTCCTTCCTGGATGTCCACCTGTGGGTCCTTCCTGGATGTCCACCCTGGGGGTCCTTCCTGGATGTCCACCCTGGGGGGTCCTTCCTGGATGTCTACCTGTGGGTTCTTCCTGGATGTCCATCCTGGGGGTCCTCCCTGGCTATCCACCTGTGGGTATTTCCTGGATGCCCACCTGTGGGTTCTTCCTGGATGTCCACCTGTGGGTTCTTTCTGGATGTCCATCCTGGAGGTCCTTCCTGGATGTCCACCTGTGGGTCCTTCCTGGATGTCCACCCTGGGGGTCCTTCCTGGATATCCACCTGTGGGTCCTTCCTGGATGTCCACCTGGGGTTCCATCCTGGATATCCACCTGTGGGTCCTTCCTGGATGTCCACCCTGGAGGTCCTTCCTGGCTATCCACCTGTGGGTATTTCCTGGATGTCCACCCTGGGGGTCCTTCCTGGCTATCCGCCTGTGGGTATTTCCTGGATGTCCATCCTGGGGGTCCTTCCTGGATGTCCACCATGGAGGTCCTTCCTGGCTATCCGCCTGTGGGTATTTCCTGGATGTCCACCCTGGGGGTCCTTCCTGGCTATCCGCCTGTGGGTATTTCCTGGATGTCCACTCTGGGGGTCCTTCCTGGATGTCCACCCTGGGGGATCCTTCCTGGATGTCCACCTGTGGGTTCTTCCTGAATGTCCATCCTGGGGGTCCTTCCTGGCTATCCACCTGTGGGTATTTCCTGGATGTCCACCCTGGGGGTCCTTCCTGGCTATCCGCCTGTGGGTATTTCCTGGATGTCCACTCTGGGGGTCCTTCCTGGATGTCCACCTGTGGGTCCTTCCTGGATGTCCATCCTGGGGGGTCCTTCCTGGATGTCCACCTGTGGGTCCTTCCTGGATGTCCACCTGGGGGTCCTTCCTGGATGTCCACCCTGGGAGTCCTTCCTGGCTATCCACCTGGGGGTCCTTCCTGAATGTCCATCCTGGGGGGTCCTTCCTGGATGTCCACCTGTGGGTCCTTCCTGGATGTCCACCCTGGGGTTCCTTCCTGGATGTCCACCCTGGGGGTCCTTCCTGGCTATCCACCTGTGGGTTCCTTCCTGGATGTCCACCCTGTGGGTCCTTCCTGGATGTCCACCTGGGGATCCTTCCTTCTGTGCCTCTGCTTTGACCACTGAGGCTCTACCACCCTCCAGGTAGGTTACGGGCTTATTTCTCTGTTGAATCCCTGGTTCCCTGGAGAGGCTCTGCTCTCCGTGAGGGCAGAGAGGAGCTGGTCTTATCGCAGTGCCCATAACCAGGGTGTGGCGTGTGACAGACAGGACACAGTGAGTCACACAGTCAATGACAGGGGTTAGGACACACCAGGTCCTGCTGCAGACTCAAACCAGGACTTCTGCCAGCAGTCTGCCTCGTTTCTTCTGGACCACCTCTCTATTCATGGGTCAAGTTCAAGACCAATCTTGAATCTGTCTTCAGAAAGAGGGTCCATCAGGGAGCCCCAGACACCTGCTGTCCTTAGGCCTTGCCCTGTGAACAGGTGTGTGAGTGACTGCATTGGGGACTTGCTGCCAACAAGCAACCCCTACGGAGTGCCCCTCCCTGCTACTTTCTTCCTATGGCTACTCTGCCAACCAACTTCCTTCTCATTCCAAATGGGCACATCCGTTCACCTGACCAGGTGAGGGAGGCAGAGAAGGGGTGTGCCTACAGAGACTGGGCTTCTGGAAGATGCCCCTAGGTCCCTTAACACTGAGCATGATGGTCCATCTTCATCGCCAACTGGAGTGGACTTGGAATCTCCCAGGAGACACACCTTTGGGCCTGCTGTGAGGGCATTTGCAGGAAGGTGAGCTGAGGAGGAAGCCCCACCCTGATGTGGGCAGCTCCACCCCACAGCCTGGAGTACCCAGAAAAAGCAGAAAGGTAACGAAGAGCCTGTGTTCCTTCTGTATATCCTGGTCTGTCCCTTAAACCAGGAGCTCGAATGACCCTTTTCTTTCTTAAGTTGCTTTCTTAAATTGGACATTTCAGTCCCAGCAGAGAGAAAAGTAAAGACAACAGAGCTGCTGTTGAATCACAGACCAGCAGATTGGATCATTAAACCCTGGAATAACACTGTTTCAGAAATTAGTCAATAATGGTTTAAAAAAAATTACTCATTCACCAGCTAATGGGCCAGCACCAAGTGGGAAGGGGGGGCTGGCTTCCAGGAAGCCGTTCAGGAGGCAGAGTGGTGATAGGGGGCAGCCTCCATCTCTGGCCCGGTTGTGCCCACATTCAGGTGCAGGGAGGTGAGGGAGGGTCTGCCCCCATCCCCTCAGACCCCTCCCAGTGTCCACCCTCACTGACAGCATCCTTCCGTGAGCAGCCTCTGCTGCCAGGAGAGGCCCCTCCCCTGTCCCTCTTGCTCCATCTCCCACTTCCCGGTCCCAGCACAGAGGTGCGCACCAGCCCTCAGCGGGAGCCAGAGTTCAGTCTGGTGACACAGACACCTCAACTTGAAGCGACCTCACCTCCCCAGCTTGAGGCCACTAAAGAACCACAGTGCACTTTATGTGCATACAGTATGCAGCTTAGAGCAGAGGGAACCAGGTTCCAATCCCAGACCGGCTCACCTGACCTTACAGGCTATGTGATCTTGTCTACAGATGGGGAAACAGGCTGTGAGACTGAGTGATGGTTGCCTCACTTCTGGATAGAGAGACGTGAGTTGGTTTTGGGGACAAGTGACAGGCTGGATAGACAACTTCCCCACCCCCCGCTCTCTTTAGAGTTCTTGCTGGGGCATCTTAGGGCCCCTTAATTGAGCTCTCAGAATGCTGGAAGAGAGGAGAATCAAGGCTTTTCTCTGTAGTGTGATGTCTCCCAGGGAGAGGCGTGATGGGTAATGCGGACTGTGGGTGTGGTGTGCTCTGGACTCACAATGGAAGCCAACTGGGGTCCTGGTCTGAGTGGGAAAGGAAGCTGAGGAAGCACCAGCATGCAGATCTCTTAAAAAAATTTTTTTTTTAATTTTAGCCAGGTGTGGTGGCACACGCCTTTAATCCCAGCACTCGGGAGGCAGAGGCAGGCGGATCTTTGTGAGTTCAAGGCCAGCCTGGTCTACAGAGTGAGTTCCGGGTCAGCTGGGACTACAGGGAGACTCTGTCTTGAAAAGGCAAAAAAAAAAATTTTTTTTAATTTTGATTTTATGTGTATACAGGTATGTAAGTGCACCCGTGCTCGCAATGCCTGGAAGGCCAGAAGAGGGTGTTGGATCCCTGGAATTGGAGTTATGCAGTTGTTAGCTGCCACGTGGATGCTGGGAATCTAACCCGCTTCCTTTGTAAGAGCAGCAAGTGCTCCTAATGGCTGAGCCAACTCTCTCCAGCCCTTCTCAGTGCTTCCTGACCATGGATGTGATGTGGCCAGCCTCATGCCCACGCCGCCATGCCTCCCTGCCACGATGGACTGCGTCCTCAGACTGTGAGCTGGATCAACCTTCTTACTTAAGTTGGTTTTGTCAGGTGTTTTGTCAGACCAAGGAGAGAAGTCACTGATACGCTTTGCAGGGAGCCTGTGGGAAAGGTGCCTGGTGGCAGCAGGGACCCCGCCCCTGAGAGGGGACCCCGCCCCTGAGAGGGGACCCCCAGCCCTTCCTGCTACTCCTCCTCCTGGCTCTCCTTAGGGAAGCAGAGCCAAGGCCTCTTGGGTGCAGCTCCATAACACTGCTGGCAAACTCGCATTACGTAATTGCTGCCGTGTCCCTGTTTGCCAAGGAATTATGCTGTGGGATGGAAGCCATTAATCTGTCTCCTGGGCTGTGTCTCTTGGTCCCATTCCCCCTGCAGGGCTGGGGCGGGGGCTTCTCTGCATGCTTCCATTGTCTCGGATGGAGAGGACTCTTGGCTCCTTGCCCCTCTGCCCTCCACCTGGCATCACCTTCATTTTTTTCTCCTCCTCTCACTGGAAGAACGCATCCCCAGCCAGGGCCGCATTGTTTTATAAAACTACCTCCATTTTGGTTGAATTGTGAGAATTTCCGTATAACTACAGTAATTTGGTTTCCAGAACTAACAAAACTAGTTTCTCTAGATTCCTGACTGTCCTGCCCTAGGGACCTCCACTAGGGAGAGATGCTTATCAGTCACCTGACATTCTTTAACTGACCACTCCCTGGTGACCCCCACAAATGGCCAACTACAGGCCAAAAAAGATTTTTCAACCTTCTTCCTGGCCTTTTACCATCTGCCCATTAACTACCTGAGCCTGTAAGCAGAGCACAGCAACCCCCCCAACCATAGTCTTTTTCCCCACACAAAGGCCTGTGCTGTCTTGAGTCACCCATTCCCTTGTCTTTCCTTTCGAGGTGAAGTGTCCCCTGTGGAACCCACTTGCCTGAAGTCTTCTCTGATGCAGTTTCTTTCTTTCTTTCTTTTTTTTTTTTTTTTTTTTTTTTTTTTTTGTATTTTGAGACATGGTCTCCCTCTAGTCCCAGCTGGCCTACTCACTCTGTAGACCAGGGTGGACTTGAACTCACAGAGATCCACCAGCCTCTGCCCCTGAGTGCTGGAATTAAAGGCATATGCCACCACGCCCAGCGATGCAATTTGTTAATCTGCTTTTCAGTTGCTCTGATAAAACACTGGCCAAAAGCAATTTGGGTGAGGAAAAGGCTTATTCCATCTTACTGGTTACTCATCACCATCCGGGGAGCTCAGGTCAGGGGCCTGGAGGCAGGAACTGAAGCCGAGGCCATGGAGGAACGCTGCTCACTGGCTTACTCAGATATCTTTCTTATGTAGACCAGGCCCAGCTGCCCGGTTACCTCAAATTGTGACCGACCTAGCAGGAGAGGATAGTCACTCTAAAGAGACACTTGGACCCCTCCCTCTGGCTGTCCAACCTTTGACACCATGGGCCCCATCCCCCCAACCCAGGAACTGGGACTTCCCCAGATCTCACGCTGGGGAGGGGAGAGGCTGAAGCCAGGTCCCAACCGGAGGGGAGCTTGTCTCCCAGGGGGAGATTCCACAGGGTTCCAACACCTTGTCAGACCCCTTGCAGGAGAGACTGGAGCTGAGACAGTGCCGGGTCAGTGATGGGGACACACCCTGCCCAGGACTTCCAGCTATGCAGACCTCCTGCCTCTGCTTACACCTAAGCTTCTTGTCGGGACCAGAGATGGACTTGGGGTCACGGGACCTTTGTTCCTCTTCCCCAAGTGGCCAAGTTGAATGAATCTCTCCTCTGCTTTCCACTGTTTCTTGTCTGTTTCATTGAGGACGCATGGCTGAGCCTGACCTCTTAGGGGTGCCAGTACCCAGGCTTATACCTTAAAATCTTTGATAGCTGGGAGTGGTGGTGCATGCCTTTAATCTTAGCACTTGGGAGGCAGAGGCAGGTGGATCTCTGTGAGTTCAAAGCCAGCCTGGTCTACACAGTGAGTTCCAGGACAGCTGGGGCTACAGGGAGACCCTGTCTCAAAAAGACAAAAAAAAAAAAAAAACTCTGATAACAAGCTGGGCATCTAAGAGCAACAGAAGTTCAGCCCTGCCTGGCTTTAGAAGCTGAAGTCAAAGTCAGCAAGACTGGGCCCCTCCTGGGAGGCTGGGAGAGTCCTCTGTCCCCTGCAGTTCCTGGGGCAGCTGGCAGACATGGGCTTGCAGACCAGACGGGTGCTCAGCCTTGGTCTCCCTTGGCTGGCCTGGAACGCGCATTCCTCCTCATGGAACGCGCATTCCTCCTATCTCTAACTCTAGTGTGCTGGATTTACCGGTGTTCACCACCCCTCCCAACTCCTTTCAACCTTTTGATAAAGAAGTGATTAAAAAGGATTGATTAAATGATGACTACTGAATTATTGAATGGAGCATTGCTTGACAGAAGGGAAGAGGTGTTAACATTCTGACTTTAGCAGAGAAATCTAATCCAATTCAAGAATCTGTTTTAATCTTGTACATGGTGACTTCAGGCACATGAATCTTACAGCGCTTGGATCTGAGCTGGGAACCCTTCAAGAGCCTCCTGGTCTGTAGCATCCTGGGAAAGAAAACTGTGACACCCACACTCAGTCTGAGGACATGTGTCTCTGGGTGTCTTTGGACCTGAGCCTGGACACCTCAGGGATCCTCAGGCCAAAGCTGGTCCCCAAATCCTCACACATGTGAAAGCCACACTGAACTGGACTGTCAGAACCCAGACCACGCTGAAGCTCAGGGCACACGCACCTCATTTTTCTGTAAGGAAATGGCTGGCCCATATCCAGAGCCTGTCCATTAATCTCTGAGCCCTTAACAGACTCCGCAGGTGCCCAGATCCCAGGAGAGTTGCAGGCTCAAGTCCCTAAGGAAGTTTCTAGACCCCAGGTTGCCAGACTCACAATCAGCAGAGGGTGCCCCATCCTCCACCTGTATAACAGGTGCACTCAACTGGATGTGCCCTCTTCCCCACTTCCCCTATACCTCCCTGTCAGATTCCTTCGTGGGAAGGCAAAGCTCCCTCTCTTCTCTGCTGCCACCAGGTCAGCGTGACCCAAAGCACACTACCCTTCCTCTGAGACTTATAAGAAGGGATCCCTAATCTGTCTCATAGACCTGAACTCTCATCAGAAAACCAGTATGCTCTTTATCTACCATGTTGAGGCCTGAGCTCTTTTTAGAGACCCCACCAATGCTGTTACCATAGCAATAAAGGCCTGTTATGAGAAAACTTCTGGTTAACAGAAGAGGGTCTGTCTGCCTGCTTTTCTAAATTCTCTTTGAAAAGCGTAACCTCTCTTCTTTCCGTGTCTTCTCTGGGCGTGTTTTCCCTGGTACCAATGCTGCTCCCACATTTGGGGTTCCCTATTCTTTCTCGAAACTCCCTTCCCTGCCCCGTGGCAGCTAGTCTGCCTCAAATCTGTCGTCCATGCTGGCTCACACGGCTGTCGTGGTTCCTTCCTTCTCTCTTTCATCTGCCTCCTCTGAGCAGCTGCTGGGATAGGCAGCTTGTCTGTTCTGAGGGTTTTTCTCTTAAACTATAGTAAGTCTGACCATGAGCTTCCATTTGAGTTCACTTTTAAATTCTTTTATTAATGAGACTGTGCTGGACAGCTTTTCTGTCAACTTGACACATGGGTTGAGGGAGCCTCAATTGGGGAATTAATTTTATGGGACTGGCCTGCGCCCATGTCTGTGGAGTGCTGTCTTGATTACTGAGGGATGTGGTAGCCCACTGTGGGTGGTGCCACCCCTAGGCAGGTTGTTGTGTACTGTATAAGAAAGCAGGCTTGGGCTGGAGAGATAGCCTAGCGGTTAAGAGCGCCGACTGCTCTTGCGGAGGACCCAGGTTCGATCCCCAGCACCCACATGGAGGCTGAGAACCGTCTGTAACTCCAGTTCCAGGGGAATCCGACACCCTCTTCTGACCTCTGAGGCATTGCACGACACGGGTGCACAAACCTACATGCAGACAGAACATTCATACACATACAAAAATAAATTTAAAAATTAAAAAAAAAGAAAGGCTTTGTAAATTTGCTATAAGAAAGGAATGTAAAAATAAAAAGCTAAGAGTAGAATCATGAACATCAAAGGCTGGGATAGATGCTCTCAAAGCACAGAGTTGAAGTGTTGCTTAGAGTACTGGAGTGCAAGAAGGCTGTGACCTGCTTCAAGCAGAAAAATACATTGTTTTATAAGCTTTGTTCAAAGCATAAACTACAAGCTCTTAGATGTGAATTTGATGCTAATGAAGTAATGATGTACTGAAAAAGGATATGGTGATTTTATTTATTTATTTATTTATTTATTTATTTATTTATTTTCATCTTTTTGAGACGGGGTCTTCCTATAGCTTCGGCTGTCCTGGAACTCACAGAGATCCACCTGCCTCTGCCTCCCAAGTGCTAGGATTAAAGGCGTGCACCACTACACCTGGCTGGATATGGTGTTTTTATAACAAAGCATACATAAAGCAAGGTTATATGGGGATGGCTTTATACAGTAGAAGCGGGAAATGAGAAATTACTGATAAAAGCTACAAAATTTTATTTACACAAAAATCAGTAAACCCTGAGAATCTAATGTACAACATGGTATCCATAATGAACAATTTTGTAGTGTATGCTTGAATCAGTCTAAGAGGGTGTTCTTTAAACATTTTCATCAAAAAGAAAATGGTAACAAAGTTACATAGTGACTGACTGATGGATTGATTTATGAAGATTTTGTGACCAGAGACCTCAGAACTTACCTTGGTAATTCTTTAAGGAACAATAGTCCAAGATATTTGATAATATAATGTTTTAAGGAAACTTTAGAAGTCATAATTAGCATGACAACTGCGTGTATACAGTTTTAATGTTATTTGATTATATATATAAAATGTATTCAATAAAACTTGGTAGAAAGAAAGAAAGAAAGAAAGAAAGAAAGAAAGAAAGAAAGGCTGAGCATGGGCCAGGGGAGCAAGCCAGGAAGCAGCATTCCTCCATGGCCTGTACTTCAGCTCCTGCCTCCAGGCTCCTGCCCTGAGTTCCTACCTTGGGCTCCCTCAGTGATGAACTGTGACCAGGGAGATGCAAGCTGAATAAACCCTTTCCTCCCCAAGTCGGTATTGGTCAGAGTGTTCAGTCACAGCAATGGACGGCAAACTAGAACAGAGCGAGGACTACAAGCCCTGATCTCCCTGGATTGGTTCTGCTCTCCGTATGGTTATGGCATTAAAAACCCCTTTAATAAACTCTGACCCCAAAGGACCATCCACCTGGGTGTCCCCCTTGAGCTCCTGGAGTTGACACAAGCTGTTCCTGAAGAGGATGTGGTGGTGGTGGTTGGTGGACACTGTGAACGTAAGGCAAGGAAGGCAGCTGCTCTCACTGGCTGGAGCAGGTTTCTTGGGGGAGAAGGAGCAGCTACACAGCAGGCGAACTGTTTCCGGAGTCCACGGCATGCTCTGGGAGGCAGTTCTGTCCTTCCAGAGTGATATAAAAAATAAAGAGAGCTGTTCACCAGCAGTCAGACAAGTGAGGAGCCTCGCCCTGCACCCCTAGGCTCTCAGCCCATCTCCCCAGGCCTGGAGACGTACTCTACCAACCATCATGCAGGGAGCATGGAGTGGGCTGCACTAGAGGCCCATGACCAGCCTCAGCAACTGTGGGTGAGTTTCTAGCTTTAAATGTTATTGTAATATGAACAATATTGTAATAATGTGCGTATATTAAATGCACGTCTATATGTGTGAGTGTATGAATGGTGTATATATGTGGGTATATATATGTGGATGCATATGTACATGTGTATGTGAGGCTGTGCACATATGTATATATGTGAGTCTATGTATTTATGAGCATATATGTGTGTATGTGTATATGTGTGTATATGAGTATATGAATGTGTGCATATATGTGTATAGGCTGTGCATGTATGTATATGTGTGAGTCTATGTATTTATATGTCCATATATGTGTGTATAAGTGTGTGTGAATGTGTGCGTGTATGTGTGTATATGTGTATGCATGTATGTATATGAGCTTGAGTGTGTGCATGTATATGTACAAGTCTGTATATGTGGATATGAGTGTGCAATGTCTGTATATATGTGTGTGCATATATGCATATATGTGTGTGTGTCAATTTTTTTCTTGGACCACAGCAGCCCATGCTGGCTTCTCTGTGCATGCGCTCTTCTCTCTCTCTTTATCCTCTAGACGGTGCTGTTGGAGCCATTGTGATGTGGTCTAGGTTAGCAACAGGATGAGACTGCCATAAATGCCACAATGGACCCCAGAGATGGCTCCTGAGCCTGTGACCAGGTGTCCTCAGATGACAGAAAAGCCTTGAAGGTGGTGTATGTCTGTTCCCTCCGGTTTGGACGAGATAGTTGCCATCATGGATCGGTGCAGCTGTGATGATCAGGTGGGAGTCTCACAGGGTTGGGCCGGTAGTATTTCCTCACAAGGAGGAGGGGGAGGCTCATGAGATCTGCCCCTCCTTAAGGATATTGGAATGGTTAACAATCTCTGGAAGGGAACACCTCTCAGGTATAGCTTCCTGTAAGTTTCACACACCTGTAAGCCTCCCTGGTAAACTCACAGGTTCACCACAGTAGTCTGGGATAAAATGGTTTCTTGGGCTTGTTGCTGCTGTCTTGGTACCTAAAGAGAGACTCCCCAGGAAGCCATAGAGCACGTGCAATTAAAGATCCAGTGTGCCAAGAGCTGTATAGGGTCAAGACTGAATGTCTATGCTGGAAGCCTAAAGAACCTGGTTCTGAATGCTGATTCTGATACCACCAGAAAGGGCTGTGTTTTAGGTGGGTCTTACACCTCAAATAATCTGGTCAAGAAAGTCCCTTGTAGGAGCACCCAGTGGCTAGTGTTTTAGTTGATTCCAGATCCAGTCAGGTTACAATCAAGATGAACCATCACGGTCCTCTAGAAAGAAGTCATTTATTCTAACGGATGAAGAGGAATTTCATTCAGAGCAGGGGGTAGGGTGGGCGGAGGGGCTGTGTGAGGTGAGCAGTGGGTCCTGGCACCCCAGCGGGCACACCGGGCACACCAGTATTGCCCTCTATATTCAGTTTGTCCCAAAACTTCCCAGTTAGGGCCATTATTGGGACAATGCAGGAAGGGGTCACCTCAGGACCTCTAAATTATATTGGGTCAAGCCGGGTGTCGTGGCACACGCCTTTAATCCTAGCACTTGGGAGGCAGAGGCAGGCGGATCTTTGTGAGTTCAAGGCCAGCCTGGTCTACAGTGTGAGTTCCAGGACAGCCGGGGCCACAGGGAGACCCTGTCTCGAAAAGACCAAGATATATGTATATATATATATATATATATATACTGGGTCCAATCATATGACTTCATAAAAGCAAAGAGCCTTTCTGGACATGTTTAGGCGTGGATGCTACTATGCAGGAAAATGCAGCCTTCTGGCTTTGGGCTTAGGAGAGGAGCCCCAGAGCTGAGTCCTCAAGAGGTCTAGAAATGGGTTCTCCTTGAGAATCCCCCCAAAGAAATACCACCCGGATTGTAGTCCTCTGTAACCTCTGTCTCCACTTGTGGCCATGCATGCACCAGCCATGGAGAGCTAATGTACATTACTGGCATGAAGAGATGTTTGGTGTGACCTCAGGTGGCCAGTGGGCACCGGAGGAATGAAGTTGTGCTATTTGTGGAAGACAGATTCCAACGTGTGTGGAGGGGTGGCTATGGTGTAGCCAAGAGGTAGACCATGCCCGCTGTGAAGGGGCAGTCTCTCAACCCTCCTGCAGAGGGCTCTGTGACACCACCTGTGTGTTTTGAACAATGCCAGCTGCTCTCTGCAAGACTGTGCCCACAGAGGATGCTAGTGGGTGCTGTGGGAGGGTGCATCCTGTCCTGTCCGATGCCTGTTTGGGCCCTGGAAGCTGTGATGGGTTGGAAGGGAAGCTTCTGGGCTTTAGCAGCCGAGCGCCTTCCCAGAACAGAATAAGTCCAGTCCAGTGGAAAGCTTCTGAGTCCTCACAGAACCAGGGACACTGAGACCCTCAGAGACACCCACACCCTCTTGGTGGGTTCTGTGCTTGAGCTCTGAGAGGCTAGGCTGCTCTTTCCAGTGTCTGTATTGTCATTTCCCCATCCCATCTGATGTTTGGGGTCACCACATTCTGCAGCTGCCGCCTCAAAATCCTCTCTGCCTTCCGAGGCAGGCATAAAGACCTTCTGCCCACCCAGCTAGTGGCTGTGCCCAGGTGTCAACCTTTCCTTGCTCTTCTCCATCAGAATCTATCTGCTTAAATACTTGTGTGGTTTAAGCTTCTGACCAGACCCATGGGAGTGAGCCATGTATTGAAATGTAGTCCCAAACTAGTGGAAGACTATGGAAGAAACTATTCACAGGGTGCCCAGAGGAGCAGGTTTCAGAGCTTGGAGGGCAGAGGGGATGTTTGGAGTGAACACTTCATCCTGGCATTTCAGCTGGGCAGGCCGGCACTACCCTCCACATACAGAGCTTTCTAATCAGGACTACTGGAAGGACAATACCACATCCTTAAACTGCAGGAGTGACCAGGAAGGTGGTACAGAGAGAGCAGCCTGAGACAGGTCTCTGGTCACAGGAGAAATCTGTTCTGTCCCTGTGACTTCACACAGGGCTCCCAGGGAACAGTAGATTTCCTGAGCATGGGTGAGGGTTAGACAAGGAGTGTGGGTGAAGGCCTGAGGGAGATGGTGGATGTTTTGCTGGGAGAACTGCATCCTAGCGGAGTTCATCCTCCGATTTTGCTCAAGGCATGCAGCTGCTCTGCACGCCACCTTCCTGGATTCTTCCAGCTCCTGGACTGCACGCCCTCCCGCAGTGGACCCCCAATCTTGACCTTTTCCCATCATATCTGCTACTCCTCTCCTTCCTTCTGTCAGAAGCTTGTCAGAGTTCAGGCCAACCCTGTCCCCGATAATCTCATTTTGTGTGTGCAAGCACATGTTCATGTGAGTACATGTGTGTGGGGTATGCATGCAGGCATGTGTGTGGAGGCCGGAAGACAACCTCGGATGTTGTTTCTCCTTGATTCTGAGATGGTCTGAGCTCACCTTTCAGAGGCTGCCTGGCCATGGGGTCCAGGGATCTGCCTGTCGCCACCTCCCTGTGCTGGGATAACAAGCGGGGGGCGCCCCACACCCAGCTTAGTTCTTCACTTCTTGGGCTCTGACTCAGGTCATCATGTTTCTGTGGCAAGTGCTTTACCCACTGAGCTTTCTCTCCTGAACCCGTATTCTCATCTCTGATTGGTTAACATCAGCGAAGACCCGGTTTTCAAGCAGCAACCACATGAATGGTTCTGGGTGACACACCCTTGATGAGCCCATCACAGCTCTCAGGGGCTGACCCCTCCTTCCACTACCCAATGAGTAACAAACCAAGGCCAACACATTCACAGTGTGGGAACCACTGACTGATGGGTGACCAACCTTGGAACCTCAAGGCTGACATAATCTCCCACTGACCAGGACATTTCAGCTAGGCTGACTGGCCAGAGCCAGCTCTCAGTATCCGTCCATCTCCACCACTCCCAATGCTGGGATCACAGACATGTGCAGCCATACATGGCTTTGAACTTTGACCTGAGCACTGGGCCCGCAAACTCAGGTACTCATGCACAGAGAAAGTGCTCTTACCCACTGATGTCCCCGGTCCTTGGCATTATTTCCAAAACAAACAAAATGACCAGTGTTAGCTCATCCTTCCCAACATATAAGGTGTGGAGACTTATCTAAGGAGGATATAAAGATCTCCCCAGAAGGAGGAAAGCAGGTCACGTTCAAATACACACAGAAGGGGCTGTGCCTGCTGGACTTCTGCTATCTGGAACCAATCACTTGGGGAAAGATACCGAGGGATGATAATATCGAAGACCCTTGACTTTGGAGATGCACAGGGTCTGGGGGGAAGGCAGAACAGGGCGGAAGCATTCCTTTGGTAGGCTGGCACACCATCATAGCTCCCAGCCTCATCCAGCACTCAGAACTCAGCCAGTCACCCTGGGGACACTGTGACAGGTGGAGGAGGTGTGGGGGCCCCAGGGGGAGAGAGAGCCAGGGTTGCTGGAAGGTGGAGGGTCAGGCTTGAGGTTCCCAGGTTGGTCACCCATCAGTCAGTGGTTCCCACACTGTGAATGTGTTGGCCTTGGTTTGTTACTCATTGGGTAGCAGAAGGAGGGGTCAGCCCCTGAGAGCTGTGATGGGCTTCCCACTATCCCTAAGTCTACTCCACATGTCGCAGTAGCCAGCCTCAACAAAATGGCTGATTTGTATCCCATAACTCCCCCACCTCAGCTCCTTCTCCTCTCACTGCCCAGGATCGCACAGCCCCTCACAGAGCCGAGCCTGTCTGCCCTTCTCACAGCCGTGCACAGAGCTGAGCCTGTCTGCCCTTCCCACAGCCGTGCACAGAGCCGAGCCTGCCTGCCCTTCCCACGGCTGTGCACAGAGCCGAGCTTGCCTGGCATCTTCTGCTGGCATCCCATCTTCCTGCACCCTGGGGCCCAGCCCCTTCTCCCCATCCCTGTCACTTCTGACGTTAGACCCTCAGGTAGAGCCCAGGACCCAGGCCTCTGTCCTGCTGCCCCTGGGCCTGGGGTGAGCTGTCCTGTAGGCCTAGCTGAGTTGGTGAGCTTGGGCCAGGGAGAGACTATATCTCCAAATGCAAGGTGTGGGGCCAGGGAGATGGCTCAGTAGGTAAAGGCACCTGCCATGAAGGCTGGTGACCTGAGTTCTGTCCCTGATTCCCTTGTGGGGGAGAATGGATTCCTGCGAGTTGTCCTCCGACATGTGTGCAATGGTGTGTGTACCCCCTGGCAGGCTGGGACTGTGTGTGTGTGTGTGTGTGTGTGTGTGTGTGTAAATTAAAAGCCAATCATATATACATTCAGTGCATCTGAACACAGCACTATCATGACATTCTAAGGACGTCTCCTTGGTCCGTGTCTGGCCACGGACCCATGAAATGCTGCACTCCTGGCAGGATTGTGACCCACAGGGCTGGTTCACCTCAGCTCCAGAAACCGTGCAGGTAATGCAGTCACCTTCCTCATCCTCATGAGCATCATGAATAAGAAGCAACCTAAGGGAAGAGAAGTTTATTTTGGCTCAGGGTTTGAGGAGGTAGAGTCAGGTATTTATTACCTTGGAGAAGGCAGCTAGGAGTGGGAGGCTTCACTGTCACATCTCAGTGGACCAGGACCACAGATGGGAAGCAGGGTGGGGCTACCAACCTCAGGGCCCACCTTCCACTGACTCACCTCATCCTAAAGATTTCATGACCTTCCAAAAGCCATGTCACTGCTGGGGACCAAGTGTTCAAACACAGGAGCCTGTTGGGGACAGTTCATGTCAGATCTTGGCAGACAGTGTGAGGTCACCTCCACTGGGGAGGATGTTCTGTGTTCTGTGCTGGTCTGGAGGCCCAACATGGGTGTCATCCAAGAACACCTGTCCGGCCATGTGGATTGATGTTTGACCACATCCCAGGTACCAAGGGCTCCATCCAGGGGACATAAAACTCCCAGCCCCACATGGTGACACTGCAGATTTGAACAGAAACATCTCCAGCAGGCCCTTGACTGAGCACTGTGCTGGCTCTCACAAGCTCCAGCCCGGTTCCCACCCGGGTGTTTCCCAGGCTCCCTGCATTCCTGGGCAGACCTCTCTCGGGTCCAGGGGGGGTCTTTCTCATTGAATTCCACGTCTCAGAACAATCCTGCCTCTGTTCTTTTGTTTATTGGATAAACACGCAGAGTCTGGACCGGAACTTCTCTTCCTCCTTCTTTCCCCACAACCCACCGAACCAGCCTGTCCTGTTCTGTTCTGAGCAGAGGCTGCCCTGTCACCAGACCTTCAGGGTCAGCCTTCCAGGCCTGTCTTCTGCAGGCGAGCTTTCCCTGCTGGGGGCAGGGGAGACTCTGGGAAGTCCTCTCCCCTACCAGTGACAGACTCTTCCACCTGCTGCCTCTTCTTGCTGGATGTGGTACGATGGCTCACACCTGTAATCTCAGCACTCACGAGGCTGAGGCAGGAGGACTGTCATGAGTTCAAAGCCAACACAACACAATACAACCAAAAAAAATCCCCCACGTGGAAAGCAAACAAAAAATAAAGAAGCAAAAGAAAAAAATGGCCCCTTGTGTCTAATCTAGGATATTCGTGTGTATTCAACACTAATGGGGCATGCTAGACACCCAACATGGCGTGGAGGAATCCAAAAATGATGTGGCCTATTGGGTCATCTTGGAGTCTGATGGGGGGAGGCACTTTCTGCTAAACAAAGTCCACTCTAAAGGTCAATGCTAAGTTGGAAGGGGGGAGGCAGGTGGAACCCCAGGAAAGGTGTCACCCAGCGTCCAACCATTGAGTAGTATGCGTGGAGGGCAGGAATGGCCCAATCCCAGTAGACGCCCCCAGCTCTGCTGCTATAGTCTACACTGTAGGGCCAGGTTCAGTATTCTCAGCAGGGTGAATACCACATGCAGCGGCAGGGCCTCCAGGGTGGGTGCAGCTCCCCAGGACCGGGTGAGGCTGGGAAGCCTGCCACGTATGAACTGCGCAGGGCCAATCCATCATCTACAGACTGAGGAGGGTCCCCATCAGGTACAGGGTGTGGTCAGAGGTGAGGCCTGTCTGCCTCATCCACCCAAGCAGCCCCGTGTTCCCAGAGGACCCCATGGTCCCAGAATTCTCTGGAAACCATGCCCAGTGGAGTGTTCTCAAGCCATCCTTCTTTCTGTCTCTTGGGGAGGAAACGAGAGCAAATAAGGGGCTAATGGCTTTGGGACTTCCGTTCCCTAGGGGGTCCTACCCCACTGTTCCCGGGAGGACAGCCCTTAGCAACCCCAGCCCACTGTGGCCTGCAGGTGCAGGTAGAGTCTGAACCATGTGCGTCAGGCAGAAGTGCCTGTTCCCGCCCGGCTGTCCAGGGAACAGGGAGCTGAGTGGAAAAGGAAGGGTGGGATTCCTGCTCCAGGCCCAGCTGCTGAGATTGACCTGGTGAGCAGGAATCGTTGTGGGAGGCCCAGCGGGGGTAATGTGAGGCTGAGTACCTCACAATGTAGGAATGTAGCCCTTAGTACCTCAATAATCCTCCAAAGGCTTTTCGGAGCACAGCGGTGCCCGGGGCAGCAGGGGAGAGGGGCTTTGTTCGGTGAACTTGAAGCAGCTTCAGTTTTCATGAGCGTTTTTGTGACTGAATCCCAGAGACCCAGACCTTGGGGAAATAAATGACAGTGATGATGGAGACATTGATTTAAATGTTCGTGAGACAGGGTCTCACTACACAGCTCTGGGTGATCTGGAATTCTGTATGTAGACCAGGCTGGCTCTGATCTCATAGAGATCCTCCTGCCTCTGCCTCCTGAGTGCTGGGACTAAAGGCGTATGCCACCACACCTGGTCTAGGTCACAAGTTTCTTTCTTTTTTTCTTCTCTGTTTTCTTTTGGAAGCAGGGTCTTCATTTGTAGCCCAGCCTGGCCTGGAACACACTATGTTGCGAGCAATCCTCCTCCTGCGGTTTCCCAACCACTGGGATTACAGGCTTGAGGAACTCACAGACTGGAAGTCCAAGAGTGCTCCATCTGTTTGGTCTTTGTGAGGCCCCCTTCGCTGTGTCAGAATGTAACAGAGAGTTAGGCCTGGGGAGATGACTCAACAGGAAAGGAAGTCTGCTGTACATGTGTGAGGATCTGAGTTCAATGCTCAGCACACATGTAAAAAGGCAGGTATGGTGGCCTGTATCCAGTGCTAGAGAGACAGAGACAGGCGGGTCCCTAGGGGTCACTGGCCAGGGCGCCTTTCGTAGTTGGTGAGCCTCAGGCTAACGGGAGATGCTGTTTTAGAGCAGGTAGATGGCCTTCCACAGGAGCAATGTCACCTGGGCTTCACACACATGTACACGTACACACACACACACACACACACACACACACTGAAATTATAACAAAAAGACAGAACTGGAAAGGCCAAAGGGGCAAGCATGTGGGAAGGCCCCGCTCTGTAGCCGCCTCTCCCCTGAGAACCTACTGGACCAGCAATACTCCCTCCTGAGGGCAACGTCACAGCGACCTCATCACCTCCACGAGTTTTCATGTCTCCACGGCTCTGTCACTGGGGACAGAGCTTGTGGCACAGGAACCTCTGGATGCAAGCAACGCCTAGACCAGAGCAGTAGCGTGTTCTTGGGACACATCCATGACCCCATCACCCACCTCTCCCCCTAGTTCCATCTTCCCAAAAACAGTTTCTAGGCTCCATGGAGTCTGCTCACATTTTCTTTCTTTTTTTTTTTTTTTGTCTTTTTGGGACAGGGTCTTCCTGTAGCCCCAGCTTTCCTGGAACTCGCTCTGTAGACCAGGCTGGCCTTGAACTCACAAAGATCTGCCTGCCTCTGCCTACCAAGGGCTGGGATTAAAGGTGTGGGCCACCACGCCCGGCTACAGTCACAGTATCTCGAATCTCAATATTAAGTGTGGAGTGATACACCACGGAATATCGGGACTGACTCCCATGACTCTCAGTGTGGTCTTGGGTGACCCGGATTGGACAGACAGCAGTCTGTTTCTCTGATAAGCTGTCAGAGGCCTCTTGGGTTGTTTCTCGTTTGGAGCAATAACAAGAAAACTTGTTCTAAATATTCCTGCCTCCGTCTTTCTGTGGGATGTGCCGTGTTTCTCTTGATCAGCACCCAGTGTTTAAGGTCTGTGAAGCATGGTTGACCTGTTCAAGAGACTGCTATGCTCAAAGCTGGGCCCAGTAGTGCAGGCTGTCACCCCAGCTACCACAGAGACTGAGGCAGAGGGTCACAGATTCAAGGCCTGCCTGGACTACAAAGTGCGTTCGAGACCAGCCTGGGCAGTGCGCTGAGACCCTGTTGTCTGGATGTTGTTTATCCTCAGACGTTCGTGTGCCGTGAGCTCTGTCCCCAGAGCAGCTTGAGAGAGAGAGGTGTGGGCACGTGTATGTGGTTAAGGCCTGGCAATGGAGTTTGTGAAGGCTCCAGATTCAGTTCCTAGGACTGCAAAACAAAACCCAACAAAACAAAAGGGGAAAGGGAAGGAAGGGGACGAGAGGGGGAACAAAAAGAGGAAAGAGGGAAAGAGAGAGAGAGAGAGAGAGAGAGAGAGAGAGAGAGAGGATCTGGAGGGGAAGGGAAGAAGGAAGGGCAGAGAAAAGGAAAAAGAAAAGAGGGAGGAAGAGAAGGGAAGGGAGGGAAAGGGAGGGGAGGAATGGCTTAGACCCTGGTTTCTGTACACCTTCCTTCCTCCACATCCCAGACCCTCCACCCTCACTGACCGGCTCTGCCTGTCCCTGGTGCACCTCCCTCCACGTCACAGACCCTTGCCCTCACTGACCGTCTGTGCAGCTTTCGCTATCTCCAACCAGGAGTGACACCCCTAGAGAAAAAGTCCTCTCCATTGTACATGACCCCACATGCCAGTGTCCATGTGCTGTTTCCGTGTATGTGCACAGTCTTGCACATGCATACA
The DNA here is from genome assembly GCA_009823505.1 of Rhizomys pruinosus. Lineage (NCBI taxonomy): Eukaryota > Metazoa > Chordata > Mammalia > Rodentia > Spalacidae > Rhizomys > Rhizomys pruinosus. Next base: position 1,394,863 of record VZQC01011939.1, on the reverse strand, counting down.
TGTATATATGTGCGCTTGAGAGACAAGACCAGAGCTCAACCTCCAGGGTCCTTCCCCAGACATGGTGTCTTGTTCTTTGAGATGAGGCCTTCCATTGGCCCTGAATTCACTGATTAGGCTGGCCAGCTGGCCGATGAATCCTCCGCAGACTGGGCTACAGGCACGTCATGGCGCCCAGCTTTTGCCTGTGGGTGCTGGGCACTGGACTTGAGTCCTCATGCCCTCCGGGCAAACACTTCACTGACAAGGCCATCTCCCTAGTGCACATGGCTTTCATAATCTGGTGGCTTTAGTTCCAACTCCCCCTCCAATACTCCTATGTGGAACATTTGGATTCTAGCTGTGACCCAAAGTGACACCCCCCCAAAACCCAACATAAGGACTTGAACATTGTGTCCTTCATTCACATGGCCTCAGACCACAACTGCCCACTCCACTAAATGAGAAACTGAGTCCACTGGCTAGCTTGGGAGTGCAGGGAGGGGATCAGACATGGGTTTTTTGTTACATTTTATTCTTTTCTTTGAGACCCTTAATAAACTGGTCTGGTGATGTAATGCATAACCCAGGATTCTTGTATTCAGTAAGATTTCTTTCTCAAAGCCAAATCTAAACCTTTAGAGCAGGTTAACAAATCAAGTTACAAAGACTTTGTTTTTCATATTTCTAGAAGTGTGAGGATTAAATTTTAATCCATCACTTTAATAAGAAACCGATTAGGTTCATATAATACATTGAGAATTAGTCTGAGGTGGAATATTCATGGAAACTCTAATGTCATATTACTCAGAGGTTAGTTAAACTTTAAATTTTCTACCTATTGGTGACTGGTGGGGGTGGGGGGAGGGAGTCACTTGGAAAATGCAGGAGAGAATTCTAGAATAAGAACAAGACCCTTGGCTCTAATACAGAAGGCTAGAAAGACCCTTGGCTCTAATACAGAAGGCTAGAAAGACCCTTGGCTCTAATACATGAAGGGTCAGAAGGCTAGAAAGATACTTTTGCTGACAATCTGTTTCATAGTGTTTGGACCTTTTAAAAAGAGATTATTTCATTTATTAATTATTTTTTAAATAAATAAATTAATTAGTTAATTATTTATTTTTGTGTATGAATGTACTGTCTGCATGTAAGTTTGTGCACCCGTGTCGTGCAATGCCTCAGAGGTCAGAAGAGGATGTTGGATTCCCCTGGAACTGGAGTTCTCCTGGAATGGAGTTTCAGATGGTTCTCAGCCACTATGTGGGTGCTGGGGATCGAACCCAGGTCCTCTGCAAGAGCAATTGGCACTCTTAACTGCTAGGCCATCTCTCCAGCCCAAGAGATTATTTCATTTTAAAGAGTCATTATTTTGGGGAGCTGGACATGGTAACACACACCTTTAATCCTGGCAGTCAGAAGGCAAAGGCATGTAGCTCTCTGTAAGATGGAGACCACCCTGGTCTATATATCAAGTTCCAGGCCAGTTGGGAGACCTTATAAAAACCCCAAACATTTTTAAAATTATTTATATGCCAGGCTGAAGAGCTGGCTCAGCGGTTTAGAGCACTGGCTGTTCTTGCAGAAGACCTGGGTTTGAATCCCAGCACCCACATAGCAGTTAATAGCTATCCATAACTCCAGTTCCAGAGGATCTGATGGCCTCTTCTGTCCTCTAAGGACACTGCACGACACAGGTGCACTTACATACATGCAGGCATAACACTCATATACATAAAAATTTACATATTTGCATGTGTGTGCTTGTGAATGCATTGCCATCTGAGGCCCAATGAAGATCTTGAGTCTCCTAGAGCCGGAATTACAGGCAGGTGTGACCCATCTGACTTGGGTGCTGGGAACTGAACTTGGTCCTCTGCAGGATCAGTAAGTGCTCTTAACCACAAAGCCAGCTGTATGGCCCTACTGGGACATTTTTTAACCACCTGTATAATGCTATTGTCATTTAAAAAATAATATAAAATGTAGGCCAGTGTCTGGTGGTGTAATCCATTAGTCCCAGCACTCTGGAGGCAGAGGCAGGCAGGTCTCTGTGAGTTCAAGGCCAGCCTGGTTTGCATAGTGAATTATAGCTCAGCTGGGGTTACAGGGAGACCCTGTCTCAAAAAAACAAAAACAAAACAAAACAGCAACAACAAAAAATAATCCAGAATGCAAAATGTAATTTGTGAAAAATAAGCTATAATTAATTCTCAATACCAAGGGTGTTTTTGTTCACCTGTTAATAGGAACAATCACTGGCAATTCTCAATACTTAGAGCAAGTATTTTTAACTTTTTATGCACTCACACAGGTGAGTTTTCATGTATTATTTATATACCTTTCTGCCTGTGATCATGGGTAAATATAGATTAGAAAACATGTTTTTGAGCCCACTCCTCTGCAGGATACATCGCTCCAACACGGCTGTGTGCTTCCATAGGCTGCCCATTGCTGTTAAGGTGAAGTGCAGTGGGCAGTCAGTGACCCCAGGAAAGCCTTCCTGCATGCCCAGCATAGCAGGCAGCTTTGCCACGGGAACGAACACCCTACACTCCCAAATCTCAGCATGAGTTTCCTCCTCACATATTGTTGTGAGGGTGCTGGGCTCTTGTGCCTAGCTCTTCACGGTGAGTTCCATCAGGTTCCAGCACCTGAAGAACGTCTTGTGGGAAACCCCATTTCCATCAGGGAATACTCGACAGCTGTGGAAGGGAAGCGCAGTGGGTAGAGGCAGATCACCGCTGAACACCAGTGCAGTCCAGTGCAGCACAGGAGGGGGGGGTAACGTGGGATCTGCTGAGCAAGACGCTGACAGGTGGTTTACAAACCCAGCAATTCCTTTTTACACTTAATAGGCCTTGCTGTGTATCCCTGACTGGTCTTGAATCTAGTCTGTAGAACAGGCTGGCCTCGACTCACAGAGTTCCACCAGCCTCTGCTTCTCTGGTGCTCAGATTATAGTTGTGTACTACCATGCCTTCTCTCTCTTTTGTTAAGAAAAGATTATATATTTATTTTTAAGTTTTCTGTGTCTGTGTAGAAAGATGTACACATGAGTGTGGTAGGTGGGGAGGCCAGGAGAGGGTGTCAGACTCCCCAGAGTTGGGATTGTAGGCAGCTGTGAGGAAGTAGATGTGGGTGCCGGGGTTTGAACCAGGGTCTGTTGCAAGAGGAGCCAGTGTTCTTAACTGCTGGGCCATCTCTCCAACTCCACATCATTTTCTTTAATCCCAAACACAAAACCATGACTTTTTCACAGTGACTTATCTGAACTCCTCACCAGGACTCTTATTTAGAAGATAAGACAGAAGCTTAAAAAATTCAACTGCTCCTCTGATATCGGCTGTGGTGGGCTTCAGGCAGGACTGGGCCAAGATGTTCTTTCTCCATGCATACAGTGTTGGGGTGAGTTTAATAGTCCCCACCTTTAAGAACAACCATTTCAATCATTTCTTTTGTGTGGGGTGATATGTGTCACAGAGTACATGTGGAGGATGCCTTGTGGGAACTGGCTCTTTCTCACCTTCTGTTATGTAGATCCAGGGATGGAATTCAGGGTCAGGGTGGCAGAAAGCACCTTTATCCACTGAGCCCTCTTGCCAGCCCAGACTCCATCTTATTGATGTAGGAGGCCAGTGCACCATACATTGTTCAGAAGGGCAAACCCCCTGTCAGGATGACCTGTCTGAAGGTGTGGCCATCAGAACATTCCTCCTGAAAGTCGTTCTGTATGTCTGAGTGGACCTGGCCTAATCATGAGCATCCCCAGGCCACTGCTCAGTCTGTCTGGTTCTCCTTCCCATCTTGAGCATGGAAGGAATCTCACACTTCCTTGTTCACTGGAGGTTAGGCAAGTCATGTGACTTTCCCCATCCAATGAGACCTGGGTGGAAGAACAGCGTCAGGTCCAGGAGAGGGTTTTAAGAACCAGCGAGCGATTGTGTCAACTGTTCTGGAGGCTCATGGAAGACAGCTATCCTGGTTCATCACCCACACCTATATGGTCAGTGACAGATCAGGTGAGAAGTGAACCATTACTGGAACTGGGGGATGCTTGTCACTGCAGCATAACTCAGTCTGCACTAGCTGACACAAGTTCCTTCTATAGACCATCCTCTTCTGCAGGTGGATTTCCAGTTGGGGTGCAAGACTCTCTCTCTCCTTGTAACCTGCCTGGCCTCTCTGGGCAGCCCAGACGGCCTCCTGCACCAGTTTAGGAACAGTCTATCTTGGAAGAAGCCTATGAGAACTCTCTTAAGTATCTACTATTTCCAGGCAGGGCCAACAGCTCCTTGCTGTTGTGGAACCGAGTGGGCAGGGCCTTCTGCAGGCAACAAGCTCTGGCTTGCTTTGCTAGCCCGGGTAGAATTTATGCAGCTCCCCTCCCCCTCATTCCTGGCTGTCACAGCTGCCTCGCTGTCCAGCCACTGTGATCTAGCTGGGTCCCCCAGGTGTCCCAGGCAGTATCAGCAATGCTCCCATGAGGATGGGCTTTGCTGGAGCCTCAGAGCAAGTGGATAATTGATCCAAGACTCTGCGAGTCCACATTCAAAATAAGATAGTCAAACTGCTGAAATGAACTCTTGTGAAGCAAGTTCGAGCTCCCAGTATGGAAATATTCCAGTCCCGATCTCAGCATGCTCCAGCACACGTGAGGGGGGAGCCTTGGGCTCAGGGAGGAGCCACGGCTACAGTCCTGTGGCTTGGCATGAAGGTCTGCACTCAGGAGCTGACTTTAGTGGCTCTTTGCTGTTCTGAGCTGCTCTTTCTCCCAATTTGCTATTTTTATGAACACATGTGGCAACCGAAAGACCTGCCCACACAGCCTCCGAAGTTATCCAGGCTTTTGTTACAGAATCAAAAATAAAACAACAACACACATCCAGGTAGAGCTGTCATAGTTATTGGCTGTCCCATTTGTGATTTATTTGTAACTATGTGGTGTGTGTGTGTGTGTGTGTTTGTGTGTGTGTGTGTGTGTGTGTGTCTGCATGTGGATATGTGTATGTGAGACCAAAGGCATTGGATCTCCTGGAGGTGGAGTTGCAGGTGGTTGTGAGCCACCAGACCTGGGTGTTTGGAACTTAACCCAGGTCCTTTGCTCTTATCTGCCCCCAGGTGTTCTTTACTAATCCACTTGACAATGGAACTTCACCATCGCAGTTCCTAGGGTGATCCCAGGTGACCTGATACCTCCCCAGGGGTAGCATCTCCTACTTTCTTCCATCAGCAAATTGTCAAATCCACCAGCCCAGGCCTCAGGCAGAATTTGGGTGGGAGGGGTCCCCACCTGAGCACCTGTCTCAGCCAGAGTGGATCTACCCCTGGGCTCCAAAAAAGGCCCAGGCCCTAGAGCAGGAAGCAGTGCTTTGCTGGGGTCCCCAGCTGTGGTTCAGGGACCTCAGCACCCAGCACAGGGAGTTGGCACTGTTCTCTGGTTCCAGAAACTTCCTTTACAGCAGGTCTTATGTGTGTTCACTGTTAGGAATGCTAGGAGTTCCCGAGTTTGGAGGAATTCCTGGATGTCATGCAGAGCCTGGAGCTCATGTTACTGGAAGTCCCCTTAGCCTGAACATGTCATCCCCTAAAGCCGTAGAGCTGCATGCTGGTCACCTGTGTGGACAGGTGCAGACTCGATCCCTGCCAGAGGCTGCTTTGGTGGCTTCCTGGCAGCCCTGGTGCCCCTCCAGCCTTCTATCTCTGGATTCTGTAGCTCCAGTTTGCTCCAGCAGTCTTGGTGACATGTCCCCAGCCTTGGCTCTGTGGTCGGCCCCTCTGCACACACTTTCTCTGAAAACCCTCATGTAGCCCAGTGGATCCACTCCAGGACCATTGTTTTTGGCACACCAGGAGACCAAGCCTCAGAGTGCCTGTAAGGCCCAACGTCAGAGAGTCAACTCAAACACTTGTTTGGGTAGCGGAGATGAAACCTTGATTCCATGTGGCATGGTACAAAGTGGGCACCAGCTCCAAGCCTGGCTCAGGTCTCTCCATGTTGGTTTCCATTCTGGTTCTGTGTAGCCCAGGATAGTCTCAAACTCACAGATATTATCCTGCCTTGGCCTCTCAAGTGCTGGGATTACAGACATGAGCTGCCGCACCTGTCTTCTGGATGGTGACAGAATTTCGTTTCATGACTTGGGTCCTGGTGGCACAATACAAGGACGACCCAAGGTCACGCTCATTTGCTTAAGGGTATGCTTGTATGTGAGCTTGTGTTAAGGCCCCCAAAGTTACAGGGATGCAATTAATTAGCCAACCTTGTGTATAACACAAATCAGAGAGGCCTGGGATCAGTGTATGAGTGCTCCCTTGCCCTCCTTCAATCTCTTCCTCTAGGCCCAGGCCTGTACCTTCTGCACTCAGAACTGAGCCCTTGAGTGCTCTGTTACACCGAGTGGCTTCTGCCCATGAGATAAGGCCAGCACTTTGCCTTGAAAAGCCACCATGGAGTGGGCCAGACAGCCCGTTGGACAAGGTGCTTGCTTACAACCTGAGTTCAGTATCCATGACCCCCGTGGGGGAAGGAGGGAGCTGATTCTGGCAAGTCGTCTCCTGACTGCCTCATGTGCCCTGAAGCACGTGAGCCCCCCCCCAAAGTAAGTAAATAGAAAAGTCCTTAAAATTATGTATAAGGAAGAGAACTATTGTAACCCTGTTAAATTGTAAGTTGAATAATAGTATAACAATAAATAAGTAAATATATAATAAATAAGTAAATAAGAACAAAGATTGGGACTAGAGAAATGGCTTAAAGAGCACTGACTGCTCTTACCCAGGATCCAGGTTTGGTTCCTAGCACCCACAGGGTGGCTAACAACCATCTAGAACTCCAGTTCCAGGGAATCAAAATCCTCCTTTGACTTCCACAGGCATTGCGTGACATGGGTGCACTTACACACATGCAGGCAATATGCTCATATACATAAAATAAAAAATATAATAAATAAAATCTTCTATAAAGAACAAAGACTGGAGAGTTGACAGGGATGGCTGCCTGCCCAGCAGGGTGTTTGTAACCCTGTACTATTTAATTTCGGACACTTCTACATCCTCCCAGGCCATTTGGTCAGCACTGGAAAGATGCAGTGGCTTAAGAAGCCTCACGTGGTGATGAGAGCACTCTCACATGCCTCCCTGGTCTCCCGGCATCTGCTGCCATGGAAATGGCTAACATCACAGTCCAATCTTCACTCACTCCAGAAATACAGCAGATGAAATATGGGGGCTCAGAGAGGTGTATGTGAGGCTCCCCAGCTCCAGGGGCAAGTTCTAGTACTGGCTGGGGGGGGGGGGGGGAAGAAGAGAGCAAGTGCAGGAGGACTGCAGCTGGGCCCTGCTGACTCCTGATGACTGGGAAAGTCACAGAGCCTTTCCCAGTTATCATACGTGTGTGCTAAAGACCCGCGTTTATTATATCATAATTTGAATTGTGATTTTGACCCCCCCATGAGATTTTCTAGAGAATATGAGAAGAAATACCCTAAGAGAGAGACCCAGTACACCATGATTCAGGAGGGGAAAAAGTGTCACCTTACCCCATGAATATGGCACCTTATAAATATTCATAAGACTATACAACGCACAGTGCAGAGTCCTCTAATGGGCTCCCCACCTTAGCACAGCTCACTCAATCCCTCTTTGGAGTTTTTCGGTTTGTTTAGCTTTGCTAAATTAACTTCTGCTCAAATGGTCTGTGTCATGCCAAAGAGTTCTTTCCTTCAAGAAGACAAGAATGGGACTCAGTGGTTAAAAGCACTGGCTGCTCTTACAGAAGACCCAAGTTCCCATCTGTAACTCCAGTTCCAGGGGAGCCAACACTTTCTTCCGACCTCCATGGGCATTGCATGACATGGGTGCACTTATGCCCATACGCATAAAATAAAATAAAAATAATAAATATTTTTTTAAAAAGGAAGACAAGAACAAAAGACCCTGTAACAGCTCCAGGGGAACCGGGCCACCTAGCTCAGGATAGGACCTGTGGGGGACAGTTTGCAAGTGGCTCAAGCCTGGAGCACACTCAGCTGTTACGGCTTGCTGAGCAACAGGGGTTCCCCACACAGTGTGGGGTACTCCTGCTCCTCCCAGACACCCCCAGTCCTGTGCCTCAACTGGCCATGCTTTATCCACTAGAGCAGCTTCAGGGTAGCCCTTGGGGAGAAAGACCCCCCCCCAAAGAGGCCCAGCAGGAGGCCAGCCTAAGAAAGAACCTGCTGAGCCAAGTGCGGTGTCAACACAGTGCATCTGTTATCTCAGCTTGGGGGGAGTGTGCGGGCAGGAGGACCAGGAGCTCAACCTCATCCTTGGCCACGCAATGACGTTAAGGCATGAGACCCTGTGTCAAAAACAAACACAAAACAACACGACAAAAAGGGAGGAAGGAAGGAAGGGAGGGAGGGAGGGAGGGAGGGAGGGAAGGAGGCAGGGGAGCCTGGACTGGCATTGATTCAACGTGGAGGAATGCTCAGGCTCGGAAGGAAGGAAGGAAGGAGTAAGGAAGGAAGGGAGGGAGGGAGGGAGGGAGGGAGCCGGGGCTGGCATTGATTCAGCGTGGAGGAATGCTCAGGCTCAGGAAGGAAGGAAGGAAGGAAGGAAGGAAGGAAGGAAGGAAGGGAGGGAGGGAGGGAGGGAGGGAGGGAGGGAGAGAGGGAGGGAGGGAAAGAGGAAGGGAGGGAGGGAGGGAAAGAGGAAGGGAGGGAGGGAGGGAAGAGGAAGCAACCAGAGGGAGGAGTGTGGGGAGGGGGAGGCAGGTCTTTGAAGTCCTGGGATTCTGGGGCCCCATATTGACTCTGCTTCCTACTAGTTTCAAGTCCTGGTCCCCAAATTCAGCCTGTCTAGCTGGGATGAGGGAGGAAGAGTCCTGCCTTACTTTCTTAGAGCACTATGGCGCATCTGGGGAAACTCTACTAGTGCCTCTACTCCCTAAGGGAACAGAAGCCAAGTGGCTTCTAACAGGACCAGCTTGCTGCCTGGCTGAGCTCTGGGCTGGGAACCCTTCCCAGTGCTGACCAGCAGACTGCAGGGATACCCCACCTGTGCCCAGGCTGCTGGTGGAAACTTCCACTTCATCTGAGAAAAATGATTTTCCTTTTAAAGACTTTTATAACACACATTCTATCCAGGATGAATCTTTTAGCTCTAATCCAGAGGAGGGCAAAGGAAGCAGGCTTTTGCAAAGTGGGCAACCTGCCAGTCCCGCCACATCCTGCCCAGACAGACCCCATCCGCAGCTTTATGGATCAATATGCTAAAAATCTCACATCGGCTTCAGGGAAGTAATGAATAGATGCTATTTCTTCTAATAAAATCCATTCAATGGCCTCCCGCCCTGTTAGAGATGTCACACAGCACGTGACCCGGTGTACGCTGTTGGAGAATGTCACCCCATCCATCCCTACTCTATGGTCTCAGGAAAACACAGAAAGGTCCCTTAATGCAGGAGGGATGGTGACTGTGGGAGCCCCCAGGATACCCCAATCTGAGATGCTCACGTTCCTAGTATAAAGCTTCAGGGCATTTGCATAAATGTACCTGTGCCTCTTCCCTCGTCTCTAGCTGACTTGGAATCCTCATCTGGCTGTGGTGCACATGAGTGTTCAACCAGATTGCTCAGGGGTAACAGTAAAGAGAAAGGTTAGTATGCATTCCCCAAAAGTATTTTTGTAATTTTATTTATTTTTATTTTATGTATGAGTGTATTACCTGCATGTGTATAAGTGTACTCATGTCATGCAATGCCTTTGGGGGCCAGAAGAGGGCATCAGATTCCTCAGGATGGTTATTAGCAGCCATGTAGGTGCTGGGTACTGAACTCGGGTTCTCTGCAAGAGTAACCATCTCTCTAGCCCCAGCCACAATATTTTTTTTTTTTTGGTCTTTTTGAGACAGGGTCTCCCTGTAGCCCCAGCTGTCCTGGAACTCACTCTGTAGACCAGGCTGGCCTCGAACTCGCAAAGATCCGCCTGCCTCTGCCTCCCAAGTGCTAGGATTAAAGGCGTATGCCACCACGCCGGCCACAATATTTTTAACATTAAATTTTTATGTGTGTATGCATGCATATGTTCACATGCGTGTGGGGGGTATGCATTCACATGTGTGTATGCCAGTGGAGGTCAGAGGTCAACCACTACACCTGTTTTGGTATATTTCTTTGTTTTTACAGAGTTCTGAGGATTAAACCCAGTTCCTCCCAAGTGCAAGACAAGTACCTCATCAGGTGAACCATCGCCCCAGGGCTTCTCAGGAATACTTTGATCTGTGAGTGTTTGAATCCCTGACAGGAAGGACCATGGGGTTCAGTGCTGTCTTCTTTGTGGGTGAAATGTGCACCCAGTTTACACTGCCCCCCATCAACCGGGTGTAGGTGACTTGTCCAGGGTCCCCTGTGTTCCCTGTGGTCCTCAGAAGCAGCTCACACAGGTTTCTCCCATTACATCATCTTGGACACCTGGATCCATGTGTTCCCATATTTACCGACTCTGCTTGGCAAACATGAGGGGCAGCTGGGTGCAGCAAACACTAAGTCAGGGGATCAGAGGGGCTTACAGCCCTGGGCATGGAGCCCGACTGCAGGTTCCATGTGGTGGGGTGGGGTGGGGTGGGGGCGGGAGGGCATGCAGAGCTGGGAAACTGCCTACTGGAGGGGCTCCTGAGCCCAGGGACAGTGGAAGAGGCAGGGACCTCCATGTTACCTGGAGGAAGAGTTTGAATCCCAAGAAAGGATTCAAACTGCCAACTAGTTCCAGGGAGACCAAGGCCTCTGAGGACTGAGACGGGGCAACTCAGCCGCGAGGCCCAGCAGCAGAGCTAGAGAGACCAGTGGGGCAAGGGGGTCCAGTCGCAGGCCTTGGGGGGGGAGAGGGGGGGACAGGAGCAGGGCACTGGGTGGGCACAGCCTCCCCTCCCACACCCCGGAAGCCCTGGGGGGAACAGCAGGTGGATGCTGTGTTGGATTCTCTTTGATTAGGATTTTAGAATCCCAGTGAGCAGGCAGGAGTGGAGGCTTTAGGTCAGAACACGTTCCAGGCGCTCTTGGGAGGGCTGGGCAATTCTTGGTTTTGTTCTTTTTTTTTTTTTTTTCTTCTCCACTACTGCTGTTATTTTTCCTTAGTGTATCCACAGGGTCTGAGGATTAGGAAGGCATCTACTTTCTATCTATCTATCATCTTTAACTTCTGTGGGGTTTTTTTTTTTTTTTTTTTTTTTTTTTTTTTTTTTTTTTGTCTTTTCCCGACAGGGTCTCCCGGTAGCTCCAGTGTCCTGGAACTGCACTCTGTAGACCAGGCCTGGACTTGTGAACTACACAAAGGTTCCATCTGCCTCTGCCTCCCAAGTTCTAGATTAAAAGTGTGTGCAAACACCACGCCCTGCTGCTTCTGTGGTTTTATCTCTAGACTTTCACTTAAGTGCTTTACCGTTTCTATAGGGCACAGGTTAGGCTCCCTGGGCTGGCTTATTCTTTGTGGAAGGAGTAGTAGAATAAGGGAAGACCTCTTGGTGCTTAGGAACAGGAGAGGTACAAGGTCAAGGCCTGGGTGCCCAGGGCCACGTGTGGAGTCAAGACCACAGATGGCCATCAAGGGAGGGCAGGAAAAGCCCTTCTGAACGCACGTAGTCAACGTTCCCTGTGAAGGAATCTGTACTGGTGGTCCCCGCCTGTGAGCAATTCTTAGGCATATATGCACAGCCCAGTCTGTCTCTTCTCACACACAGAATCTGATGACATCTGGCCTTCTGGGTCACACCTGTGCCCGTGGCTACTCCATGGGCCTGAGTAATCTTTTTGCGTGTGTATGTTCACACATGTAAATGGATTCCCATTTTTACCAGCTGCATAATACTCAGTTGTGTGCTGAGTTGTATATTTGTACCAAAATTTATCTGTGAAGTTCACTTCCGTGTGACATTCATCCGTTTTGGGGTTGTTTACAGGTTTTGACCATCACGCCTAAAGCTGATAGAAATAGTCATAAGCCTTTCATTTCTCGGGCAAAAATCTGAGCTGCATATGCCAAGTATATGCGTAACTCAGTGAGGAAGAGCACGTTGCTCCAAAGAGGCTGTGCGCTTCACGCTTCCGCCAGCAATAATCAGGGAATAATCTAGAAGCTCCAGGCTCTGCCAGGACTTGCTTTTACACAGCTGTTCTGAGAGTCAGTGTCAGTCTGTGGTCCTGGACTGAAATAAAAAGGAGGAAGCAGCCGGCCATGGTGGTGCACACCTTTAAAAGTAGAAAAGATTTTTCTTAGCCAGCCTGTGGCTTGTTTTTTTGTTCTCTTTACAATGTGACTTTTATAGTGATGAAGTCCAAATTACTGATTTATTTTAGTTTTTCTCACACCTTTGTCTTCTTGTCTCCCTGCCTAGGTTGCTGTCACCCAGGGGTCCTGATGCACCTGTACTCAGACTCCGCCTCCTTGGGGCCAGGCTGGCTTAGGAAGAGCTTCTTCCACCTGCCCAAGGGAATAACCATCTGCAGCTCTCCTCAAATGCTTTATCATTTCAGCTTAGTGGTTAAAGTGTTAATCCATCTGTAATTTATTTTGCTATGAGGATGCTTAGGATTCAGTTTAGTTTCTTTTTTTTTACATTAAATTTTAATTTATTTCCGTATTGTATGAATGTAGTTCCTGCATGCAAGGTCCGGTGCACCCGTGGGTGCAACGGCCGCGAGGCAGAAGAGGGTAGCGGATTCCTCTGGAACTTGGAGTTCTCCTGGAATTGGAGTTTCAAGACGCTCTCCTGCTGCCATGTGGGTGCTGGGGATCGAACCCGGGTCCTCTGCAAGAGGGTCAGCGATCTTAACCGCTAGGCCCTCTCTCTGCAGCCCCCAGTTTTATTTTCTAAAAAATTAATGAGCCTGTAGCACAACACTGTCTATTGAGTAACTCTTCTCTTTTTTATATTTACAAAAGTGTTTTTGATAGTTCCCTCCCAGGCTTCCTTCTCCCTCTTCCCCTCTGTCGCTCTTCCTCCTCCTGCCCTCCCTCCCGTCCTTCTCTCTTTCTCTTCCTTCTTCTTTTTTTTTTTTTTTTTTTTTTTTTTCTTTCTTCCCTCCCTCTTCTCCTCTTCTCTCCTTGGCTCCTGATTCCCTGTCCTTTGTTAAGAATGCACAGTACCAAGAACTAGCTTCTCTGGAGATGTTGCAGATTGCAGGGAAGAGAGTCACAGTGTGGGGGCTGGAGAGTGGAGACTCCAAGGTCCATGGCCTGACTACCACTCTCGTGCTGGATGCAGGAGGTAGGGGAGACAGAGGCTGGGTGGGAGTGAACTCTGCAATGTCAACACGTGAAGGAAGTCCCCTGTGGCTGGCACGTCGCTGCAGGAGACGGGCTCTGGGTTACATTCTAGGCCCTTCCCGCTGTGCTGCACAGCTTTAGTGTCAACTTGACACACCTGGGTAGGGAACCTCAATTGGAATTGGCTCCATGTGTGGGAGCTGGCCTGGTGGCCAACGTCGGTTTGTGGAGTATTGTCTTGTTTGTTGGGCAGTGTGGGAGGCCCAGCCCACTACGGGTGGTGCCAACCCTGGGCAGGTTGTTTGTGTACCGTATAAGAGGGCAGGCTGGGCCATGGCCTGGGGGAGCAAGCCAGTAGCAGCATTTCGTCTGGCCTGGGGATTCACTCCTGCCTCCAGGTTCCGGCCCCTAGTTTTCCTGCTTGGGATTTGCCCGAGGATAACTGTGACAGGGGAGATGTTAAGCTGAAAAAATAAACAGGCCTGTCCTCCCCAGTTGGTGTCGCTCGAGTGTTTTGTCACAGCATGGAAGAGAAACTAGAACACCCAAACCCTCCCTCCATTCTGTTCCTTCCTTCCTTTCCGTTCCTCTGCTGGCTGTGATACAAGCTGCGGGTTGGACCTGAAAGGTCCTGTGAGGATGGTCTCCTCCCTGCCTTGTGCTTAGCATCCCCACAAGTCCGTATACTACTTTTGTTACTTGGCGTCTATCATTAAACTTTTTCCAAACTTTTCCTCGCACTCTAGATTTCTGCCCCCTGCAGGGTGAGGCCCTCCTCACACCTGCCTCTGCATCTCCCTTTTGTCCCTACTGATCTCAAGAACATATTCTTTTCTTTGGTTTTGTCCAGATCACATGACTGTTCATTAGTAGCAAGCCGGGTTGGACGCCCTTCAACCTTCCGGATGCTCACTCCCAGTTACAGATATTTCCCTCCTAGACTTTTAAGAATTGTGCGCTGTGCTTCATTGTTCTCGCCGCTCCGATGCTCTCCCCGCGCCTCTGTGCTCTCGCTCTTCCCCTGGCGCTCCCCCCCCGTGGTATTAATTTCCAGTGATTAATGTTTCTTAATTTTTTCTTCTTTGGTTGCATTGGATGGTATATTACGTTAATTTATTCAGTGGTGGTGTGGTGTGTGTGTGGGTGTGTGGGTGTGGTTGTGTGTATGGGTGGGTGTGCATGCGTGCGTGCATACATGCAACGCACTTATGTTTGGTGTGGAAGTTGGGGGGACAAAAAAAAAGTGAAGAACTATGTTGGCTCTGGGGACTAGAACTCAGGTCTTCAGTCTGGAGGAAAGCACCCGTACATACGGAGCCATCTTGCTGGACCTTTGCTCATAGTTCGCATTATCCTAGGACTGTGATGTAGCTTTTCATATATAAACACAAGGTGTGCTTCGGTGCTGTGGTAAAAATGAATATATTTAAAATATCCCGTAAATTATTTTTTTTTTGAGCCCCACTGGTAGCCTAGAAGCTCATTAACGTAGACCAGCCGGCCTCCATCTTCAGGAATCTGCTGGCCTCTGCTGTCTCCAAGTGGGTGAAAACCAGAAGCAGGGTGTGGAGGCAGGCACCTGTAAATCCCAGCACTGGGAGGCAGGGGCAGGTGGATCTCTGATTCAAGGCCAGCTGGTCTAAACAATGAGACTGGTCTAACATACTACGTGAGTTCCCAGGACAGCTGGGGCTAACAGGAGTCCTCAAAAAAGACACACAGCACACAACACACACACACCACACATCCCAAACAAACAAAAAACTAAACAACAGATAAAAAGCCGTGTGTGCCACAACACCTAGCTTAAGGTGATTCATCTTTTGTTTTCTTGTTTGTTTATTTTTGTTTAGTCTTTTTGAGACAAGGGTCTCCCCTGTAGCCGCCAGCCTTCCTGAACTCACGAGGTAATGACCAGGTTGGCCTTGAATCACAGAGATCTCCCACTTCTTCTGCCTCCCAAGTGATGGGATTAAAGGTGTGGTGCACAATGCCTGGCAATGAGGCATCTTTTTAATTTTTCTTTTGTGGTTGGATCAAAACATATTTCGTTCTTACTTGTGTGACTAATACTGAAGCACTTTTTAAATAACTGAAACACTTTAAAGAAGCCTTACTGATGATGTAAACCGGCATCTGGGTGGGTGGTTTTCATCTATCTGTAAAGCCCTGTGGTGTTCAGTCTATCGATCATTTACATAAAGGTTTGGCCTTTTTATTTGGCTTTTGCTGTGGCAATTTCTAATATAGTGTTCACTTCCGCCATGCTCGTGTTGATTTTTTAACCTCCCCCCCCATCTCCCCCTCCAAATGTCTCCTTGAGGGCCCCTTCTTTCTTCCCGTTCTGCCCTTCTTCTGGTTCACACACAAATCCCCCCCTACATCCCCTACTAGGTGACTGGGGTGTCTGGATCCATGGCTTAGAAAGAAACCTGATCATTTTAGATTTTATTTCAGGTTTCCTCCCAAAGCTTTGCCTGAAGGCAGGATATGAGTGCAGGCTGCTGTGTCTGAGAGTGACTCCAATAGGAAAGAGGGAGCAGGGAGCACAGACCACCAGGTCCCCAGTAAAAGGGTCTTGCTGGGGTCTCTGCTATCAACAAGGAAAATGCCAGTCACAGGTTGCCCCTCTGCAGGCTGCTCTACTGCTGTCCGAGGCTGGTAGGGGCTGGTGGAGACTGGGCACCTCCCACCTCCCCCTGGCTCCACACTAGAGCTGTCCTGGGGCATCCACTCTCCCTCTGTTTGTTTAAGGTAGGGTTTCACCACAAGCTCAGCCTGGGCTTAATCTCGCTATGCATCCCAAGTTGGTCTTGAAATGATCTGCTTGCTTCTCAAGTGGGAAGCTGTACCAGCCTGCCTGGCTGACTCCTCCATTCATGTAAGTGCACTTTAGTGTGGTGGCAGTGCCTGCCATGGAGGTCCAGAAGAGGGCTTCAGTTCCCCCGGAACTGAGTGATATGGATGCTCTCATTATGGCCATGGGGGAAACTCCTACCCTAGGCCCGCTGCAAGAGCAGTCGGTGAGCTTAACTGTGGTAGTGGCAAAAAAACAGAACCATCTCTCCAGTGTCCTGAATTCCCTCATTTCAGTGTGTGGTGTGTGTGTGGGTTTTCCCCGCTTTCTTGGTTCCTTTTTCCTTTTTGGTCTTTTTTTTTTTTTTTTTTTTTTGAGTTGGGGTCTCCCTTTTTTTAGTCTCAGATGGCCTGGAATTCATATGGTAGACCAGACTGGCCTTGAACTCGCAGAGATCTGCCTGCCTCTGGTCTCCTGAGTGCTGGGATTAGAGGCGTGTATCACCACACCCGGCTAACTATAAATGTTTTTAAAATGTCCCAAAGGTATTGTTTTTTTTTTTTTAAATTTTATTTATTTTTGTATGGTAAACGAAATGTACTGTCCTTCATGTGGTCTGTGTGCAACCATTTTGTGCAATGGCCGCGGAGGTCAGAAGAGGGTCCGGAGTTCCCCTGGAACTGGAGTTGCTCCTGGAATTGGAGTCCTAGACTCTCTCCCTCGGCTCCGGCCGCCATGTGGGGGCTGGGGGATCGAACCCGGGTCCTCTGCAAGAGCGGGGTCGGGGGGCGCGCCCCAACAACTAGGCCATCCCTCCAGCCCTGACTCCTCTATTCTTAAGCTTGGGGAGAAATCTTGTTGGGAAGGCAGGGTGATGAGAGCCTGTGGAGGTAGAAAAGCCTGCAGCAGGCTGGAGGCCCAGCAGGCCCTCTGTCCACCAGCGGCTGCAGCTGCCGCCCACTGCTCCACACTTCCTCCAGGAGGCTTCAGACTGTGCTTGTCCAGTTCCTGGACAAGACCTTGCTGGTTGCAGCAGCCTGCTTTGACCTGGCATGTCTGCCGTTCACCTGGCACTGTGGCTATCTCCTTTACCCATTACACCTAACCCAACCCGGGCATATGGACATGCCTTTACCCTGCACACCTGTTTTACCTGACCTCACCTGTTCTGAGTCCATGTATTTAGATAAGCCCTCCCCGCATTGGCCTCCCTCTCCCCTGTGAGCCAAGGGTCAGGAAGAAGTCCAGCCCCCATTGCCTGAGCCTCCTGCAGCCCAGGGCTTCTCAGGTGCTGCTGAGCTCAGTGAATGCAACAGATCGATAACGTTATTTCCCAGGGTAGAAAAGGCGACTGTTTGGAGTCCCTCCACAGCACTGTGTCCTGGTTTCTAGTTCTGTGTGTCATACTTCTAGGTGAGCAGTCCTACTGTGCAGCTTGAGTGTTGTGATGGATGGCTGTTCCAGGGTTAGCAAGAGAAAAGGACCAAGTCTCTGAAGGGAGGCAGGGCGTCTTTCTGCAAGCTCATCTACCCCCCTTCCACACCATCAAGCACACAGCCGGCTGGCCCCAAACCAGGGACTTCAGAGATGAGGCCGACAAAGAGCTATGCTCCCTCTTCCTAGGCTGAAACAGACAGTCCCTGTCATGTGCAGCCACTGGCCGGTCAGAAGCAAGAACAGAGGAGGAGCTTCTGCCTTGGATCAACAGTGGTTTAGGGACCTTTGAAGGCTCACACTGGGCTTATGGACAGAGTAGGGGTGAGATTGGGGCCAGGGGTGAGATTGGGGCCGGGAGTGAGATCGGACCCCAGGACCTAAGGTAAGCTCAGGCTTTTGTTGGTGTTCCTGTCCTGGACGTTTTCATGGAGGAATTTAGACTGGAAGGATGTAGCTGGAGTTGAGGACAAGGCTGCACTGATGGATTCAGGGACACAAAGAAACTGGGGCATGGGCAGGAGGCTGGCCTTAAAATGCCAGACTGTAGGCTCCTGGGCAGCAGACAGAGCAGAGGCCCAGGGCGCACACCGGGGTGACAGGCCAGCAAAAGTCAGGGTCCCCAGGGAAACCTTTCTTGAAGATAAAAATGGTGTTGGCACTTGAGCCTTCCATGGGGACAGAAGTGTTCATGGCTGGCTTCTGCCCAGCCTCCCGGGCTGTCTGCAGCCTTGGCTCTGGGAATGAGGTGTGGGGACAGGCACTGGGGTGGGGGGAGTCTTGCAGCTGGGCTCCTGAGAACCACATTTCATTTTCATTTCTGTGACAAGGGGCTGACTGATGGTGTTAGGGGAAATGAAATGAGCCTATTGCTCTGCAGTGACTTCCAAGGACAATTAGAATGTTCGAGGACCACACTCCAGATTGCCCCCCGCCCCCTGGATTTCAGGTCAAATAAATAAGCTGTTTGGAATGGTGGCTGGTGCTTCCTTCCTCCCTGTCTGAGGGATTACTACTTGATGTTCATTCAGCAAATATTCTGTCAGGTCTCGTGCTGAAGTTTGCTATCACTGCTCCCTCAAAAAGGTACAACTTACTCTATGTGTGTGTCCCGAAATAGGCCCCAAACACAACTTAAAAAAAACACCTAAGTGCTTAAAGACTTGCTCTGTGAAATGTGGAAAATGTGTTGGTTCTTTGAAATGGTGGGTGGTGGGGGGGCCAATTATGCAAGGAGGAAAAAAACATATCTAGAGCAAATATTTAACTTTGCTTTTGGTATGTAGAACTCACCTGTCCGCGGGAGTCTCTCAAGCGTATCCTGTAAGACTGTACATACATATTCATTTTTCCTGAGGAGGGTGCAGCTTGGGGCCTGCTAATGTCAGGGTGCTAAAAATCACAAAAAATCACAAAGATCCACAGTCCGGGGGACCAGAGGTGATTCCTAAAACTTCCTTTCCAATACTAAAGCACACCTCAACAGCTTGCCCACAGACACCTCTCTTCTAGACGGTGGAGTTATGGGTGATTTATTAAGGTCTTGGGGAATTATTAGCCATGGTCCTCCCTCCATCCAGCAGCGTGAGCGCGTTGCCATGGCACCGGAGCGGGGGGTCCTGGGGCTCCTGGCAGGCTCCTCCCGGATTAGGCAAACCCTGCTGTCCGGCTTAGCAAGGTCGCTGGGCGGGGGCTCTGGAGGGGGCGCTTTCCGTTCGTTCTCTTTCGTTTCTTTCGTCGGTCCCATGCCGCCCCGCCCCCGCCCCCCCCGCCCCCACTTTCCCAGGCAAGCGGCTGCAGAACCGATTTCTTTTTCTTTTAACCCTAGGGCCGACGTCCGCTGCTTGCCCAGGTACAAATTTTTTTGTGGAGGCGGTTGGCATTCGGGGCGGACGGAAAGAAGGGCCTCAGTTTCGGAATCCTGTTAACGCGCTCCGGGGTGGAGCCCGCCAGATCGGGATAATCTTGCGGAATGGGCCGGGCGACGACTTTGTGGTCCGGGAGGGGGTGGCGCGCGAGCCACGCAGGCCCGGGGCGGGGCGGGGCCGGGGGTGGCCTGCGGGCGCCCGCGGTTCCCGGGGTTGCTACAACAGACCCCGCGGCAGCGCCACGGTCGCCGCGGAGGACGTCTGCCGCAGAGGCTCCGCACGCCGGCCGTGTCCGAGGTCGCAGCGCGCCTGGAGCCCCCGGCCCGGTCCCTGTCGCCGTCCCCGGCCCCGCAGGCGGGCGGTCACCTGTCGTCCCGGCTCCGGCCGCCCGGCGCGGGAGCAGCTGCAGAGCCAGGTGAGGCGGCGGCGGGGCGGGGACGCCGCTGCGCGCGCCCGGAAGGACACTAGGTGGCCCCTGGGCGCCCAGGCCCGCGCCCCCGACACACGTGGGCACCTCTGTATTCCAGAAGCGACACGGCCCGGCCCGGCGGGGTCCCGGCACCCTAGAGGACAGGGGTGGGACGGGTCGGCGCACCCAGGGTGGCGCGCGGCTCCCCAGGGACGCCCCTTCCCCGCGTCCCCTCCTGGGCAGGGGCCAGGGTCCGCGTATGCGCCCGGCACGCACGGACCGCGGGGACAGGGCAGGCGGGCCGGCGTTAGGTCCGCTTCCTGAAGGTCGTCTCCGGGGACCCGGCGGGCCAAGCGGGCGAGGAGCGTCGGCGGAGCCGCCAGGGGGCGCGCTGGGGCGGGGGGCGCGCTGGGGCGGGACGCGCGGCCGGCGCCAGGTCCCCCGGGACCCCGCGGCGCTCACCCGCCGCCAGCCTGGAGCGCGGCAGCATCGGAGCCGGCTGGGGAGTCCGGGCCCGCGCGCCCGGTGCAGGCCCGAGGGTGGCGGGTCCGGCGCTCGGGTCTCGGGGGTCGCGCGGAGCCCCCCGCGGGTGCCCGAGCCCTGCCCACCACGCTCCCCAGCCGGGTTGTGAGCGGGGCCGGGGGAACCCGGCGGGGCGCGGGAGCGGCCCCCGCGGCCCCGCCCGCCCCGCCCCGGCGCCGCCGCCGGTGAATTATGCAGGAGGCTGGCAGCGGCGCGCTCGAGTTGCTCAAGTTTCCCTGGCAACTTTCGCCCGGGCGTCCCTCCTCCCTCGCGGCGGGCAGGTCCTCCCGCGCTCCCGCGCCCCAGGCACCTTCCCCGGCCGGCCCGGGCACTGGGCTCCCCGCACCCGCAGCTTTCCGGAAGACTCAGACACCGACCTCTGCGCTGAGGCCACCGTGGGAACCAGCAGGTGCGAGCCCCGCCACGCCACCCTAGTAGACTCCGCTTCTCGGGGCAGAGGGTGTGGGAACCCGGCGGACTTAGTTGCCAGCGCGCTGCAGCTGCCGGGCCTCTCAGGAGGGTGTGCCGGTCGCTGTTAACCTCGCCACCCTGGCACAGGGGTCTGGGCGATCTGGCTTCCGCCGGCAGCTCCGGGGCAGAGGTCGTGGGTTCGCGCTCATCTCGCCACCCAAGTGCAGAGGATTCGACTCGTGCGCGGATGCGCGGGGCTAGGGACGCCTAGTGGGGTACAGGCTGGTTCTGATGAGTGTGATTTTTGACTATCGAGCTTTAAAGGGACCGTGGGCCGAGGGATCAGAGAGGCCGGTGGGTGCGGCGTCAGGTGGAAAAGAAAGCCTGGGCCTCAGGAGCCCTTCCAGTGGCTTGCAGGTACCGTCCTGAGAGCTTTCAGAGGACATCCCAAAATAGTGGTTTCCGCGTGGAAATTCTAGTGGAAATTCTAGGTGTGTGACCTCTTTTTCTTTTTCTTTCCGCTCTTGTTCTTCTGAAACCAAAGTTTTAACGTTAATGGGGTCAGCCTGCTAATTAAGCTGAACGTCAGGACGCAGAGAGATAATTTTGGAAGTCCTACTTGGAGGGTGAAGTGTGACCTCTAATGGATTGAACCCTCTGCCTTACCGACCTGGCTAGGGGAGGCGGTGCAGGGGCGCGGGAGTGGGCGTGGGGCGGCAGGCTCTCCTTGACCCAGGGTCTCCGCTGGTGGCATTTAATAATAGTGACCCACTGCTGGGCTGGCACCATGCAGACATGTTGGCACATCCACCTGCAGGTGCATTTCGGGTCTGGAGCTTTGCAACCACTTGTAGGTGGCTGAATCTGAGGGAGCCTGGAACCTTCTATTGCTGTGGTTGAAGGTTTTTGAGCTTAGTCACTGTGTCCCTTTGTTCAATGGGTGCAGGGAGTAATCGTTGGTTCCCCCACCTTCCCCGTCCCCCCGCCCCCCCCCCCCCCACCCGCATCAGGGTAACAGGTTGTATCTTTTAGTTTTTACCCCGGAAGTCACCTGTCTTAAAGACAGCATGAGGGAGGCCAGAACTCCTTATGGAATAAGGCAGTGTCTTCCTGGTGGCTGGATGGTAAAACTCCCTGCGGAGCAATGTTCTCAAGGAAACAGATCCCATTATTCCTACCAGGAATTCTTCCAAGAAGGAGGAGCCAGCCAGCCACCAGCTTGGCTAGCTGAATGCTTCTTTGGAGCCCTGTGGCTAGAGGCTGGAATGCAGGTAAAGGAGGCTATCAAGGGGTCTGCCCACAGCCCTTGGTGACTTGTAACAGGTTGTATTTTGAGGAATTATGAATGGGAAGGAGAATCTCCACCTAGGGTCTCAGGTGCTTTTTAGAACACCCTGCTTGTAGTAAGATCACCCATTCGTTTATTCCATTGAAGGTGCATGCAGAGCCCCTATTGGGGTCTGAGGGCAGCTTCTTGGCCCAGACCTGGGGATTGGGGTGCTGTCTAAGACACTGGATCATTGAGTGGGGGGCTGAGAAGGAATTCGAATCGCAAAGGGCATTGAGTATAGGGCCTAGTTTTACATCTCATCATAAGGAAGAGAATGAGCAGTAAAGCATGCTGGGAGTCATCCAATCTGCAGAATCTCCCACCTCCAAAGAACCTTATAGAGTTGGGGGTGGCGCTGCACATCTTTAGTCACAGCACTCGGAGGCGAGGCAGAGGAGAGGCAGGCAAAATTTGGGGAGATGGAGGCTAGCTGGTCTACATAGCAAGTGACAGGGGCCAGGTGGGGGGCTATGGGGAGACCCTATTTTCAAAAAAGACAAAAAAAAAATAAATAGTAAAGGAAAAGAAAGAAAAAGGTTTCTAGAGTTTTTATCTCAAGATACTAAGTGATAGGGTTCTGCAGTCTCTATGGGCTTCTCGTGGACCTGCTGTGGTGGCTAAGGAGCCGTGGTGATGGCCTTGGGTCCTGGGCCTGGCCCTCTTGGCTGGTCTCTTCTTGGGGCTGCGGACCTGCAGCTCTAGTGACTCCCTAGCTGGAACAACCTGTCGGAGCTGGCCTTATGGTCTCCAGGAGCTCTGCGGGCCCCGTGTCTGCAAACCCAGTCTGAGGTAACATTGAGGGGGCTCATCCAGGGGACCTTGAACCTCTTGCTAATTTCCAGGATGGACATGAGGGTGTATGCACAGGTCTTTTTCCTCTTTGGAATCCCTAAGTTCTTCACTTGGGCAGTGGTGAGTGGCTGTAAGGTGAACCCACTGAGTGATGTGCTGACAGCCTGGCTTTCTCTCCCTCTTCCAAACCCCTGTGACTGTTGCCTCAAGGAGAGGCCTGCCATTCTCTGGCAGGCCAAGATGAACTGGGCGTTCGGACCCTGTTCTCTCTGTGTTGTTTGTGTTTAAACAACTCACAGATTTCCAAGATCTGCTGCTGTCAGCCGGGAGCGAAATGTAAAGTTCTGACTCCCTGGGACTTCCAGGGCCGGTAGGGGATTAGGAGGAAGTGAGGGCCTGAGACAATACAAGCTGGGCTGGCTAATGTAGAGGCCACTGGGTGTGGCAGGGCACAGAGAGGTCCTTACATGTCATAAAGGGAACCATACAACCCCCTGGAAGAGGTCTGGGTGGGCTGACTACATTCCCAGGATTGGGGGGGGCTTTGCACAGCTGATGTCCCCAGCTCTGGGTGGAACAGTGGCACTCAGCAGCTGCAGAGTGGGCAGAGCAGAGCCAGATGTGCTGCATGGTGTCTTCTGGGGCATCTTCGTTTTGGTCTTGCCATCTTGGGTCTCAGCGCTGGTAAACGAGGATCCCCCCAGAAGCCTGGGGAGCCCAGCCCTCACTCCCACACCCCACCAGGGCTAAACACACATCACCCAGCAGGAAACGCTACCAGAAGGAGGCAGGAAATTAGTGGTCTTGTTCCTGTGCTGTGAAATTGAGTTAGTGGTAAAAAACTGAAGTTTCTGAGCAGGCGACTTGATGGGATATGCTTTTTATTATTGTTGGAAACCAATTCACAGAGCTGTTTGACACGGCTCATGGGGTCGGCTTCTTTGGCTCTGGTGGGAACACCAGGTTGGTCTGGGGTAACGAACACCTTTCGCTGACAGGGACTTCCTCCATGCCGGGAGGAATGGGACAGGCATGTCAGCCTGGTGCCCAGAGCCTGGACAAGGGCAGTGGCCTGAGTCACTCTGATGCCTAGTTCTTGCAACAGGTCAACTGCACATAGTACTTCTGGGACATTAAGTTTTTAAGAGCCTTTGGGGTGATGGGGTATATGGGCCACGATAGGAAGCAGGCAGCCCCCTGATTGCCTACCAGAGGTGGCTGCCAACCAAGCTCAGTAACAGCACAGGAAGACTGATATCTGAAGACTGCCTGGGATCTCAGGCTTGACATGCCACAGATTCCCCACTGAAGGCTTTAGATTTTCCCAGATTGACTGTCAGGGTAACAGGAGGGTTCTGTCCCACCACTTTTCTTTTCTGGCAAACCTACAAGTATTCGTCGTTCTGGGCAAGAAATTCTGGGAAAATCACTTTAGAAACTTCAAGTTTTTTTAAGTAGGAAAAGACAGTAAAATGGCAAGCCACTGCAGTACTGTATAGAAAGTTCTTCCCTGGAGAGATCCGACCTCCCCTTGGGGCCCCCTGGATGCATCCATATAGTTATAATCTTTGGTACAGACGGCAGGCTGGGCCACTGCTCTGCCACCTCACCAAAAGGTGGTCTTTCCCTCCCTTCGAAGTCTGGGCCCTGGAGAGATCCCCCTCCCCTCCCCTGGATGCATCCATTAGGTGTATAATCTTGGTACACTGCTGGGCTGGGGCCACTGCTCTCAAAAAGGTGTCTTTCCCTCCCCTTTCTCTCAAAAGCATTACGTTTTTTTAAAACTAGAAATTGTCTGTCTTGCACTGTTCCTAGAATATCTTCTTTTGAACATTCACATATCCAGCAAAGCTGGGGGAATTGCATTCTGAACCATCCATCTCCCCTCAGATTCTGCAGTTAACCCTTGATTAGACTTCTCAATTATTCCCAAGTCCTTGCCTACATTTTCTTTAAATGTTTAAATATTTGCAGTGGATACAGTGTCTTCTGTTTTATAAATCTTGATCCTTGGAAATGCTTGTTTTTGGTGCCCACAGCAGTGTAAACCACTATATACCACCATCCCTACCAATCTTAGATAAACGAACAAGCTTTAGGAAGTTATTGATGTTCCTCGAAAAAAATGTTTCTTAGTCACCAACGATAGAAGGGACTGCATCAAAGAACTGAACTGAAANTTTTTTTTGTCTTTTCCAGACAGGGTCTCCCTGTAGCTCCAGCTGTCCTGGAACTCACTCTGTAGACCAGGCTGGACTTGAACTCACAAAGTTCCATCTGCCTCTGCCTCCCAAGTGCTAAGATTAAAGGTGTGCACCACCACGCCCTGCTGCTTCTGTGGTTTTATCTCTAGACTTTCACTTAAGTGCTTTACCGTTTCTATAGGGCACAGGTGGAGGTTCCCTGGGGCTGTGGAAGAGGAGTAGAATAATGGAAGACCTCTTGGTGCTTAGGAACAGGAGAGGTACAAGGTCAAGGCCTGGGTGCCCAGGGCCACGTGTGGAGTCAAGACCACAGCTGGCCATCAAGGGAGGCAGGAAGCCCATTCTACCAGTAGTCACTTCCTGTGAATCTGTAGCTGTGGTCCCCGCCTGTGAGCAATTCTTAGGCATATATGCACAGCCCAGTCTGTCTCTTCTCACACACAGAATCTGATGACATCTGGCCTTCTGGGTCACACCTGTGCCCGTGGCTACTCCATGGGCCTGAGTAATCTTTTTGCGTGTGTATGTTCACACATGTAAATGGATTCCCATTTTTACCAGCTGCATAATACTCAGTTGTGTGCTGAGTTGTATATTTGTACCAAAATTTATCTGTGAAGTTCACTTCCGTGTGACATTCATCCGTTTTGGGGTTGTTTACAGGTTTTGACCATCACGCCTAAAGCTGATAGAAATAGTCATAAGCCTTTCATTTCTCGGGCAAAAATCTGAGCTGCATATGCCAAGTATATGCGTAACTCAGTGAGGAAGAGCACGTTGCTCCAAAGAGGCTGTGCGCTTCACGCTTCCGCCAGCAATAATCAGGGAATAATCTAGAAGCTCCAGGCTCTGCCAGGACTTGCTTTTACACAGCTGTTCTGAGAGTCAGTGTCAGTCTGTGGTCCTGGACTGAATAAAAAGGAGGAAGCAGCCGGCCATGGTGGTGCACACCTTTAATCGAAGATTTTTCTTGCCAGCCTGTGGCTTGTTTTTTTGTTCTCTTTACAATGTGACTTTTATAGTGATGAAGTCCAAATTACTGATTTATTTTAGTTTTTCTCACACCTTTGTCTTCTTGTCTCCCTGCCTAGGTTGCTGTCACCCAGGGGTCCTGATGCACCTGTACTCAGACTCCGCCTCCTTGGGGCCAGGCTGGCTTAGGAAGAGCTTCTTCCACCTGCCCAAGGGAATAACCATCTGCAGCTCTCCTCAAATGCTTTATCATTTCAGCTTAGTGGTTAAAGGGTTAATCCATCTGTAATTTATTTTGCTATGAGGATGCTTAGAGATTCAGTTATATTTTCTTTTTTTTTAATTTTATTTATTTCCGTATGTGTATGAATGTATTGTCTGCATGCAAGTCTGTGCACCCGTGATGTGCAACGCCGCGGAGGTCAGAAGAGAGTATCGGACTCCCCTGGAACTGGAGTTCTCCTGGAATTGGAGTTTCAGACGGCTCTCTGCTGCCATGTGGGTGCTGGGGATCGAACCCGGGTCCTCTGCAAGAGCGGTCAGCGCTCTTAACCGCTAGGCCATCTCTGCAGCCCCCAGTTATATTTTCTAAAAAATTAATGAGCCTGTAGCACAACACTGTCTATTGAGTAACTCTTCTCTTTTTTATATTTACAAAAGTGTTTTTGATAGTTCCCTCCCAGGCTTCCCTTCTCCCTCTTCCCCTCTGTCTCTCCTTCCCTCCTCCCTTCCCTCCCTCCCTTCCTTCTCTCTTCCTTCTTCACTTCCTTCCCCCCCTTCCTTTTTCCCTCTTCTCTCCTTTTCTCCTGATTCCCTTCCTTTGTTAAGAATGCACAGTACCAAGAACTAGCTTCTCTGGAGATGTTGCAGATTGCAGGGAAGAGAGTCACAGTGTGGGGGCTGGAGTGGAGACTCCAGGGTCCATGCTGACTACCACTCTGCTTTGCTGGATGCAGGAGGTAGTGGAGACAGAGGCTTGGTGGGAGTGAACTCTGCATGTCAAACACTTGAAGGAAGTCCCTGTGGCTGCACTGTCTGCTGCAGGACTGGCTCTGGGTTACAATTCTAGTCCCTCTGTGCTGCACAGCTTTAGTGTCAACTTGACACACCTGGGTTGAGGGAACCTCAATTGGGGAATTGGCTCCATTGGACTGGCCTGTGGCCACGTCTGTGGAGTATTGTCTTGATTGTTGGGCAGTGTGGGAGGGCCCAGCCCACTATGGGTGGTGCCACCCTGGGCAGGTTGTTGTGTACCGTATAAGAGGGCAGGCTGGGCATGGGCTGGGGGAGCAAGCCAGTAAGCAGCATTTCTTCATGGCCTGTGCTTCAGCTCCTGCCTCCAGGTTCCCGCCCTGAGTTCCTGCCTTGGGATTCCCGAGTGATGAACTGTGACCAGGGAGATGTGAGCTGAATAAACCCTTTCCTCCCCAAGTTGTTGCTCAGAGTGTTTTGTCACAGCAATGGAAGAGAAACTAGAACACCCTCCCAGTCTGTTCCTGCTGCTGTGATACAGCTGCTGGTTGGCACCTGAAGGTCCTGTGAGGAGGGTCTTCCCTGCCTTTGTGCTTAGCAGTCCCACAAGTCCGTGATACTTTGTTACTTGCTCTATCATTAAACTTTTCCTCGCACTCTAGATTTCTGCCCCCTGCAGGGTGAGGCCCTCCTCACACCTGCCTCTGCATCTCCCTTTTGTCCCTACTGATCTCAAGAACATATTCTTTTCTTTGGTTTTTTCCAGATCATGACTGTTCATGAGTAGACAAGCCTGTTGGACGTCCTTCACCTTCCGGAGTGCTCACTCCCAGTTCCAGATATTTCCTTAGACTTTAGATTGTGCTCCCCCAGTGGTATTATTTCCAGTGATTATGTTTCTTAATTTTTCTTCTTTGGTTGCATTGGATGGTATATTACGTTAATTTATTCAGTGTGTGTGTGTGTGTGTGTGTGTGTGTGTGTGTGTGTGTATGGGTGGGTGTGCATGCGTGCGTGCATCTGCACGCACTTATGTTTGTGGAAGTTGGGACAACGTGAAGGAACTATGTTGGCTCTGGGGACTAGAACTCAGGTCTTCAGTCTTGGAGGAAAGCACCCTTACCTACGGAGCCATCTTGCTGGACCTTTGCTCATAGTTCGCATTATCCTAGGACTGTGATGTAGCTTTTCATATATAAACACAAGGTGTGCTTCGGTGCTGTGTAAAAATGAATAATATTAAAATATCCTTAAATTATTTTTTTTGAGCCCCAGCTGGTAGCCTAGAGCTCATTACGTAGACCAAGCCGGCCTCCATCTCAGGAATCTGCTGGCCTCTGTCTCCCAAGTGGTGAAAACCAGAGCCAGGCGTGGTGGCGCACGCCTTTAATCCCAGCACATGGGAGGCAGGGGCAGGTGGATCTCTGAGTTCAAGGCCAGCCTGGTCTACATGAGTACTGGTCTACATACTACGTGAGTTCCAGGACAGCTGGGGCTACAGGGAGTCTCAAAAAAGACACACACACACACACACACACACACACACACAGCCCAAACAAAAAACTAAACAACAGATAAAAGCGTGTGCCACCACACCTAGCTAAATGATTCATCTTTTTCGTTTCTTTTTTGTTTATTTTGTTTAGTCTTTTTGAGACAGGGTCTCCCTGTAGCCCCAGCCTTCCTGGAACTCACTATGTAGACCAGGCTGGCCTTGAACTCACAGAGATCTGCCCACTTCTGCCTCCCAAGTGCTGGGATTAAAGGTGTGTGCCACCATGCCTGGCAATGATTCATCTTTTAATTTTCTTTTTTGGTTGATCAAACCTATTTCTTACTTGTGTGACTAATACTGAAGCACTTTAGCCTTACTGATGATGTAAACCGGCATCTGGGTGGGTGGTTTTCATCTATCTGTAAAGCCCTGTGGTGTTCAGTCTATCGATCATTTACATAAAGGTTTGGCCTTTTTATTTGCTTGCTGTGCAATTTTCTAATATAGGTCACTTTCCATGCTAGTGTAGTTTTAACCTCCCCCCCCATCCCCCTGCCACCTGTCTCCTTGAGGCTCCTTCCCTTCTGGTTCACATCCCCTACTAGGTGACTGGGGTGTCTGGATCCATGGCTTAGAAAGAAACCTGATCATTTTAGATTTTATTTCAGGTTTCCTCCCAAAGCTTTGCCTGAAGGCAGGATATGAGTGCAGGCTGCTGTGTCTGAGAGTGACTCCAATAGGAAAGAGGGAGCAGGGAGCACAGACCACCAGGTCCCCAGTAAAAGGGTCTTGCTGGGGTCTCTGCTATCAACAAGGAAAATGCCAGTCACAGGTTGCCCCTCTGCAGGCTGCTCTACTGCTGTCCGAGGCTGGTAGGGGCTGGTGGAGACTGGGCACCTCCCACCTCCCCCTGGCTCCACACTAGAGCTGTCCTGGGGCATCCACTCTCCCTCTGTTTGTTTAAGGTAGGGTTTCACCACAAGCTCAGCCTGGGCTTAATCTCGCTATGCATCCCAAGTTGGTCTTGAAATGATCTGCTTGCTTCTCAAGTGGGAAGCTGTACCAGCCTGCCTGGCTGACTCCTCCATTCATGTAAGTGCACTTATGTGGTGCAGTGCCTGCAGAGGTCAGAAGAGGGCTTCCAGTTCCCCTGGAACTGGAGTTATGGATGCTCATTATGGCCAATGGAACCTACCTAGGTCCTCTGCAAGAGCAGTCGGTGCTCTTAACTGTGGCACCATCTCTCCAGTCCTGATTCCCTCATTCAGTGTGTGTGTGTGTGTGTTTTCTTTTTGGTCCTTTTGAGATAGGGTCTCCCTGTAGTCCAGATGGCCTGGAATTCACTATGTAGACCAGACTGGCCTTGAACTCGCAGAGATCTGCCTGCCTCTGTCTCCTGAGTGCTGGGATCAGAGCCGTGCACCACCATGCCTGGGCTCTGACTCCTCTATTCTTTTTTTTTTTTTTTTTAAATTTTATTTATTTTTGTATGTGTACGAATGTACTGTCTGCATGTAGGTCTGTGCACCCATGTTGTGCAATGCCGCGGAGGTCAGAAGAGGGTCCCGGATTCCCCTGGAACTGGAGTTCTCCTGGAATTGGAGTCTCAGACGGCTCTCGGCCGCCATGTGGGTGCTGGGGATCGAACCCGGGTCCTCTGCAAGAGCGGTCGGCGCTCCCAACCACTAGGCCATCCCTCCAGCCCTGACTCCTCTATTCTTAAGCTTGGGGAGAAATCTTGTTGGGAAGGCAGGGTGATGAGAGCCTGTGGAGGTAGAAAAGCCTGCAGCAGGCTGGAGGCCCAGCAGGCCCTCTGTCCACCAGCGGCTGCAGCTGCCGCCCACTGCTCCACACTTCCTCCAGGAGGCTTCAGACTGTGCTTGTCCAGTTCCTGGACAGACTTGCTGGTTGCAGCAGCTGCTTTGACCTGGGCATGTCTGCCTTCACCTGGGCACCTGTGCATATCTCCTTTACCCGGGCATATGGACATGCCTTTACCCTGCACACCTGTTTTACCTGACCTCACCTGTTCTGAGTCCATGTATTTAGATAAGCCCTCCCCGCATTGGCCTCCCTCTCCCCTGTGAGCCAAGGGTCAGGAAGAAGTCCAGCCCCCATTGCCTGAGCCTCCTGCAGCCCAGGGCTTCTCAGGTGCTGCTGAGCTCAGTGAATGCAACAGATCGATAACGTTATTTCCCAGGGTAGAAAAGGCGACTGTTTGGAGTCCCTCCACAGCACTGTGTCCTGGTTTCTAGTTCTGTGTGTCATACTTCTAGGTGAGCAGTCCTACTGTGCAGCTTGAGTGTTGTGATGGATGGCTGTTCCAGGGTTAGCAAGAGAAAAGGACCAAGTCTCTGAAGGGAGGCAGGGCGTCTTTCTGCAAGCTCATCTACCCCCCTTCCACACCATCAAGCACACAGCCGGCTGGCCCCAAACCAGGGACTTCAGAGATGAGGCCGACAAAGAGCTATGCTCCCTCTTCCTAGGCTGAAACAGACAGTCCCTGTCATGTGCAGCCACTGGCCGGTCAGAAGCAAGAACAGAGGAGGAGCTTCTGCCTTGGATCAACAGTGGTTTAGGGACCTTTGAAGGCTCACACTGGGCTTATGGACAGAGTAGGGGTGAGATTGGGGCCAGGGGTGAGATTGGGGCCGGGAGTGAGATCGGACCCCAGGACCTAAGGTAAGCTCAGGCTTTTGTTGGTGTTCCTGTCCTGGACGTTTTCATGGAGGAATTTAGACTGGAAGGATGTAGCTGGAGTTGAGGACAAGGCTGCACTGATGGATTCAGGGACACAAAGAAACTGGGGCATGGGCAGGAGGCTGGCCTTAAAATGCCAGACTGTAGGCTCCTGGGCAGCAGACAGAGCAGAGGCCCAGGGCGCACACCGGGGTGACAGGCCAGCAAAAGTCAGGGTCCCCAGGGAAACCTTTCTTGAAGATAAAAATGGTGTTGGCACTTGAGCCTTCCATGGGGACAGAAGTGTTCATGGCTGGCTTCTGCCCAGCCTCCCGGGCTGTCTGCAGCCTTGGCTCTGGGAATGAGGTGTGGGGACAGGCACTGGGGTGGGGGGAGTCTTGCAGCTGGGCTCCTGAGAACCACATTTCATTTTCATTTCTGTGACAAGGGGCTGACTGATGGTGTTAGGGGAAATGAAATGAGCCTATTGCTCTGCAGTGACTTCCAAGGACATTAGAATGTTCCGAGGACCACACTCAGGATGCCCCCCGCCCCCTGGATTTCATGTCAAATAAATAAGCTTGTTGGATGTGGCTGGTGCTTCCTTCCTCCCTGTCTGAGGGATTACTACTTGATGTTCATTCAGCAAATATTCTGTCAGGTCTCGTGCTGAAGTTTGCTATCACTGCTCCCTCAAAAAGGTACAACTTACTCTATGTGTGTGTCCCGAAATAGGCCCCAAACACAACTTAAAAAAAACACCTAAGTGCTTAAAGACTTCTTTGAAATGTGGGCCAATTATGCAAGGAGGAAAAAAACATATCTAGAGCAAATATTTAACTTTGCTTTTGGTATGTAGAACTCACCTGTCCGCGGGAGTCTCTCAAGCGTATCCTGTAAGACTGTACATACATATTCATTTTTCCTGAGGAGGGTGCAGCTTGGGGCCTGCTAATGTCAGGGTGCTAAAAATCACAGCCGGGGGACCCAGAGAGTGGATCCTAAACTTCCTTTCCAATACTAAAGCACACCTCAACAGCTTGCCCACAGACACCTCTCTTCTAGACGGTGGAGTTATGGGTGATTTATTAAGGTCTTGGGGAATTATTAGCCATGGTCCTCCCTCCATCCAGCAGCGTGAGCGCGTTGCCATGGCACCGGAGCGGGGGGTCCTGGGGCTCCTGGCAGGCTCCTCCCGGATTAGGCAAACCCTGCTGTCCGGCTTAGCAAGGTCGCTGGGCGGCTCTGGAGGGGGCTCTTTCGTCCCATGCCGCCCGCCCCGCCCTCCACTCCCAGGGCAGCGGGCTGCAGACCGATTTCTTTACCCTAGGCCGACGTCCGCGTGCTGCCCAGGTACAAAGTTTGGAGGCTGTTGGCATTCCTGGGTCGGAAGGGCCTCAGTTTCGGAATCCTGTTAACGCGCTCCGGGGTGGAGCCCGCCAGATCGGGATAATCTTGCGGAATGGGCCGGGCGACGACTTTGTGGTCCGGGAGGGGGTGGCGCGCGAGCCACGCAGCCCGGGGCGGGGCGGGGCGGGGGTGGCTGCGGGCGCCCGCGGTTCCCGGGGTTGCTACAACAGACCCCGCGGCAGCGCCACGGTCGCCGCGGAGGACGTCTGCCGCAGAGGCTCCGCACGCCGGCCGTGTCCGAGGTCGCAGCGCGCCTGGAGCCCCCGGCCCGGTCCCTGTCGCCGTCCCCGGCCCCGCAGGCGGGCGGTCACCTGTCGTCCCGGCTCCGGCCGCCCGGCGCGGGAGCAGCTGCAGAGCCAGGTGAGGCGGCGGCGGGGCGGGGACGCCGCTGCGCGCGCCCGGAAGGACACTAGGTGGCCCCTGGGCGCCCAGGCCCGCGCCCCCGACACACGTGGGCACCTCTGTATTCCAGAAGCGACACGGCCCGGCCCGGCGGGTCCCGGCACCCTAGAGGACAGGGGTGGGACGGATCGGCGCACCCAGGGTGGCGCGCGGCTCCCCAGGGACGCCCCTTCCCCGCGTCCCCTCCTGGGCAGGGGCCAGGGTCCGCGTATGCGCCCGGCACGCACGGACCGCGGGGACAGGGCAGGCGGGCCGGCGTTAGGTCCGCTTCCTGAAGGTCGTCTCCGGGGACCCGGCGGGCCAAGCGGGCGAGGAGCGTCGGCGGAGCCGCCAGGGGGCGCGCTGGGGCGGGATGCGCGGCCAGCGCCAGGTCCCCCGGGACCCCGCGGCGCTCACCCGCCGCCAGCCTGGAGCGCGGCAGCATCGGAGCCGGCTGGGGAGTCCGGGCCCGCGCGCCCGGTGCAGGCCCGAGGGTGGCGGGTCCGGCGCTCGGGTCTCGGGGGTCGCGCGGAGCCCCCCGCGGGTGCCCGAGCCCTGCCCACCACGCTCCCCAGCCGGACCGCGGGAACCCGGCGGGCGCAGGGGAGCGGCCCCCGCGTCCGCCCGCCGCCGCCGCCGGTGAATTATGCAGGAGGCTGGCAGCGGCGCGCTCGAGTTGCTCAAGTTTCCCTGGCAACTTTCGCCCGGGCGTCCCTCCTCCCTCGCGGCGGGCAGGTCCTCCCGCGCTCCCGCGCCCCAGGCACCTTCCCCGGCCGGCCCGGGCACTGGGCTCCCCGCACCCGCAGCTTTCCGGAAGACTCAGACACCGACCTCTGCGCTGAGGCCACCGTGGGAACCAGCAGGTGCGAGCCCCGCCACGCCACCCTAGTAGACTCCGCTTCTCGGGGCAGAGGGTGTGGGAACCCGGCGGACTTAGTTGCCAGCGCGCTGCAGCTGCCGGGCCTCTCAGGAGGGTGTGCCGGTCGCTGTTAACCTCGCCACCCTGGCACAGGGGTCTGGGCGATCTGGCTTCCGCCGGCAGCTCCGGGGCAGAGGTCGTGGGTTCGCGCGCACCTCGCCACCCAAGTGCAGAGGATTCGACTCGTGCGCGGATGCGCGGGGCTAGGGACGCCTAGTGGGGTACAGGCTGGTTCTGATGAGTGTGATTTTTGACTATCGAGCTTTAAAGGGACCGTGGGCCGAGGGATCAGAGAGGCCGGTGGGTGCGGCGTCAGGTGGAAAAGAAAGCCTGGGCCTCAGGAGCCCTTCCAGTGGCTTGCAGGTACCGTCCTGAGAGCTTTCAGAGGACATCCCAAAATAGTGGTTTCCGCGTGGAAATTCTAGGTGTGTGACCTCTTTTTCTTCTGAAACCAAAGTTTTAACGTTAATGGGGTCAGCCTGCTAATTAAGCTGAACGTCAGGACGCAGAGAGATAATTTTGGAAGTCCTACTTGGAGGGTGAAGTGTGACCTCTAATGGATTGAACCCTCTGCCTTACCGACCTGGCTAGGGGAGGCGGTGCAGGGGCGCGGGAGTGGGCGTGGGGCGGCAGGCTCTCCTTGACCCAGGGTCTCCGCTGGTGGCATTTAATAATAGTGACCCACTGCTGGGCTGGCACCATGCAGACATGTTGGCACATCCACCTGCAGGTGCATTGCGGGTCTGGAGCTTTGCAACCACTTGTAGGTGGCTGAATCTGAGGGAGCCTGGAACCTTCTATTGCTGTGGTTGAAGTGAGCTGAGGCAGCTGTGTCCCCTTGGTGAATGGGGGCAGGGAGTAGAGGTGGTTCCCCCGTCCCCCCGCCCCCCCCCCCCACCCGCAGCAGGGTAGACAGGTGGTAGCTGTGAGTTTTTACCCCGGAAGTCACCTGTCTTAAAGACAGCATGAGGGAGGCCAGAACTCCTTATGGAATAAGGCAGTGTCTTCCTGGTGGCTGGATGGTAAAACTCCCTGCGGAGCAATGTTCTCAAGGAAACAGATCCCATTATTCCTACCAGGAATTCTTCCAAGAAGGAGGAGCCAGCCAGCCACCAGCTTGGCTAGCTGAATGCTTCTTTGGAGCCCTGTGGCTAGAGGCTGGAATGCAGGTAAAGGAGGCTATCAAGGGGTCTGCCCACAGCCCTTGGTGACTTGTAACAGGTTGTATTTTGAGGAATTATGAATGGGAAGGAGAATCTCCACCTAGGGTCTCAGGTGCTTTTTAGAACACCCTGCTTGTAGTAAGATCACCCATTCGTTTATTCCATTGAAGGTGCATGCAGAGCCCCTATTGGGGTCTGAGGGCAGCTTCTTGGCCCAGACCTGGGGATTGGGGTGCTGTCTAAGACACTGGATCATTGAGTGGGGGACTGAGATGGAATTCGAATCGCAAAGGGCATTGAGTATAGGGCCTAGTTTTACATCTCATCATAAGGAAGAGAATGAGCAGTAAAGCATGCTGGGAGTCATCCAATCTGCAGAATCTCCCACCTCCAAAGAACCTTATAGAGTTGGGGGTGGCGCTGCACATCTTTAGTCACAGCACTCAGGAGGCAGAGGCAGAGGCAGAGGCAGGCAAATTTCTGTGAGATGGAGGCTAGCCTGGTCTACATAGCAAGTGACAGGCCAGGTGGGGCTATGGGGAGACCCTATTTCAAAAAAGACAAAAATAAATAATAAAGGAAAAGAAAGAAGAAAGGTTCTAGAGTTTTATCTCCAGATACTAAGTGATAGGGTTCTGCAGTCTCTATGGGCTTCTCGTGGACCTGCTGTGGTGGCTAAGGAGCCGTGGTGATGGCCTTGGGTCCTGGGCCTGGCCCTCTTGGCTGGTCTCTTCTTGGGGCTGCGGACCTGCAGCTCTAGTGACTCCCTAGCTGGAACAACCTGTCGGAGCTGGCCTTATGGTCTCCAGGAGCTCTGCTGCCCTGTGGCTGCAACCCAGTCTGAGGTAACATTGAGGGGGCTCATCCAGGGGACCTTGAACCTCTTGCTAATTTCCAGGATGGACATGAGGGTGTATGCACAGGTCTTTTTCCTCTTTGGAACCCCTAAGTTCTTCACTTGGGCAGTGGTGAGTGGCTCTAAAGTGAACCCACTGAGTGATGTGTTGGCAGCCTGGCTTTCTCTCCCTTCTCCAAACCCCTGTGACTGTTGCCTCAAGGAGAGGCCTGCCATTCTCTGGCAGGCCAAGATGAACTGGGCGTTCGGACCCTGTTCTCTCTGTGTTGTGTTTAAACAAGCTCCACAGATTTCCCAGAGATCTGCTGCTGTCAGGCCTGGAGCTGAATGTAGGTTGCTGCTCCCTGGGACTTCCAGGCGGTAGGGGATAGAGGAGTTAGGGCCTGAGACATACAAGCTGGCTAATGTAGAGGCCACTGGGTGTGGCAGGGCACAGAGAGGTCCTTACATGTCATAAAGGGAACCATACAACCCCCTGGAAGAGGTCTGGGTGGGCTGACTACATTCCCAGGATTGAGTGGGTTGGAGGGGCTTTGCACAGCTGATGTCCCCAGCTCTGGGTGGAACAGTGGCACTCAGCAGCTGCAGAGTGGGCAGAGC
This sequence comes from Rhizomys pruinosus, assembly GCA_009823505.1. Classification (NCBI taxonomy): domain Eukaryota; kingdom Metazoa; phylum Chordata; class Mammalia; order Rodentia; family Spalacidae; genus Rhizomys; species Rhizomys pruinosus. The sequence goes on along the minus strand of VZQC01011939.1, from coordinate 1,358,426 downwards.
AGAGCCAGATGTGCTGCATGGTGTCTTCTGGGGCATCTTCGTTCTGGTCTTGCTATCTTGGGTCTCAGCGATAGTAAACGAGGATCCCCCCAGAAGCCTGGGGAGCCCAGCCCTCACTCCCACACCCCACCAGGGCTAAACACACATCACCCAGCAGGAAACGCTACCAGAAGGAGGCAGAAAATTAGTGGTCTTGTTCCTGTGGTGTGAAATTGAGTTAGTGGCAAAAAACTGAAGTTTCTGAGCAGGCGACTTGATGGGATATGCTTTTTATTATTGTTGGAAACCAATTCACAGAGCTGTTTGACACGGCTCATGGGGTCGGCTTCTTTGGCTCTGGTGGGAACATCCAGGTTGTCTGGGTAACGGAACACCTCTGACAGGGGACTTCCTCCATTCCAGGGAGGAAGGGGACAGACATGTCCAGCCTGGTGCCCAGAGCCTGGACAAGGCCAGTGGCCTGAGTCACTCTGATGCCTAGTTCTTGCAACAGGTCAACTGCACATAGTACTTCTGGGACATTAAGCTTTTAAGAGCCTTTGGGGTGATGGGGTATATGGGCCACGATAGGAAGCAGGCAGCCCCCTGATTGCCTACCAGAGGTGGCTGCCAACCAAGCTCAGTAACAGCACAGGAAGACTGATATCTGAAGACTGCCTGGGATCTCAGGCTTGACAGGCCACAGATTCCCCAGGCTGAGGCTTTAGATTTCCCATGATGGACTGTCAGGGTACAGGAGGGTTTCTGTCCCCCCACTTTTCTTCTGCAAACTACAGTATTCTTTCTGCAAGAATTCTGGGAAAATCCACTTTGAGAAACTTCAAGTTTTTAGTAGGAAAGACAGTTAATGCAAGCCCTGAGTTACTTAGCTTAGAAAGTCTTCCCTGGAGAGATCCCCCTCCCCTCCCCTGGATGCATCCATTAGGTGTATAATCTTGGTACACTGCTAGGCTGGGGCCACTGCTCTCAAAAAGGTGTCTTTCCCTCCCCTTCGAAAGTCTGCCCTGGAGAGATCCCCCTCCCCTCCCCTGGATGCATCCATTAGGTGTATAATCTTGGTACACTGCTGGGCTGGGGCCACTGCTCTCAAAAAGGTGTCTTTCCCTCCCCTTTCTCTCTAAAAGCATTACTTTTTAAAACTAGAAATTGTCTGTCTTGCACTGTTCCTAGAATATCTTCTTTTGAACATTCACATATCCAGCAAAGCTGGGGGAATTGCATTCTGAACCATCCATCTCCCCTCAGATTCTGCAGTTAACCCTTGATTAGACTTCTCAATTATTCCCAAGTCCTTGCCTACATTTTCTTTAAATGTTTAAATATTTGCAGTGGATACAGTGTCTTCTGTTTTATAAATCTTGATCCTTGGAAATGCTTGTTTTTGGTGCCCACAGCAGTGTAAACCACTATATACCACCATCCCTACCAATCTTAGATAAACGAACAAGCTTTAGGAAGTTATTGATGTTCCTCGAAAAAAATGTTTCTTCAACAACAATAGAAAGGACTGCATCAAAGAACTGACTGAAACATTGAACTTCTGCTCAAAACAGTCAACTTCCACATGGAGAATATAGAGAAAGACTGAGAAAGAGATGAAAAGCATGTTTGGCAGAATGCATGAGCTCTGGTGGAGTGGGGGAATGGGTGGGAATACAGGGTCTAGATTTGATAATCTCGTACAAAATATATATTAAAAATATTTCAAGAAAAAAAAGAAAAAATGTTTCTTGGGTACTGTAGACTGTACCAGGACCTTGTCTTTGCTAGGCAAGTGTTTCACTGAGCCACACCCCAACCCCTTACTGGGGATTCTAGGCAGGGGCTCTCCCACAGAGCCACGCCCCAGCCCCTCACTGGGGACTCTAGGCAGGGCCTCTCCCACTGAGCCACGCCCCAGCCCCTCACTGGGGACTCTAGGCAGGGCCTCTCCCACTGAGCCACGCCCCAGCCCCTCACTGGGGACTCTAGGCAGGGCCTCTACCACTGAGCCACGCCCCAGCCCCTCACTGGGGACTCTAGGCAGGGCCTCTACCACTGAGCCACGCCCCAGCCCCTCACTGGGAACTCTAGGCAGGGCCTCTCCCACAGAGCCATGCCCCAGCCCCTCACTGGGGACTCTAGGCAGGGCCTCTACCACTGAGCCACGCCCCAGCCCCTCACTGGGGACTCTAGGCAGGGGCTCTACCACTGAGCCACGCCCCAGCCCCTCACTGGGAACTCTAGGCAGGGGCTCTCCCACTGAGCCACGCCCCAGCCCCCTCACTGGGGACGCTAGGCAGGGCCTCTACCACTGAGCCACATCCCAGCCCCTCACTGGGGACTCTAGGCAGGGGCTCTCCCACTGAGCCACGCCCCAGCCCCTCACTGGGAACTCTAGGCAGGGGCTCTCTCACTGAGCCACGCCCCAGCCCCTCACTGGGAACTCTAGGCAGGGGCTCTACCACAGAGCCACGCCCCAGCCCCTCACTGGGGACTCTAGGCAGGGCCTCTCCCACAGAGCCACGCCCCAGCCCCCTCACTGGGGACTCTAGGCAGGGCCTCTACCACTGAGCCACGCCCCAGCCCCTCACTGGGAACTCTAGGCAGGGGCTCTCCCACAGAGCCATGCCCCAGCCCCTCACTGGGGACTCTAGGCAGGGCCTCTACCACTGAGCCACGCCCCAGCCCCTCACTGGGAACTCTAGGCAGGGCCTCTCCCACAGAGCCACGCCCCAGCCCCTCACTGGGGACTCTAGGCAGGGCCTCTACCACTGAGCCACGCCCCAGCCCCTCACTGGGGACTCTAGGCAGGGGCTCTCCCACAGAGCTACGCCCCAGCCCCTCACTGGGGACTCTAGGCAGGGCCTCTACCACTGAGCCACGCCCCAGCCCCTCACTGGGGACTCTAGGCAGGGGCTCTCCCACAGAGCTACGCCCCAGCCCCTCACTGGGAACTCTAGGCAGGGGCTCTACCACAGAGCCACGCCCCAGCCCCCTCACTGGGGACTCTAGGCAGGGCCTCTACCACTGAGCCACACCCCAGCCCCCTCACTGGGGACTCTAGGCAGGGCCTCTACCACTGAGCCACGCCCCAGCCCCTCACTGGGAACTCTAGGCAGGGCCTCTACCACAGAGCCACGCCCCAGCCCCTCACTGGGGACTCTAGGCAGGGGCTCTCCCACAGAGCCACGCCCCAGCCCCTCACTGGGAACTCTAGGCAGGGGCTCTACCACAGAGCCACGCCCCAGCCCCTCACTGGGAACTCTAGGCAGGGGCTCTACCACTGAGCCACGCCCCAGCCCCTCACTGGGGACTCTAGGCAGGGCCTCTATCACTGAGCCACGCCCCAGCCCCCTCACTGGGGACTCTAGGCAGGGGATCTCCCACTGAGCCAAGCCCCAGCCCCTCACTGGGGACTCTAGGCAGGGCCTCTCCCACTGAGCCAAGCCCCAGCCCCTCACTGGGGGACTCTAGGCAGGGGCTCTACCACTGAGCTGTGCCCTCAGCCCCTCACTGGGGGACTCTAGGCAGGCCCTCTACCACTGAGCCACGCCCCAGCCCCTCACTGGGGACTCTAGGCAGGGCCACTGAGCCACACCCCAGCCCCTCACTGGGGACTCTAGGCAGGGGCTCTCCCACTGAGCCATGCCCCAGCCCCTCACTGGGGCATTCTAGGCAGGGGCTCTCCCACTGAGCTGTGCCCTCAGCCCCACACTGGGGACTCTAGGCAGGGCCTCTACCAGAGCCACGCCCCAGCCCCCTCACTGGGGACTCTAGGCAGGGCCTCTACCACTGAGCCATGCCCCAGCCCCTCACTGGGGACTCTAGGCAGGGGCTCTCCCACTGAGCCACGCCCCAGCCCCTCACTGGGAACTCTAGGCAGGGGCTCTCCCACTGAGCCAAGCCCCAGCCCCTCACTGGGAACTCTAGGCAGGGGCTCTCCCACAGAGCCACGCCCCAGCCCCCTCACTGGGGACTCTAGGCAGGGCCTCTACCACTGAGCCACGCCCCAGACCCTCACTGGGGACTCTAGGCAGGGGCTCTCCCACAGAGCCACGCCCCAGCCCCTCACTGGGGACTCTAGGCAGGGCCTCTCCCACAGAGCCACGCCCCAGCCCCTCACTGGGAACTCTAGGCAGGGGCTCTACCACTGAGCCACGCCCCAGCCCCTCACTGGGGGACTCTAGGCAGGGGCTCTACCACTGAGCTGTGCCCTCAGCCCTGTTCTCTTTATTCTTATGTGGCTATTTCCTCCAAAGAATTTTCTTCTAATTTTATAGTTGTTTTTTTTTTTTTAATGCTCCTGGGTCTTTTAAGCTAGCATAATCCTTAGCAAGAAAAGGTATATAAATTGACTTTTTAAAGCTTCACGGTGACCTAAGTCACAGAGTCATGGATTTAGACAGTGGAAAGGTGTTTGCTGGAACAAGGCTGAGCAGGTGCCATAAGGATGCACTGAGGTTTAGGTGGGGGAGGGGAAGGAGTGAGTGGAGACAGCCTTCTGTGAGGCTGTTTGGTGTTCTGTTGAGGATCATCACTGAATTGAGATTTTTGGTATCCAGAAGCCCCATCGCCTGGGTGTGACCTCCTCGGAGGACAGGAATAGATTTCTTTTGTAAAAGAGTGGGGGCCTTTGAGAAAGAGCCACTCAAAGCCTTTCTCTGTGAGCCATTTCGGGAAGGACTTTTGTCACCATAAACTGTGCCTAGGTCCCTGGCCACTAGCAGGGAGGATGAGCTAAATTTTCTAGACTTTAAAAATATACGTGTAAGGAGCTGGAGAGATGGCCTAGCAGTTAAGAGCGCTGACTGCTCTTGCAGAGGACCCGGGTTCAATCCCCAGCACCCACATGGCTGCTGAGAACCGTCTTTAACTCCAGTTCCAGGGGAATCTGACACCCTCTTCTTTTTTTTTTAAATTTTATTTATTTCTGTATGTGTATGAATGTACTGTCTGCGTGCAAGTTTGTGCACCCGCTGACACCCTCTTCTGACGTCCGCGGCTTTGCACCACATGGGTGCACAGACCTGCATGCAGACAGTACATTCATACACATAAAAAAATAGCAATAAATAGGGGCTGGAGAGATGGCCTAGCAGTTAAGAGTGCTGACCGCTCTTACAGAGGACCCGGGTTCAATCCCCAGCACCCACATGGCGGCCAAGAATCGTCTGAAACTCCAATTCCAGGAGAACTCCAGTTCTAAGGGATTCTGACACCCTCTTCTGACCTCCGCGGCATTGCACGACACGGGTGCACAAACTTGCGTGCAGACAGTACATTCATACACATACAGAAATAAATAAAATTAAAAAAAATAAAAAAATAAATAAAATAAAAAATAAAAAATATACATGTAAGCTGGCTGTGGTGGTACATACCTTTAATCCCAGCACTAGGGAGGCAGAGACAGGTAGATATTTGTGAGTTCAAGGCCAGCCTGGTCTACATAGTGAGTTCCAGGATAGCTGGGGCTACAGGGAGACCCTGTCTCAAAAAAAGTATTTACGTGTTATACATAGGTGTGTGTGTTCATATATGTGTGTGTTCATACGTGTGAGTGCACATGTATGTAGAAGCCAGAGGCCAACCTCAGGTGTCTCCCTCAGGAACACTGCCCACTTCTTTTGATAGTAGGTCTTTCATTGACTAGGAAGCCCCAGGGAGCCCCATGTCTCTCCTTCCCCCGTGCTAGGCTTATACGTGTGCATCACTGTGCCTGTTACCTGTAGCTGGGCACTGGCAGGGTCTCTGAGCCTGGAACCTCATTACTGCTTTGTGTATTTGAGGGTGCTCTGCCCCCAACTCGGCAGAAGTGACGAATTCCCAGAAGGCTGCAGCCTGCCTGACCCTTTGTTAGGGCTCTATGGCCATGTGATGATTGAACCCCAGGCCAGGCGGGGCCTGTGGCCAGCTGGGGCCTGGATAGTTGGAGAGCAGCGTTTGAAGAGAATGTCCCCCATAGGCTCCAACTTTTGAACGCTTTGTCTCTGATTGGTGGTGCTGTTTGGAGAAGGCCATGGAAGCGCTTGGAGGTGTGACCGTGCTGGAAGCGGCATGTCCCTGGGGGCGGGCTTTGGGAGTCTGTAGCCTGGCCCCACCTCCAGCTGGTGCTCTCTGCTTCCTGTGTGTGCTTGAAGATGTTAGCGCTCAGCTTTCTGCTCCCGCCACCCCCTGCGGTGATGGACGTGTATTGACGTTTTATCCGCTGGAACATAAGCCCAATGAACCTTTCCTTCTGTGTGTTCCCTTGTCACAGTGTTTTAGCACAGCAACAGAAAAGTAACTAATACATCCTGCTAGGAATAGACTCTGAGATCTAAGGACCCCGCTGATACTGTGCAGAGACCACACGGAGTCATGGAAAGTGACTCAGATTTAACTTTTGCAAAAGGGTGTGTGGTGTCAATGGGAAATGTCCCAGCTGGGCATTTGATAGGTTTTTATCCTGATGAAGAGTGTCATGTCCTCTTCCCACTGGCTAGGGATCAGCTGACCTCACAGCTGACCTCACATCTGTCTTTCACAGATGCCTAGTTTTAAAGGACTCAGACCAAAGAAAATGAGGAAGAGGGGAAGAGGGGCAGGCAGCTCTGGGCTGTTAAGTTCAGGTTCCCAGGATGCAGCTTGGCCTTTGTGCAAACTGAAAGTTTTACAAAGTGGAGAAGGAAGGTAAAATATTTTAATTCCTTGTCATAAACAAAAGTTTTACGAGGTGGGGGGAGGTCAAAAGATTTGAATTCCTTGTCATAAAAAGAAGTTTTTTTGTTTAAACTTTTTTTTTAAATTTTATTTATTTCTGTATGTGTATGAATGTACTGTCTGCATGCAAGTTTGTGCACCCGTGAACTGCAATGCCGTGGAGGTCAGAAGAGGGTGTTGGATTCCCCTGGAACTGGAGTTCTCCTGGAATTGGAGTTTCAGACTGTTCTCGGCCGCCATGTGGGTGCTGGGGATCGAACCCGGGTCCTCTGTAAGAGTGGTCGACGCTCTTAACTGCTAGGCCATCTCTCCAGCCTCCATAAACAGAAGTTTTAAGTGTGTGTGAGGGATCACAAAATAGCATTTAAAAGGTTACAGTTCTGTGATCATTCTTTTGTTTTTAATTTTTTTTTTTTAATTTTAGTATGTGTATGAATGTACTGTCTGCATGCAGGTGTGTGCACCCGTGTCGTGCAATGCCGTGGAGGTCAGAAGAGGGTGTCGGATTCCCCTGGAACTGGAGTTCTCCTGGAATTGGAGTTTCAGACGGTTCTCGGCTGCCATGTGGGTGCTGGGGATCGAACCCGGGTCCTCTGTAAGAGCGGTCGGTGCTCTTAACCGCTAGGCCATCTCTCCAGCCCCCGTGATCATTCTTTTGATTGAAAAGATTTGAGTTCCTTGGAGCCACCTCCCTGAAACCTTAGCAGAGCTGGCTGGGAACCCACACAGCTTCCTGGCCAAGAGCGCCTAGAGTTCTGCTGGTCCTGGCGGGCTGAGAGACAGGACGCATGAGCCCAGCCCTGGGTCACTTCCGTTAGAGGGAGGGAGGCTCAGTGGGGAGCCCAGGTGCCTTCTGCCTAGGTGGTTCCCCAGAGTATGCAGAACCCAGCCTTCCTATTAGAGGGTCCCTTTGCAGCTTATAGCTGCTCCGTGTGTCCGTTGCCCCACACAAACCCACCCCTACTCCCACCTCCCCGTCCCCAGGTCCTGGCAGTGGGCCTGGGAAACATTAGCGATCTGTACCATGTCGCTGCTGTATCCTGTGTCAGGTCCCGGGGCATGGAGGGTCCCATTGCTTGTCCTCTCTCTGGACTTTACCTCTTTTGAATGTCATTAGGCAATAAAGTCACTGAGGCCCCCCCCAGCCACTGACCTGCCCTTCCTTGCTGTTGTAAGACACTATTCTCGGAGTGAAACTGTGGTTCGAGAGGAGCCTCTGGGCTGTTAAATTGTCCCTTCTAGAAGGGAGTGGGAGGTGTCACCGGACCCTCACCTAAATATCTCGTCTGCTTCTCCCAGACCTTGGCAGCTTGGTTTTTGGTCTCAGAGAGGGTCTGGTCTGTAGACTGTGAAGATTAACAGAGGGGGCTCCGTCTACCCGATTATGGGGAAGCCATCATCCATGCAGATGGACACTTTCCAGTGTGGCTACTTTGGGGTCACCCATGCTCCTGGCATACCCCTCACCCATGTTCTGCCAGTGAGCCCAATAAACCTGCTGGCTCGGGGGGGAGGGGATTGAACTTGTATTGGTTGTTGAGACCTTGTGGGGGGTGTTCATACATCCTCCACAGAAGGCATTTCAGCAACTCTTGCATCCCGGGACTGGCTGTGACTCCTTTGGGCCTACCAGCTGGACACCCTGGGTCTGAGGGTGACAGGTCATCTGGCAGGAGGCAGAGATCTTGTGCCCCACAAGGTTGGTAGTCCCAGGCTGTTTGCTGAAGCTGGGTGTAGGAGTCCATGGGGGTGAATGGCCGTGGGTAAACAGTGACTTTTCTATGGAAAACAGAGTCCATATGAGCTGAGAGGAATGTTCCCACAGCCCCAGCCATGCCTGGCTTTGCTGTTAATACTTCTCTATACACAGGACAAAGGAATGCTGGCTTCTGAACTGCTTGGTCAGTGAAGAGGAGACCCCCACCAATGGCCAGAACCTGAGTCACCTGTCGTCAAAACAGCAGAGACACCTGTCTTGTGTTTGAGTTTTTGGGAGTCCCTGTGCACAGGGGATGCCCCAGCCTTCTGGCTTTAAGTGGCTTGTGCTGGGCGCTCTGGGTTTTCTGCCTGGCCTGGGCTCTGGGTCCTCTAGTTTGTCCCTTCTGAGTTGACCTGACTTCTTTTTTTCTTTAAATTTATATCAGTTCTCACTCTGTAGTGCTTCCTGACCTCAAACTCTATGTGTAGACCAGGCTAACCTTGAACTAGAAGAGATACACCTATCTCAGCCTTTCCAGTCTGGGATTAAAGGTGTGTGTGACCATGCTGGTCTTTGACCTGCTTTTGACCAGGTTTTGGAGTTGAGGGATACAGGTGCTTGCTTGAGGTGAAGAGCTGGAGAGAATGCAGTTCATGATGCCAGGCCGCTTGCCCTCAGCCTAATTTGGGTGTGCGTAGTGGCAGGTCATCAATAGTTGAGACCCTCTCATTGCTATGAAAAAACACTTGACAAAAGCACCTTAGGGAAGGAAGAGTTTACCTGGCTCACAGTCCCGTCACCGTGGGAAGGCATGGCGGGAGGTGTGGCGGCAGGAGCAAGCAAGCGCTGGTCACGTGGCATCTGCAGCCAGGAAGAGAGAGATGCATGCTGGTGCTTGGCTTGCTTCCTCCTTTTTATAAATTCTGGAACCCCAGTTCAAAGGATGGTGTCCCCCCCACATGAAGGATGGGTCTTTTCCCACCTCCATTACCCTAATCTAGACTCCCCCATTCTTACAGACACACTAGGTGACTGTAGGGTCTGTCAAGTTGACATTAACCATCACAGTCATCGTCTTACAGAGTGCTACCCTTCCCTACTTCTGCTTCATAGCCCGGTTAGCCCCAGGAGGTCACCTCCGCCCAGGTGGCCCCCAATACTGTCTCCCTCTGTTTCTCCTTCACAGGCCTTTTCAGTGACTGTATTGGGTTAGTACTGGTGACCACTATGTGCAGGCTTCATAATACCCTTCCTCTCCTGGGGAAATGCACTGAAGCAGGGGAGGCTGACTGAACTTGGTGAAGGTCACGTGGCTGGGCTGGGGCTAGGCAGGCACTTCTGTGTCCCAAGGAGCCATCTGCCTGGGCCTTCTCCACTGGGGTCACTTCCTGGTGACTGACCCACTAGTTGCTTTCCTGTTTTCTTTTGAGAAATGATTCTCAAACTTAGGGCCCAATAGACTTAGGTCCTGGGGGTCGGGGGTCTTGACCTCTTAGGAAAGGATTTGGGGACCCAGAGAGTGTTGTGTGTCTGTGTGTTTGTCCACTGAGGTCCTGGCAGGAATGGAAAGAGGGCTGGGAATATAGCTCAGCTATTAAGCACTTGCCTATCATGGGTGAGGCCCTGAGTTCAATTCCCAGCACTGGATAAAGAGGTGGGGTTGGATGTACAGCTCAGTGCAAGGCCCTGGGTTCCATCCTGGGACAAAAATACAAAATATAAAGGAAATTGTAAAAAGAAAAATGTACGTACTAATGTATTTCCTGACAGCCGGGCTCTTCTGGGGCTCTGTCTTTCTTTCCAGACTAGCTGCTTCTTGGAAACAGGAGAGATGCTTGCAGCTGATCAGGAAAGGCCTTGTCTGGGGAAGAGCTGGCTGCGTCCAGCAGCAGTCTCCTCTGCATGTCCTCCTCCATCTCCAGACCCTGGTCAGGTAGAGTTGGAGGAGGGGTGAGAGAGATCGTCCCTCTTCAGTGGTCATGTTGGGTGTCGGTGACCTGAGTGTACCAGCAGGGGCCAGGTCTGCCCCTGCCAGCCTGCTTTTTTCTGGGGAATGGACCCCTGAAGGCCTCAGTTATAGCGGAGCACCCTTCCTCAAGCAGAAGCTGCACCCCTTAGCCTGTCCAGGAGGCCTCTCACTTGTGGCCCTAGGACGAGATGGGGGTGGGGTGAAGGGCGCAGAGCAGTGGGTGGAGGGGCTGAAACGCAGGGCATTTTTCTCCTTCATTTCTGTTCTACTTTGCTTTTGATTGCTGTGACAAAACACTCCATCCAATACCAACTTGGGAAGGAAAGGTTTTATTCAGCTCACATCTCTGAGATCACAGTTCATCACTTACGGAGCCCAAAATAGGAACTCAGGGCAGGAACCTGGAGGCAGGAGCTGAAGCACAGGCCATGGAGGAACGCTGCTTATTGGCTTGCTCCTCTGGCCCATGCTCAGCCTGCTTTCTTATATAATACACAACAACCTGGCCAGGGGTGGCCCACCCACAGTGGGTGGGCCTTACCACATCACTCAACAATCAAGAAATTACCCCACAGACCTGGCCACAGGCCAGTCCAATGGAGGGGAATCCCCAATTGCTCCCTCAACTCTGGTGTGTCAAGTTGACACACTGTACAGTACAATCCCCAAGTGTTTAACTTTTAATGATATTCTGAATGCTACTGTTTTCTTAATTTTACTTTCAAATTGCATAAAGATAAAATTAAAGAGGTGGGGCTGGAGAGAGATCTCTATGTTTGAAAGCACTGGCTGCTCTTGTAGAGGTCCCGGGTTTGGTTCCCAGCACCCACGTGACAACTCGTAACCTCTGTAACTTTAGTTCCAGGACATCCAATGGCCTCCTTGGGCACTGCACACTCTTGGTTTATATATACACATGCAGGCAAACACACACGTAAAAATAAAGTCTGGTATAAAAGAATTAAGGGACAGGGGGTGTGGTTCAGTGGTAGAGGGGTTGTCTGGTGTGGCTTAGGCCCTGGGCTCTACCCCCTCACTATCTTAAAGATACAGTTAATATTTGTATGTTAAGAGTATATCTTTCGGGCTGGAGAGATGGCCTAGCGGTTAAGAGCGCTGACCGCTCTTGCAGAGGACCCGGGTTCGATCCCCAGCACCCACATGACTGCCAAGAACCGTCTGAAACTCCAATTCCAGGAGAACTCCAGTTCCAGGGGAATCTGACACCCTCTTCTGACCTCTGCGGCATTGCACGACACGGGTGCACAAATTTGCATGCAGACAGTACATTCATACACATACAGAAATAAATAAAATAAAAAAAAAAAGAGTATATCTTTCAGTCTATCCAACTTATTTATGGGGTTTAAATAGTTTGGTGGATTCTTTAGGATTCCTACATAGTGTTATTACATTTGCTATAAAGATCATTTTCTCTCCCCTCCCTCTCCCTCCTTCTCTTCCCTTCCTCCTTCTCTTCCTTCTTCTAGTTGTTAGATTATAAGCTGGGAAAGCTACCACTTAGCTCCATTCTTAGCCCCAAATAATTTCTTCTTTCCCTTTATAAATGTATTTGTTTATATATTTATTTTTTGTCTTTTTGAGACAGGGTCTCCCTATAGTCCCAGCTGGCCTGGAGCTTGCTCTGTAGACCAGGCTGGCCTTGAACTCACAAATATCTGCCTGCCTCTGCCTTCCAGTGGTAGGATTAAAGGTGTGTGCCACCACACCTGGCAGAAGCAGGTTTATTTATTTATTTATTTATTTATTTTTTTTTTAAGGGATTCATAATATAAGAGCACAGTTGTTTTCAGATCACATTAACGTTGCTCAGTTTGCTATACAATTAAGTAATTGGTGCCAGCATCCACAGGTAGGGATACCATTCGTCATTTGTTTTTCTGGGACTGTGTTACTTCACTTAGCATATCTTCTAGCTCCATCCATTTACCTGCAAAGTTCATGATGTCATCTTTCTAACGCCATTGTGTGGATGTACCACATTTTCTCTATCCACTCGTCAGTTGAGGGGCACTTGGGTAGGTTCTAGCTCCTTGCTATTGTGAAGAGAGCTGCAATAAACATGGCCGTGCATGTATCTCTGCCGTAAGATAAGTCTTGTGGGTAAATACCCAGGAGTGGTATGACTGGGTCAGGGGGCAAGCTCATTTTGAGTCTTCCAAGTGCACTCCACACTGCTTTCCATAGTAGCTGTACGAGTTTACATTCCCACCAGCAGTGGATGAGTGTTCCCCTTTCCCCACAACCTCTCCAGCACTTGGTATCATTTGTTTTCTTGATCCTAGCCAGTCTTATTGGAGTAAGATGATATCTTAAAATGGTTTTCATTTGCATTTCCTTAATTATTAGCGAAGTTGAACACTTTTTAAGATGTTTCTCAGCCATCTCTAATTCCTCACTTGTGAAGTCTCTGTTCATCTCTTTGCTCCATCTATCGAGTGGGTCATTTGTTTTCTTTCTTTGTTTTTTGAGTAGTTTATATATTCTGGAAATCAATGCTTTGTCAGATGTGTTTGCGGTGAAGGTTTCCTCCCACTCTGTGGGTTTTCTCTTCACTTCCTTGATTGTTTCTTTTGATGTCCAGAAGCTTTTGAGTTTAATGAGGTCCCATTTGTCAATTGTCAATCTTAATTCTTGGGAAGCAGTTTTTTAAAA
>VZQC01011939.1:1322898-1340398 GCA_009823505.1 Rhizomys pruinosus | reverse complement strand
AGTTCCTGAGGGAGGTTCAGTCTTCCCAACGGATTCTCTGTCTTTCAGGTTTATCAAAGCCTTATCTAATAATCTAGATTCCCTCCTCGCCTCAGGTGGGCTCAGGCACAGAGCACACAGCTGGACCTTCTCAACCCCAGAATGAACTGAGATCATCCAGACACACAGGACCAGCCGCCTCCTGCTCATCCGTGACTCTGTGATAAGCTCTCAATGCACCTCATACTGAAAATGGATTGTTAATGATTCAATTCTTGCAGCTCTTTCTAATATTTCATCTCACTGCTTTCCCACTTCATCCTGTTCAGATCTCAGGACAGGGCTGGACAGAGTGGTGAGAGTGGACACTGAAACTTAGCCCCGGGGCAGGCTGTCCATCTCTCACCCCGGTTTGGGTTTCGTTAGCCACCCTTTCCTGGGCTGAGGAAGTTCACCCACACTCCTATGTGCTGAGTGGTTTTATCAAGGGTGCTGGATTCTGGCGAATGCTTTTGCTGCCACTATTGAGACAAGAGGTTCCTTCCCTTTGCCCTTTATTTGGGTAGCATGGAGTGTGACACTGCCAGGGTTTTGGATGTCAGCCAGGTTCACCCCAGGACCTGACTCCACTCAGTCAGCATTTCCTGTTTTCCTTGTTGGGTCCTCATCAGCCTGCCGGGATTTCTTCAGCTTCGAGCTCAACCTTTATGAGATCTTCGGCCTCGTGGTTTTCTTGTGACACCTGGGTTTGGTATGAGGATAACAAACACTGGCCTGTTATGAGTGGACCCAGTTGGCTTCCCTGTGAGGGCCACAGTGTGTGAAAAGCTGGCTGGAGGGGCTCCTTCTTGGTTCTGCAAGCTGACAGAATCCCCTTTTCTCCTTGGCCTTTTTTCACATTATATATTTAAGTTCGTTATTTTATGTGTATGAGCATAGTGTCTGCATGTAAGTACATGCACCCATGCCTGGCTGTGCCCAAGGAGGTCAGAAGAGCTGTCAGTTCTTAGCCCGCATGTCGGTGCTGGGAATCGAACCCGGGTCCTCTGCAAGAGCAGACAGTGCTCTAACTGCTGGGCCATCTGTCTAGCCCCCTCCAGCGTCTTTAGCAGTCCCCTCCTCAGCCCGTTTTTCCTTCTGGCGGTGAGCAGCTCACCTGCTGTACTGCTCTTCACAGCAGCACTTTGTCCCCCTGGTCTTTCCTGTTGTCGTTGGAGTCTGGATTGGATGACTATCTGCTCTAACTGTTTTGGTTTCCCTCCTTCTGCTCAGTGTCTTTACTTTTTCTACTTCCTCTGGATAGATAGCAGGTTCTGTTATGGCTCTGAGACGTTCCTTGCTGCTCTTTGTGGTGTTGGGCATTGAACCTGAGGCCTCGAGCTTGCTAGGTGGCCACTCTGCCGCTGAGCTGTCTCTCCAGCCCGTTTCTTTTGCAAGTGGTTGCGCACAGACCCAGGGTTTCTTCTGAGCACAGCTGTAACTGAATGATTGCATTGATTGTTTCAATTGAATGATTGCATTGATTGTTTCGATTGAATGATTGCATTGATTGTTTCGATGAGCTGTCTTCTTCCTCTGGCCAGTGCTTCCTGGTTGGTTCTGACCCTTTGTGTAGGTTCATTTCTTCAATCTGCACCTTTGCAAAACATCCTCCTGTGGCTGCTGCAGGCCAGGCTTTGAGCACTGCCGGAGGGGTCTGTGGACACTTGCAGGGCTCTGTGAGAGTGGACATCAGTGTCCCCTAGGGATGGAGATCTGCCCTCAGGGTTGGCTTCCTGGCCTGGCTGAGGAGGTAGATGGTAATTGTGAGTGATGCCTAGGCAGTGGTTGCTCAGGTGGAAGGTGGAGCAGGGAACGGAAGTCTCAGCGTTGAACCTGATACTTGAGGTGAGCCTCAGCCAGGAAGTCCTGGGAACGGGGCAGTGAAGGGGCAGTGAAGGGGCAGTGAAGGGGCAGTGAAGTGGGCTGTGAAGGTCAGCTGAAAATATACAGAAGTTGACAGGAGAGTGGTTGCTTGTTTTTTTGTGTGCGTGTTTTTGAGACAGGGTCTCCCTTTAGTCTCAGCTGTCCTGGAACTCACTATCTAGACCAGGCTGACCTTGAACTTACAAAGAGACACCTGCCTCTGCCTCCTGAGTGCAGGGATTAAAGGAGCACAATGCCTGGCAGGGGAGAGAGAGAGAGAGAGTGAGAGAGAGAGAGAGAGAGAGAGAGAGAGAGAGAGAGAGAGACACTCCCTTCCTCCCTCCCTTCTTACCACAGCATGGGCAGGATGGTCTTCTCATAGTTACTGATCAAAGGACCATCAAGACCTGGCTTTGAGTTGGAGGCACCAGATGTTCCTCCGTGTCAGTTACTTGCTGTTGCTGTGGTAAACATGTGACCCAAGTCAGTGTAAGGAAGAAAGCATTTGTTTTGGATTATGGTTCTAGAGGGAGAGCGCGTAATGTTGGGAGAGGGGTGGTAGTGGTAGCCGTGGGAGGCTGAGAGAACAGACGGGAAATGACATGAGTCCGTACACCCTACCCTTGGTGGGAGGGAGAGAGGGAGGGAGGGAGGGAGGGAGGGAGGAAGGAAGGAAGGAAGGAAGGAAGGAAGGAAGGTGATGTTCTTCCTCCAGCAGGGCTGTACTGCCTATAACCTCCATGACCACCTGAATAGCAACACCAACCAGGGTCTGAGAGTTCAAACATGTGGGCCTTTGGAGGACATTTCTTATTTAAACCAGCACAAGCTGATTCCTCCCACAGGGCAACAAACAAACTCACTCCAACAGAGAATGCTCAGCGGGGCTGGTGAACAAGTGGTACATCCAGCCCAAGTTCACATGCGTGCAGCACTTAGTTACAAAGCCCGAGGTGGTTAAGGCGTGACCCACGCAGGAGCCCTCCCTCCTCTGTTCTGCTCCTGACCCCCGTGGTGCAGCCCTCTGCCTGAATCGCACTGAACCCACTAAAGAGAGGCAGCCCTACAGGGTTCCCAGGACACAGAGCCTCTCTCCCTGGAGGACTGGGAGTGGGGGGCACACGGCTCGCAGTTTCTCCCACAAGTGGAATGAACCTCACTTGTCCTGAGGCTCAAGGACAGGCTTTGTGCTTGCCAGCTGAGCACCTGTGACTGCTGTGTTCAAGGGATGGGGCAGCCTGTGTTATCCGCTCTCCTGTGGACATTTATTCTGTTCCAGCCTCTTGTTCTTGCTGACTGTGCTGCAGGGACGGTCCCCTGCAGGAGCAGCGTGTCCCTCAGCAAATCATTTGATGAGAAGTCCCCTAGCCTGTAGCTTCGGCCGGGTGGGCCTGCTTTGCTTTAGCACCCTTGGTTGCACAAGTACTTGTTCACCTTGATGTGACAGAATCTCCTTGTGCCCTGGGCTTGGGGGCAGTCCTTTCTGGGGTCTACCCATCTGAGGGGAGAGGTCTTGTTCTAGCTTGAGCCTCTGTTTCATGTGGAGCTTCCTCCATGTCCGCCCTTCGGCTCCCACAGTACTGTGTTGGTCCTTCACGTCAGTTACTTCTCTGTGGCTGTGATAAAACACTAGGACCAAGGCAACTTACGGAAGGAAGCAGTGGGCGGGGCCTCCTGCATCCATTAACAATGAAGACAGTGTCCCATAGACACACCCACAGCCCAGTCTGATCTGGGAAATCCTTCAATTGAGACTCCCTTCTCAGGGGACTCTGAGCTCTGTCATGTTGACAGGTAAAGCTGACTAGGACACGCGGGTTCTGGGGACAGATCTCAGGTCGCCAGGCCTTTACACTCAGCCATCTGCAGACCCTACTTTGACTATTTTTTAATTTTTATTTTATTTAATTTTTCTTTTTATTATGTATGTAATGAGTGTATTGCCTGCATGTATGTTAAGTGTACCCATGTTGTACAATGCCCCCAGAGGTCAGAAGTGGGTATTGGATCCCCTGGGACTAGAGTTAAGGATGGTTGTTAGCCACCATGTGGGTGCTGTGGATCGAACCTGGGTCATCTGCAAGAGCAGCCAGTGCTCTTAACTGCTGAGCATCTCTCCAGCCCAACTGACTATTCTTGACTGCTGATGGCCGCCTCTCTTAGTTTCCATCTGACGGTGTCTGTTTTGCTTTTCCTCCTCACTGTTTGTGTTCTCTCTCTCTCTCCCTCTCTCTTCACGCTGAGTCCTGCGCTGTTTTCCTTTGGTCCCAGGCTTCCTGAGGAGAGGCAGCACCTTCCCCACGGGCCACGTCCTGTATTCCCAGCATTGTCTCCTCCACTGTTTTCTAGATTTCCTCTGTCATTAGTTTTCACATATTTAACTAGGCGCAACTTGGTGTGAATTTTCTTGGGTTTATACTGTTTGAGAATGTTATTTCTTTCTCCCCCACCCCTTCTCCTCCTCCTCCTCCTCCTCCTCCTCCTCACTTTTGAGACAGGGTCTCTTGTAGCTCAGACGGGCCTTAAACTCTATATATTTGAGGATGACCTTGAACTTATAGTCCTGTTAGGGTTAGAGTTATGGGCTGCCCACCCAGCTCCTTCCACCCCTTGGCTCTCCAGCTCTTTTGCCTAATTTGTGGAGTTCTGAGCCCTCTCCAGACCCCCTTTTCTTCTGCTTCTCCTTCTACAGCTCCTGAGGCTCTGCTCTCTGCTCTCTCCTCTCTGCAGTTTCCGTCTTTCAGGTCCCTGTTGACCCATCTGCTGACCTTTTGTTTCAGTCGCTGTATTTTCCAGTTCTCACATTTTCACTTGCTTCTTCCTGCTCCCTATCAGCCTCAGCTGGAGAGGCCCCTTGTCATTGTGAAGACAGTGTGGGCTGACGTTCCAGGGAGTTCTGGTGCTCCATAGCCTCCACGGACACTGTGACAAGGTAGCCTGGTTATCCCTGGGCGGTGGCGACAGTCCTGACTCTTACCGCCTTCTGATGCCAGTGTGTGCGGAAGGTCTGCTCCGACTGCCTGGTGACTGGGGGTTCAGGCTGCCCAGGATGGCCGCACCAGCCCTTGGTGGTGGCTCCTGTGAGATGACCTGGCTCCCTGCCTGGCAAGGGTGAGGTGCTTCATTACAACCACACACGTGGATATATGGGCTCCCCGTGGTCTTGCTGCCAGGGTGGGGGACCACAGTTTTGAGAGCTGCCATGTGAGACCCGCCCTTGACTGAAGAGGGAGTGCTTTGCTCCTGGGGTCCGGTCTGCCCTGTTGGGGTTTCTGGTTGCTGGCTTATTCATTTCCATGGTGTGACTTTGTGTAAGGTGATGTGAACAGATGTCTAATTACCCCAGGCAAGGCACTGACGACACACCAAAGAAATGAGTCCACTCAAGTCTAGCTTAGTGAGCCAGTGAGTTTATTGGGATCACTCATGGGAGTGTGGTGAGGGGACAGTCAGGGGAGCGTGATGAGGGGTCACTCATGGGAGTGTGGTGAGGGGACAGTCAGGGGAGCGTGACGAGGGGTCACTCACGGGAGTGTGGTGAGGGGACAGTCAGGGGAGCGTGACGAGGGGTCACTCATGGGAGTGTGGTGAGGGGACAGTCAGGGGAGCGTGACAAGGGGTCACTCACAGGAGCGTGGTGAGGGGACACACAGGAGCATGGTGAGACAAGGGCAGCCATGTCATTGGACAGCATGCCTGCCATGGGTGACAATGGGGCAGATGGTGGCCCTAGAGCTTCCCACACAATTGCAGGCAGCACAGCTCTTCTGTCCTTGGCAGTTCTTGGTGCTACGTGACCTTGGGCATCCTTGAGGGTCACATAATCACCACAGTGTTGCATATATCTCAGGAGCTTCCCTCTTCCCGTCCATGAGGTAGTGTTTGTGGAGATCACTGCACCACAAGCATGCGTGGGGGCAGAGATCTGCAAGCCCAGGACGCCCAGGGGTCCCCGCCGGCCTGCTTTCTCCACATGTCCCAGAGGCCTGCTAGTCTGTGTCTGGTATTCAGGGCCCAGCTGCGCTGTGGCATGAGGGGAGCCAGCAGCCGGCTACATCTGCTCAAGAGCAAAAGTTCAACCATTGGCAGCTTGGGGAAATCAGGATCTGTGTGGATCCAACCCTGGCCTCTCTGCAGCCTGGTCTCATGATGTCCTGGCATCCTGTCTTCACAGGTCTTCCAGCCTCCTTACCTTGGCCTTCGGGAGTGCAGGCTGTGGCCGCTCTAGGGAGCATTCCTGTGACATCTGTGGTGAGTGAGACCATGATCCCTTGTCCTGTCACTGTGGATAGCTATGAGCGCAGCCTAACAGAAAATGGTAGGCTGACTTAGCGCATTCCGAGATTAGTTATGTGATTTTTTTTTTTGTCTCTTTTGTGAGGTTCTTGCTCATTAAAACATTAAAAGTGTGTGTAAGTGTGTGCGAGTGTGTGTGTATGTGTGTGTGGGGGGGCGGGAGAATGCGTACTCACCTGCATCTGTGCCCATGCCTGTGCCTGTTTTTGCTCATGTAGAGGCCAGAGGTCCATGCTGGGTGTCTCCTCTGTTGCTCACCATCTTACTGAGACTGAGCTTCTCTCTGAACCTGTTGCTTGCCGTCCCTTCTAGCTGCCCCGCCAGCTGGCCTCTGCGATCTGCCTGTCTCTACCTCCTGGCACTGGGGTTGTGCGCTGCCATTACCAACTTTTTATGTGGGTGCTGGGGTCTGAACTCAGGACTTCCTGCCTGTCCAGCTCTTTACCCTCGGAGCCATCTCCCAGCCCCAACTGCATGGCTTTCAAGTGTCATTGGTAGGTGACAGTGGTGTGTCACAGTGTCAAAAGGTTGCACAGACCTATGGGAACCAATCTTGAAGAATATCTTCTCCTGAAAGATTCTGGGTCATCTCAAACTGCCTCCTTCACCTGTGGGGTATCTCAGAAACCTGCCACTCATCAGCCCAGAGGGTCCCCAGTGTTCAAGGTGGTCTTCCCAGAAGGGTGAGGGAGGGCTAGGGTGGGGCCCTTAGTGCCTTGTCTCCTGGGGAGAAGTTGGTGTTGTTGTTCTCATTTGGAGGCAGATGTGGGTCAAGGGTTATAGTAACTACTCAATGCTGATCACAGTTCATCATGGCAGGAGCTCAGGGCAGGAACCTGGATGCAGGAGCTGAAGCACGGGCCATGGAACACTGCTCACTGGCTTGCTCCCCTGATTCATGCTCAGCCTGCTTTCTTTTTTTTTGGTCTTTTCGAGACAGGGTCTCCCTGTAGCCCCAGCTGGCCTGGAACTCACTCTGTAGACCAGGCTGGCCTTGAACTCACAAATATCCACCTGCCTCTGCCTCCCGAGTGCTAGGATTAAAAGCGTGCGCCACCACGCCTGGCTCAGCCTGCTTTCTTACACAATACATAACAACCTGCCCAGGGGTGGCCCTGCCCACAGAGGGCTGGGCCCTCCCACATCACTCAACAACCAAGAAAATGGTTCCTGGACATGGCCACAGGCCAGTCCAATGGAGGGACTTCTCCATTTGAGGGTCTCTCTTCCCACCTGTGTCCAGCACATAACCCAGAATTTCCTGTCTTAACCAGTTTTTGCTGCACAGTTCAGTGGCATCCATGTGGTCATGTGGCCATCACCAGCAACTTCCCTGCAGGTGGAAGCTCTGCCCAATTACCCCCACCCCCCTGAAGGATCTGACTGGGGGACCTCGCACAGTGGGATCACCCAGCTCCTGTCCTTATGTCCATCCTCGGCACCCACGTCACGATGTGCGTCAGAGCCTCCTCCTCTTGTCTTATGGCTGTCTGGCTGCGTCATGAGCATGAATGTTTCCCTTTCCTGTGGGCAGACTCCCAGCACTGGGTATCCTGGGACTCTGCTTAGCCTCTTGTTGTCCATGGCTGGTGGGCTATGGTTTCCCTTGCCTGAGGACTGCCGCCATTCTAGTGGGGGGTGGAGTGCTGTAATGTGGTTTGGGAGGATTGCTTTGAGTACCAGCAACAGGCTTGCTGTGGTGTCGGTGCTGTGGGAAAGACTTTTATGGGAAAGAGTCTCTGTAAGAAGCCTTTAAAATTGAAATTCTACCTAGCAAGTTAATCATGTGTTTTGAGAACATTTCGAACTATGTGCTTCTTCTAACAAAAACAAGGCAGTCAGTCCTACAGCGTTTGAGAATCCAGATGTAACTAACTCTTACAAACTAGTCTGAGTATGTAAGTTTAATGTTCTACCACGATCCCCAGTTGAGACTCAGTTGTGCCCCTGACTCAGAACAATGTATGTGTGTGTGAGATGTGACAGCAGCAGTGTTGAAAATAACACAGATGTTGGAACAGTGTTTCCCCAAGGGATGCATGGGCATAGGCTGATGACATCTACCCGTGGCTTTGTGAGCTGTTCTGAGTCAGTAGGGTCCGAAAAACAACTTCTTCCTTTTTAGAATTGTCATCAAAATGGTTCATACCACACTCATGACGTGCTGTTCAGTAAACGGGAAGAGCCTTTTTTTAGGGAGAAGAACAGAACAGATACAGTTCTGTGAGAAATCAGTCTAAGCCCGACCCACTCTATCGGTTAAACTACTCCAAGAGTAAAGTTTCTCATTAATGGGGCCTCTGCCACAGGTTCTGTGGGGGGCTGGCCCTCTAGTCCCCCTGAGGCATGTGGTCTGGCTGTGGGGTGTTGGGCAACACTTGAACCTCACATGTGCTGCTGAATAATTGAATCATCGTGTCTGCATGGGGCTGCGTGCAGGAGCAGGTGTGGCATAGGAGATGACTAGCCAGGTGCCAGTGCTGTCCTAGTCAGGGCCCTGGGTCCTGGTCCGACTTGTTGAGAGGAGTCACTTCATGCGCCTTTGGGTGTAGCCCAGTGCTACACACTTCCTCACATGCAAGCCAGGGAGGGCCCATGCTTGGGACATCTGGCCTATGAGCCTGGCCTGGCTGGGTGCTGGGTTTGTATTCATGGTGGCTGGGCCAGACACCCCATCTGGACCCCCTCTGGTGCCTCAACTTCCCCCATGTCCCGTGAAAGTGGCCAGGGTATCCAGTATAGAATCTGCTAGAAGCTCCATGGTTGGCTTAAACACCTCAAGTAGCCAGAGCAGACCAGTGAGATGGGGTGAGGTGACCCCAAAGGCCCTGGAAGCACAGATTGTGGAGCCGGGGGTGGCCAAAGGTCACTTAGTGGCCACTGGCCACAGGGACAAGATGACCCATGTCAGCTGACCTGTGTAAATGTAACCCATCTCATAGCTGAGGAGAGCTGTGCTATACATGTGAAGTCACAGGATGGGGGTGGGGGCAAGAAGACAGGGACTCAGTCTATGTGTGTCCATGTGTGTCTGTGTGTCTGCGTGTTCACAAGCGTGTAAGAGATAATGCGGCTGCGTGAGGAACCTTCACAGGCAAAGCTGGTTCCCAGGCCAGAGGACGTGACGCCCAGAGGCTCTGGGTGTCAGCAGTGAATATGGCCCTGTCTTCCTGGGTCCTGGCTCAGGGGTTGGGGAGGGGACGAAGGGCTGTTTCTTCTGTCTTTGTGCAACAACTTGCACAGTGTGAGCAAAACCAGGTCTGTCTGTCCCCTCATTGCCTGGAGCCTGGACCTGGGCCTGATTCGTTATCCAACACCGTGGGAACCTGTGACCATCTCTCTTCCAGTGATTGTGAATAGGTAGAATACAGTAGCTGAGCTCCAGGCCCTGATGAAGGTACATCCATCTTGTCCTCTCTGAGTGCGCCCTTGGAGTGACCTGGCCCAGATGCCTGTGGCAGGTCGACAGATGACCCACCATGTCCCTATCCCTTAACCCAGTGTGTCCTCACAGACTTGACTGGGTTGAGGAGACTGTTGGGGAGATGCCCTGACCCCCTTATGCCCATCCTCTAATGCCATAGTGCCCTTGCCTAGGGGCTGGAGGCAGCTTGATGATCGAGGAGCCACATGAGGCTGAGTTATAGCTGGGAGAGATGCAGCCTCAGGGGCAGGTGTGATGGCTTGGTGGGCAAAGTACTTGCTATAAGACTGGAGTGTGATCCTCAGAGCCCACATAAAGGTAGAAGGGGGGAATCAGCTCCACAAAGTTGTCTTCTAACTCCACATATATACCATGTCACATCATGTCCTAATAACAATAACAACAACAATAATAATAATAAGCCACATCTCAGGATGACCTTGGGCTAAAGGAGCAGGGGGATACAGGAAGACCCTCCTCTGGAGCCTCGAGGGGCTGGGGGCTACAGTCCTACAACACTTGGATCCAGCTGGAGGTTCTGAGTTCTGTTGTTGGACTCAAGGATGTACAAGGGTGCTCGGCATCCTGTATAAAGGATCAGGTTCCCTTGATGGCTGGTTACTGTGGGAATGCCTGATGGCAGTTTCCTAGGTGGGCAGTGTAGATGATGACAGACTCATTCCCATGCTCTTTGGGAGACTGGGTTACACTTTGTATGTAGAGTGCTTGAGGTAGGAAGGTGGGTCCTGAGGGGCTGGCTCCCTGCTGGGTGCGCTGAAGGGAAGCTGAATATCCCTTGTCCTCTATGAGGACTGGACTGTTGTCTCCATATGGAGGCCGCAGCCCCATCTCCCACAGAGATGGCCAGGATAGGTCTGGGGAGAATGCTCAGTGGGTAAGAGTGTTTGCTGTACAAGATGAAGACTGGAGCTTTAATCCTCAGTGCTTTCAGCTGATCACTGCTGGGTGAGGGAGAGCTGACTGCAGATAGTCTGATAGACCCCAGTGGATGAACTTGCCCTGAGGAACATCTGGGGACATTAACTTGGCTCGCTAGGTCTTACTTAACATATATGGAGAATGCATGAATTCTGGCGAGGGGGGCTGTGGGGAAGGCCTGGATCGGGGAAGAGAACAAAAATTCAGTTAAAAAGCTGGGCATTGCTGTGTGTGTCTGTAAGCCCAGCACTGGGGGTGGAGACAGACTCTCTGGGATCATGAAATGGTGAACTTCCTGTTCAGTGAGAGATCCTGTCTCCACAAGGCTGTGGGCAATAGAGGAAAACAACTGATGTCCCGCTTTGGCCCTGGCTTGCGTACACTGCTGTGTGTTCCTGCATGCCTCTCTCTCTGTGTCTCTCTCTCTGTCTCTCTCTCTGTCTCTCTCTCTCTCTCTCTAACACACACACACACACACATACACACAGAGGAAATGCCTAGGGTGTCTGGTGTGTGCTGTGTGTTCCTGCATGCCTCTCTCTCTCTCTCTCTCTCTCTCTCTCTGTCTGTCTGTCTCTCTCTGTCTCTCTCTGTCTCTGTCTCTCTCTCTCTCTCTCTCTCTCTCTCTCTCACACACACACACACACACACACACAGAGGAAATGTCTAGGGTGTCCGGTGTGTGCTGTGGTCTTCAGCCAGTGAGGTGAGAGGTGTGGGGGGCCCTCANATGCCTAGGGTGTCTGGTGTGTGCTGTGTGTTCCTGCATGCCTCTCTCTCTCTCTCTCTCTCTCTCTCTCTGTCTGTCTGTCTCTCTCTGTCTCTGTCTCTCTCTCTCTCTCTCTCTCTCTCTCTCTCTCTCTCTCACACACACACACACACACACACACAGAGGAAATGTCTAGGGTGTCCGGTGTGTGCTGTGGTCTTCAGCCAGTGAGGTGAGAGGTGTGGGGGGCCCTCAGAGAAAGTACCAGAAGCCAGAGGTGGGAAGCCTTGTGATACATCGCCCGTTCCGGGACCTGCAGGCCAATCCCTGCCACTGCGTGGCTCCCACAAGTCCCCATTTCCCCTGGACCTCAGCGATCCACCTGTACAATGGAACTTCAGTTTGTACCTTACAGAGTAAACTCAGCTAAAAAGAAAATCTGGGCTTTGCAAACGGAGCTTCAAGGAACTTCCCTGTTACTTGTTAACAGTGCCACAGCAGGGATGAGCCGGGAACAAATGTAAAATTATGGGTGGAAATCACTGCTCATGAGAACAGGCAGCAGCAATGTGTGTCACCATGAAAATGAAGCTTCCAGAAGACGGAAGCAGAACCTGGATGGCGCCCTTGGCCAGGGGATACCGAGTTGCAGAGGTAGGGTGCACTGCCATCCTCTCATGAGCCCTGCACAGGGAGAAGCCCAGCACAGAGGAGGAGGACCTGAGCGAAGGTGGTGGGGCTGTCGGAGCCTTTGCGAATGGTGCACACTGCCCAGCAGCCGTGACCCAGGGAAACGGCGCAGGAGAGCTGTGAGCAGCTCTGTGCCTCGAAGCAGCCTCCAGAAGATGCCACTGAGGCAGTCAGGTTGCTGTGAAAGGAGAGGTGGCCAGATGGACTCCATGCCTTGTCAAGCTGGATTCTGATCTCCCGGCCTGCGTTCGGTGGCTGGCTGTCCTGTCCAGGTGAAGCAAGGGCTCGGGCTGCCAGGCATCCACATTTCTGGGGACAGTCACAGACACTGGGGACCCCAGAAGACAGCAGGCTGCCAGGCCCTCTGTCTAGGAAAACAGGGTCTCACTCCTGACTCAGCCATCTTCCTAGAGGAGTGGGCAGCTTTAGCTCGTAGAATTACTTTTTAGGCAATTTTTAATATTAATGTAACATTCACATAAAACTTTTTTTTATTTATTCTTCTATGTGTACGAATATATGTCTGCATGTAGGTTTGTGCACCCGTGTTGTGCAGTGCTGCGGAGGTCAGAAGAGGGTGTGGATTCCCCTGGAACTGGAGTTAAAGATGATTCTCAGCCGCCATGTGGGTGCTGGGGATCGAACCCAGGTCCTCTGCAAGAGCAGTCAGTGCTCTTAACCGCTAGGCCATCTCTCCAGCCCCTCACATAAAATTTATATGATAGTTAATCCTGGCTGTCAACTTGACTGAGTCTGGAACCAACTGAGACAGAAGCTGCTGGGCACTCCTGTGAGGGCTTATTGATCAGATTATTTGAAATGGGAAGATCCAGCCTAAACTTGAGTGGCATCTCTGGTGGGAGCCCAGACGAAGGACATGGCAGAAGGCAGCTTTGCTCTCGGCTGGCTGGCCTTCACTTTCACTGCTGAGTTCATCTACCGTGTCACTGGGGTGTTCATTCCTTGATATTGGGACCAACGTCTTCAGGTTCCAGTGTAGACTGAAGACCAGCAGCTCTCCAGGAATCTTCCAGGCCTTCAGCACCAGATTGAGTTTTCAGAGACATCCATATTATAGCCAATATGAGAAGGGCATTGTTGGACTACTCTACTACCTGTAAGCCAATCTAATGAACCATCTCTCTATACATGTATATATCACATATGATTCTATCAGTTCCGTTCCTCTAGAGAACCTTGAGTAACAAACCATTGTGAAATGTCAGTGTTTCCTAGCTATATTGTACAGTCATCACTACTATCTATTCTAGAACACTCTTTTTTCCCCCCTAAATAGTAGTTTATTCATTACCTTAAGAATTAAGTATAGGGCTGGAGAGATGGCCTAGCGGTTAAGAGCGCCGACCGCTCTTACAGAGGACCTGGGTTCGATCCCCAGCACCCACATGGCGACCAAGAACCATCTGAAACTCCAATTCCAGGAGAACTCCAGTTCCAGGGGAATCCAACATCCGCTTCTGACCTATGCAGCATTGCACGTCACGGTTGTACAAACCTGCATGCAGACAGTACATTGATACACATACAGAAATAAAAAAAAAAAAGAATTAAGTATAAAAAAAGAATTAAGTATAAACTTCAGATTAGAAAAGCAAGGTCAATATATTTTTGCAGAATTAGAATGTGTTCAAGAAACTAGATACAATAAATGAATTGGGCTGAATATAGGATCTCCACATTCCTCTAAGACAAAAAAGATAATGTCTTTCTCTCTTTTTTTTTTTGGAAGGCAGGGTCTCCCTGTAGCCCCAACTGGCCTGGAACTCACTCTGTAGACCAGGCTGGATTTGAACTCACAGAGATCCGCCTGCCTCTGCCTCCCAAATGCTAGGATTAAAGGTGTGCACCACCATGCCCAGCTTGCTCTTTTTTGAGATAGGGTCTCCCTATAGCCCCAGCCAGCCTGGAACCCCATATGTAACCCAGGCTGGCCTTGAACTCACAGAGATCTGCCTTCTGAGTGCTGGGATTAGAGGTGTGCGCCACCAGGCCCAGCACCATGGAGCTTCTTTAGATGCATCTGCTCATCCTTGAAATCCTGATGCTCGTCTCTGTACAGCCCAAGAAAACAGAGAGTGCCCACGAGCGCAAAATCTGTGCTGTGACCTGGAGACTGGTCCCAAGACTCCTTTCTCTTGGCCAAGGGCTGTTCACGGAACAAGCTTACCACTTTTGCGGATTTAGAATCAGGATGCTGGGCCACTTCACCAAAGAGCTGGGCACTCAGACGAAACATGTGCAGTGCACATTCTGGAAGCAAAGTTGGTTCTTGAGCAGGAACCGGCAAAAGTCCCTGCTCCTGACCTTGCTCACCAGTGCCCAAACCAGGAAGGCCTGTCCTGTACCGGAAGGTCTGTACAGGGCTTCCTATTCTAGAACATTCTTATCTCCCCACAAAGAACACCCCCCCCCACCTAATACCAATCACTTCTTACCTCTTTTGGTCCTGAGCAACTACGAGGTGCTTTCTGTCTGTGGATGCTACACAGCGGTTCGGCAGGGTGTGGCCTTTGTTGCTGGCTGCTCATACTTGGCAGAGAGTCCTCACACTTGTCCTGCCATAGCCCGTGCCAGTACCTTGTTCTTTGTCATGGCTGAATAATAGTCCATTGCGGGGTATTTGCAGATTCCTCAGCTGATTCTACATCTTGGAGGTGGTTAGTGATGATTCAGTATGTGTGTGTGTGTGTAGGGGGGGTTGTTGCATGAGGAACTGCTCTTTATCTCTTTCTCTCTTTGCGACAAGGTCTCACTGTGTATCACTGGCTGGCGTAGAATTTGGTATGTAGATCAGGCCTGGCCTTCAACTCACAGAGATCCACCTGGGGCTGCCTGCCACAGTGTCTCTGTCGTGGGCAGCCATGTTTAAGCCGCTGCTGTAAGCGTGGCCCCACAACACACAGCAACTCCCCTCTCTTGGCTGGTAGACTGTGTGGGGTGCACAGCTCCCTACCACAGAGTGGAGGACCATTTCCAGTGGTTCTTAGGATGTGCAAGCCACTCCCAACCCCACCCTGGACTTCTGGTGCTGGTGGCCAGCTTCTGGGGGTAACTCCCACCCTGGACTTCTGGTGCTGGTGGCCAGCTTCTAGGGGGGAACCCCCACCCTGGACTTCTGGTGCTGGTGGCCAGCTTCTGGGGGGGAACCTCCACCCTGGACTTCTGGTGCTGGTGGCCAGCTTCTGGGGGGGAACCCCCACCCTGGACTTCTGGTGCTGGTGGCCAGCTTCTTGGGGGGAACCCCCACCCTGGACTTCTGGTGCTGGTGGCCAGCTTCTGGGGGAATAGATTTCCCTTGACTGCAGCTAGCTCTGCTGTAGGCTATGCAATGGGCAGCACTCCTGAGACCGAAGTCCTGTCGGCAGGATGCTGGGTGGGCAGCCCCTGCCCTGTTGCCCCAGATCAGCTCTCACAGCTTGCCAAGGCAAAGCTTTAAACACGAGCGTCTGTTCCTGAAGGCTTGGCAGCAGGTGGGACGAGTTGGCAGGCTGGCCCTGTGGGGACCTGCACCTCTTCAATGTTGGTAGCAGGCATTGTGCTGCTTTTGAACCTGGCCTGCTCTGTGTGGGAGCTCCCAGCCAGGGGCAGGCCCCCACCTTCCTCTGCTTTAGTAAGTGCCAAGTGCATCTTTGGGTGGACCTGCTCCGTTCCCTCTTCGGCTTCACCAGCAGCACGTCAGGCACTCTGCAGTCTGGGGCAGGTGGGTCCTGGACCTGCTGGCTGAGCAGAAAGAGGCCCTTGGCCCAGGCCACATCAACCTTACAGAATCTCAGCACCTGCCCCATCCTGCTTTGCTCACAGGATGTCAGACATTGTGCTGGGCTGGTTGGGCTGGGCATGTAGTGACCAGGAGGGTGAGTGGGTAGTATTGAGCCATTAGGAACTATACTTTGGTTTTGGCTAGTGCAGTGCTGTCCAATCCTTTCTCAGAGCACCCGGCTAAGGACTAAACCACAGCTCCCAGCTAGCACTGCAGTCCTGGCAGGGAACAGCCGAGGATGTGCCTTGGGGCTGGAGTAGTCCATGGTGTCATGGTGAAAGGTGCAATGTCTTCTGCAAGTCCATTGTATTAGTCACTTTTCTGTTGCTATGATAAAACCACCATGACCAAGGAACTTATAAAAGGAAGAGTTTATTTGAGCTTACGATAGACGGTTCCAGGGAATTAGAGTCCATTGTGATGGGAGGCATGGCAGCTGGGGCTGGAGCAGCAAGCCAAGGGTCACATCTTGCAATGAGCACCGGAAGCAGAGCGAGAGGCTGGAGACCGCAAGGCTTGTTAAACTCACTAAGCCTGCCCCCAATAACGTACTTCCTCCGGCACAGCCACACCTTGTAAGATCTCCAAGAACAGTGCCACCAACTGGAGACAAAATGTCTGAATACTTAAAGCCTATGGGGGGACACTCTCATTCAAACCACCACATTCCACTCCCTGGCCCCCATAGGCTCATGACCATATAAAACACAAAATGCATTTAGTCCAACCTTAAAAGTCCCCATAGTCTTTACCAGTCTCAATTCTATTCAAAAGTCTATCGTCCAAAATCTCTTCTGAGACACAGGCCAATCTCTTAACTGTAAGCTCTGTAAAATCAAAAGGCAAATTACATACTCCCAACATAGAGTGGAACTGAATACACATTCCCATTCCAAAAGGGAGAAATAGAGGCATAGTGAGGAAATACTGGACCAAAACAAGACCGAAAACCAGCAGGGCAAACACCAAGTCCAGCAGTTCCATGTGGGAACTTCTGGGACTTGACTTCCAAAGGGCTTAGATGGCTCAGCTCTTCCAGCTTTGCTTGCAACATACATCTCTTTCTTAGGCTGGTACCACTCCCTGTATGCAGCTCTCCTTGGCAAATATCTCACAGCTCTGGCATCTCGAATGTCTTCTTGGGGTCTCCACTGCCGACCAGGCTTCACATTCACAGCTTCACGCAATGGCCTATCAGGGCCTTCTTTATTCAGGGACGCCCCTGCTGCACTCTGCCTGGCCTCTGTGGCTCTCTGAAACCTCGGAGGAAGAACTGATGACTCCTTCACTCTTCCAAACTTCATGCCTCTAAAGCCAGCACCACGTGAATGAAATTGCTGAATTTGGCTGCAAGTTCAGGATGGACTCTCTCCTACTTTAACCACATTTGCAAATTTTCTCTGCCCTGGACTTGTTGAAGTAGAAAACGCTTTCAGTATTTTCCTTTCAAAAATTGGAGGCTTAGCTGGGTGTGGTCTTGCCCTGAAGGTACTGATTCTGTTGTTTACTTGTAAATCTCGAGGCCTCTCCTTAATCACTTTAGTCTCCTTATCAAAGGGAACCTCTCCTTCACATGCCTTGGCCCTACCTTTAATCCTCCTAGTGCAGTTTTCAGATCGAAACTGTACATTCTGCATTTCCTTCTGCCCCATCTGCTCTTCTTCACTGTAGATCTGCACAATATTCACCATCAATAGCCACACCACCACTTCTATATTAGGCTGTCTTGAAATATCCTCCGCCAAAGACATTAGTCCATTGCTTTTCTTTTTTTTTT
>VZQC01011939.1:1282060-1321477 GCA_009823505.1 Rhizomys pruinosus | reverse complement strand
AGTCCATTGCTTTTCAACTTAGCATCAGGCAAGCATTTGGGCTGTGGGCAAACTGCTGCCAGACTCTTTATCAAAATGTCCCAGTTGCTGCCTAAGTCTTTATTTTCCTCTGGAACTACATTTTTTGCAGCAATGCTTTCTTCCAGGCTTCTACTAGAATGGCCCCTTAAGCTCTGCTTACAGTAGTCAACAGCTTTTCTAGCTCAAAGTTCCAAAGTCTTCCATATTTCTCCAAACACCCACATGGTCAGGTTCTTCACAGCTAATAGCCCACTCCCTGGTACCAAGTAACTGTATTAGTCATTTTTCTGTTGCTGTGATAAAACCACCATGAGCAAGGGAACTTATAAAAGGAAGAGTTTATTTGAGCTTATGATTGACGGTTCCAGGGAATCAGAGTCCATTGTGGTGGGAAGCATGGTGGCCGGGGCTGGAGCAGCAAGCCGAGGGTCACATCTTGCAATGAGCACAGGAAGCAGAGAGAGTGGCTGGAGACCACAAGGCTTGTTAAACTCACTAAGCCTGCCCCCAGTGACGTACTTCCTCCAGCACAGCCACACCTTCTAAGACCTCCAAGAACAGTGCCACCAACTGGAGACAAAAATGTCTGAATACTTAAAGCCTATGGGGGGGACACTCTCATTCACCCATGCATTAGGACATGTGGTCCCCAGCAGGTGGACCTCTCCTGAGGTATGGCCTCACTGAGGGAAGTGGGTCACTGAGGGGGTGGGCCTTGAGGGGCATAGCTTCGCCTCACTTCCACCCCAGCCCTATCGGCATCCTTTTTAGCAAAGACACGTGTTCTGGCCGTAGGGAACTCCATTTCGCCTTCCCACCATGATGGGCTGTGTCCTTTACAGTTGATCATAGCAGCCATAAAGTAACCAAAGCAATGTATTTTATGGGATTAACATGTTTTAACTTGCATTTATTATTGTTTGTTTATCATGTACATATGTGGGCATGTGCCCTGGTGTCCATGTGGAGGTCAGTGGACAGCTTGCAGTAGTCGGTTCTCTACTTCCTCATGGTTGGGTCTGGAGATCAAACTCGGGTTGTCAGATGCGGTAGTGAGTGCGTCTCCAGGCTCCCTTCCCAGCAGGAGTGTGGGGTGGATGGGAGTGCTGGGCCAGTGTCAGGGTATCAGAGCGTTTCCCAACTGCCTTTTCTGATAGGAGGCTGCACACCACGCCTGTCCTGGGGCTTCCAAGCAAGTCTTCCCCTCAACAAAACATATTTCCAGTTATGGTGATTTTGAAATTTGAATTCTAAGGTATTGGAGTTATAACTTCAAAGATTTGCTTGTCTTCAGGTTGTGACACTCAGTTTACCACTGTGTTCTCTTTAGAAGTCTAGGTGAGCTTTTGATCCCCGGACAGTGGGCCTTGGGTTCAATGCGATCTTACTTACGGACTTGGATTCCCTTAAATTCTAAGACACTGGGTCTTGAGTATTTGAATCTTTCTCATCAACCTCATTGTATTGGTAGGGAGAATCTTAAATTTTCTAGAATATTCTAGAAGGATTCTCAATTTCCCTTTTTTTTTCTTTTTTACATTTTCATGTGCACATGTGTGTACATGTTTTGCATGTGTGTGGACACGTGTGTGGACATGTGTGTGGACACATGTGTGTGGAGACCCAATTCAGGTCAGGATAATCCTCTGTGGCTCTCCCTCTGTATTCATTGAGGCAGGGTCGCTCAATCAAACCCAGAGCTTGTCGATGAGGCTGGTCTGGCTAGCTGGCTTACTCTGGGGAGCCCCTGTTCCCACCTTCTGAAGCTGGAGCCGCAGACCAACTGGCTGCCACACTCCCCTGGCATGTATGTGGGTTCTGAGTATCTGAACTCAGGGTCCTCAGACGTGCATGGCTGCTGAGCCATTGTCCAATCCTGGTATTCAGTTTTCTTCTTTTTTATAATTGAAAAAAGATTTATTTTTATTTCACGTGTATGGATGTCTGTCTGTATGTATGTATGCATACAGTACCTGTGGGAGCCAGATGAGGGTGTTTGTTGGAGTTTGAGTTACCAGTGGTTGTTATCGGCCATGTGGGTGCTGGGAACTGAACCCAGGTCCTCTACAAGAGCAGCCAGCACTCTTAATGGTTGAGCCATCTCCTCTGCCAGGTTCCAGTGTCTGTAACGCTGTCTGGTAGTGAGTTCCCGTCTCTTCTGCACCAACCCCTCAGGTGCGTGTTTGTCTGGGATGACAGGAGTTCCTGGTTAGCCCTCAACACCGAATCCAAGCAGGGGCAGCAGGTGCGCCGGGTGGAGCTGCCTTCTGGGTTTAATGTGCGGGTTGCACCCTCCTTCGCCCCTAACCTCAGATCTGTGCCTCCATGCCAGTGCCAAATAGCGTCCCCCCTGGGAAGTGGCTAAGTGGCACGCAGTCCGGACCCTGCATACCCCCAGGGACATGGACCCTCCATCTGAGCACCTGGGGCTGACCCTCAGCCAGGGAAGGGGGCCACTCCACTGGGCCTTGAAGTTTCTCTGCTTTAAGATCCTCACCCTGCATGAGGCTCCAAGAGCTTTATATGTTTCTGGCTGCCCAGGGTGCTGGGCCCTGCTGCCCACCTCCCTGGGGCCCCTGCCGGGGTCACAGAGGCTGTCATAGTCTTCACAGCAGCAGAGTTTAGTAGGAAGCTTGTGCCCAGTGCATAGTACCTGAGAGCCACCGGGGTGCCACAAGACCAGCCACTTAAAGGGAGCCAGTTTCAGATGTGGCCCTGTGACTACCACAGCACAAAGTCCGTTCCCCGAGTATCCACCAATTCACACTGCACAGGGATTTCTGGCAACGCATGGCCATGGGTGAAGCTGTGCGTCTCCCTGTGCTCTCCTTCCCCAGCACGATGGGCCTGATCTTCTTCTCAACCTGGACACATCTGCTGATGGCTGTGATGGGAGGACTGAGCCCTGTCCCTCACAGTTCATAGATTGACCTCGTTTACACATCAGGTCTTTAAAGGGGTGGTGCAGTCTGGCAAAGTCATCAGGCCAGGTCTTAATTCACAGGGACTGATGAAAGGAGGCAATTGGGACGTGGGCCCACATAGAGAGACCACATGGGATACATGGAGGGTGTGTGAATGTGAAGACAGCATCTGCCTGCTGTGTGTGCCATGTGCCGTGTACCGTGTGCCATGTGTGCCGTGTGCTGTGTGCTGTGTGTGCTGTGTGCTGCTTCCTCTGGGCCGGGGATAACCCGGGCTGACCTAGCTGAGAGCAGCTGTGGCCCTCTGGAGCCCTGCCTGAGAGTTCACCTGTTATCAGTCCCTCACAGAACTGGGGAGTGGGCTCCCAACAACCAAGCCCTCTCCCCTTCCTGAGCTTCTATCAAAGGTAAAGCTCTGACTGGGGAGGGTGGACGTGCATGGATCCAGCTGCCTCTGGGTTGCCTGTGGTCTTGTAAGTCACCTGCTCTAGTTTGCTTCTCTGTTGCTGTGTTAAAACGTGGATCAACACCATTGTGGGGAGCGAAGGTTCATTTGGCTTATGCTCCCACATTGTCCATCGTCCAGGGAAGTCAAGGAGGAACCTGAAGGCAGGACCAAAGCAGAGACCATGTTTGCCCCTGAGAAACTAGCGGAGGCGCCCAGGGTCCCAGAGAGGTCAGGAACATGCCACAGGGAGCGGGCAGCGTGAGGGAGCGGGCAGCGTGAGGGAGTGGGCAGCGTGAGGCCCAGCCTGCTGCCAGTACTCCAAACGTGGGGAGATGGGGCCTCTTTCCAGACCTTAGTCTTCTCATGCTGTGATGTTAAGTCTGAAGTCTCTCCTCTGTGCAGGGT
The DNA here is from genome assembly GCA_009823505.1 of Rhizomys pruinosus. NCBI lineage: Eukaryota > Metazoa > Chordata > Mammalia > Rodentia > Spalacidae > Rhizomys > Rhizomys pruinosus. Next base: position 1,317,679 of record VZQC01011939.1, on the reverse strand, counting down.
GGGGAAGGCACCATTGTCCTACTGAGGTCTAGCCTTGGACCTGGAAGCACCAGTGTCCTACTGGGATCCAGCCTCAGACACAGAAAGGCTCTATTGACTTCAGCTGTCCAGAATATGGACCCCTCCAGCCAGTAACCACGCCCCTTGGATTTGATGCTACTGGAAGCTGCTGCGAGGGACTTGGAGGGATTAGGACTCAGATACACAGAGGACAGCCGCCACGTGAGGATGCAGGGAGAAGACGCCACCGGCAAGCCAAGGTGAGGACGCAGGGAGAAGATGCCACCAGCAAGCCAAGGCGAGAGGCCTCAGGAGGAACCATCCACCCCAAGACGGGACGATGATGCCTCTGTGCAGCTCTGTGACAGTAGTCACCCTGGAGCTGAGAAGTCTGATATATCATATCCAGTGTGCCAGCCCCTGGGGTCATAGCCTGATCACTGTGACGTGGCTTAAGAGAAGTTAGTGCACATCCAGCCATGCCGAGTGAGTCTTCCCTCCTCTCCAGTTTCATCCTCACAGAAGACTAGTCCAGGGCTGTGGAGGCTGACGTCACCCTCTTGATGGGAAAGTGAGCCCGAGACAGAAGGGTCCTGGTCCTTCTTAGCTCACACAGCTCAGTGGTGCTGCGGCCCTGGGACTCCGCTTGGCTGAACCACACATATGCCCTCCTGACACCTTTTTGTCCTTCTCTCCCTCCGTCTGCATTTTGCAGAGCTGACCCTGATGCTGCACAGCCCACTGGGTGTCCCCGGGCTTCGACTGAGCTAAGTCATCAGCAGTCCACCTTGAGTCAAGGGCCCCAGAAGCCACTGATACCACTTCAAATGATGGTGGGAGTGTTGAGCTTCCTGCCCAGAGACCGGCATGCAGGAAGTGGCTTTTCCCTAGCTCTGCCCTCTATACAAAGACTTCAAGGAAGAGATGGGATTGGGGAGTGGCCTGGGGTGTCTTCGCCTCCCTGTTTATATCTACTGCCCCTAAGCAGATGTTCCAGGGCTACACTTTGAAACAAAAGCTCTATTTATTGTATAGTGTGTCAGAACTTATTTATGTGTGTCTACATGAGTTTTTGTGCACTATATGCTTGCATTACCGTTAGAGGCCAGAAGAGGGTGTTGGATCCCCATAGGCAGTTGCAAGCCTCCATGTGGGTCCTGGAAGCCAAACCTAGGTCTTCTGCAAGACCAGCCGGTGCTCTTAACTGCTGAGCCATCTGTCCACCCCTGAGAGTACTGTTTAAAAGTAATTCTGAGGGGGCTAGAAAGATGGCTCAGCAGGTAAGAGTACTGGTTGCTCTTACAGAGGACTGAGGTTTGATTCCCAGCACCCACATGGCAGCTGATAATAGTCTATAACTCCAGTTTCAGAGGACCCTGACTTTTGTGGGCATTACGTGACACAGATAGAATTACAAACCACAGGCAATACTCTCATACAGTAAATAACAAATAAATAAAGAATACTTTTTTGTCTTCATTTTTGTTTCTTTTCTTTGTAAAGTTTTAAAAAAAATTTTTTTTATTAATTTTTATTTATTTCTGTATGTGTATGAATGTACTGTCTGCATGCAAGTCTGTGCACCCGTGTCGTGCAACGCCGCGGAGTTCAGAAGAGGGTCTCGGATTCCTCTGGAACTGGAGTTCTCCTGGAATTGGAGCTTCAGACGGTTCTCAGCCACCATGTGGGTGCTGGGGATCGAACCCGGGTCCTCTGTAAGAGCGGTCGGCGCTCTTAACCGCTAGGCCATCTCTCCAGCCCCTCTTTGTAAAGTTTTTAATTGAATTTTTGTGTATTTTAAACAGAACATCTCAATCTGTCTTCATCATCATTACACCCCCTCCCCCACTGTAGCCCTCTCCCTTCAGATTCATACATTCTGTCATTTGTGCGAAGGCCTATCATGTCCAGTTAGCGTCCCCAGACAGTTGGTCCTTGGTGCAGATTCATCCACTGGGGTCTAGTAAGTCTGTGTAGAGTTCTTCCCTTAAAGAACTCTCTTCTCACCTAGCAGTAACCAGCTGCCAATAATTCTTTGACTATGATTGGGACTTGTTGCCTGCTTCTACAGTTCTGTGCTGGGGTTTTGTCTGCTTGAGTTTGCATAACTCTTGGGCACGCAGCCACCATTACCGTAGGTTCATGTGAGCAGGTCCCAGGAGCCTGTATTTTATTTCCATGTGGTCATAAAGCTTCTCCTTTCATCTTATAATCTTTTTGCCTTCATTTCTCTCTGCAGTGGTTCCCGAGCCCTGGGTGGGTGAAATTTAACACAGGAGTCCTGTCCAAGGACCCACACTGTGCAGACTCCTAATCTCCATGCTTTGGCCATTTGTGGCCTTTTGTGTTCCTGGACCTCTGTTGCGTGAGGGAGCTTCATAAACAAGAATTGAGAGATTCATCATTGTCCTCTTTACCCTTGTTCTTCGTTGTGTGAGCCTTAGGCATAGAGGTTGCATTGTTGATGTTCCACATAGGCTTCGGCAATTCACAGAAAATGTGTGTGTGTGTGTGTGTGTGTGTGTGTGTGTGTGTGCGTGTGTGTCCAGTTGTGGTAGTCTGTAATAGTCTGTGTCTGTCTGCTCTGGTGCAAGAGAAGCTTCTTTGATGAGTGGTGACTGAGATACTTGTCTGTAAATCTTAGGATCTATGTTTTACATATAGTAAGACATTACGTTTGTCAGTGACAGTATTGGATCTATGACGTCTCCAGTCATGTGTATTTGGCTGGGTTTACAGCATCACTCCTGAGTTTCCTCTCATTGAGTGGGTCCAGTTAGGTAGCTGTTGATTACCCCCAAGATAAAAGTGCCACTACCGCCTAAATGTCATTTGCTGTGCCAGTCATTGATGTAATATTTGTCCTAGAAGCTGGGCTTGGACCATTGATTCACGTTCTCCCTTGGCAGCTTGCACAGGGAGTGCTCTCCAAAGCCATGGAACAAGCCTTCCGGGGAGTGTGGTTTCCAGGTCAGCCCAAGCCCCATTGCTCCGCAGGTCTGAGTATGTCCTGGCTTCAGCAATAGGATCTTACCTCCAGGTTCAAGGAGGCAATCAAGTGCTTTCCTTATCTGACCTTTCCTTCGTGCCTCCCCCCTTGAAAGTACCCCCACTTTCCCCATTTCTCCCTTGGTAAACTACTCTCTTATGGTCCTATCTTTCTATTTTCTGGGTTTGTTTGTTTGTTTTGAGGTAGGCTCTCACTGTGTAGCAGCAGTTGGTCTGGAACTCACTATGTTCTCCATCTGAGACTGGTCTCGTCTTCCAGTAACCCCGCCTCAAAGTTGCATTTTTTAAAATATTTTTTATTGTTATTAAACTTTTTCATACATCATTTCTCAGTCCAATTTAGACTCATTTCCCTTTCCATGCCCCCCACCCCAACCAAGTTCATGCATTCTGCCATACATGTCTTTCATCTTTTTCTGAGTCTTTCCAAAGTTTTTTCAAAGCAGAGGATTATTGTTTTGGGGAGAATTTCACTGTTTCAGTCAGATCTATGTCCCAGTTCTTTTGTTGTTGTTGTTCCCTCCAACTTGTTTTGCTTCAACAATGTATGTCTATATATCATTCATATATATATATATATATATATATATATTCATATATATATATGTATAATTTCTCACCTATACTAAAATTATGTTGTCTGGAAACAAACTGTATGTTATTTCCAAATCATATTTCAGGATTCACATTTTTCCTTTTCGATTTTATATCACTCTAAAATATGCATACATACCCTTTACCCATTTACCAAAATTCCAGTCTGGAAATAAATGGTACGTTAATTCTGGAAGCTGTTAAGGGATTCACATAAGAGCACAAAAAATACTTTTTAAAAGTAAGACTGAATCTTTTCTGTGAGGCATAAGTCTGCTTTCCCTACTCACCTTTCTTCTTGCATTAACAGTGTGTTGACAGATATGTTGATGGCTGTGTCAAAGGACGAGTTGACATAGTGGATGCAGTCTTTCCTCCGTTCTCTATCCTGTGTCCTAGTTTCTTTTCCTGTTGCTAAAAGCAACTTAAAGGCTAAAGGTTGATTTTAGCTCGGGTTCCTGAGCCGGTGGAGACAGAGAAGTCTGGGCTTCAGGAGCTGGAAGCAGCTGGTCACATGGTGTCCACAGCCAGGATGCAGGGGTGAGTGCATGCGGTATGTCAGGGGAGGGTCCCAAGCAGGAAGAGCGCAGAAACCGTGGGGGATGCTCTCTGCAGACCTGCCCTTAGGTAGCTTTCTTATACAGCCCAGGGCCCCGTGGGGGGCTGCGGCCTGGAAGTGTAAGCTAGACAAGCCTTTTCCTCCCCTAAGGTGCTTTTAGGCTTAGTGTTTTACACAGCAACAGCTAGGAACCTAGAACATAGACCCCCCATCTCTGATTGGCCTGGAGCTTGCTAAGTAGTCTGGGCTGGGCAGCCAGTCTCTACCTTTCCATGCTGGGATTACAAGCTTGCACCACCATGCCCAGCATTTTAAACTGGGTTCTAGGTATTGAACGCAGGTCTTCTCGCTTGTACCACCTTGACCAATGGAGCTATCTCCCTAGACTTTGAAACTCTTTTTAAAATTACATTTATTTATTTTATTATTTGTATATATGTTTGTGGACACGTCATGTGAAAGTCAGAGCACAACTTGTGGGAGTCCATTCTCTCCTTCTACCTTGTGAGTCTCAGCAGTTGAACCTCAGTCTTGGTGGCAAGTAGTTTTCCTGGCTGAGCCATCTTCCCAGCCCCTTCCATCCCTTTAAAAATTTTATTTATTTATTTATTTATTTATTTATTTATTTATTTATTTATTTACCTATTGTGACAATGGTTACAGGGGGTGGCTGAGGCACTGCCAGTGTCCTTGGGCTGAAGTTCCAGCACTTTTTTGCAAAGTTTGTGTTCCTAGGCTGAAATTAAATGGATCTGTGTTGGCATGTGGGCAGGTGAGGTGTGGTTTATATCTTATAGATTGACATTTTATTTTTTTCAAACCTGCTCTCTGTAGGCGTTGTATACAAGCCTGTATCTATTTTAATAAGCAATTGAACTTGTGTGAGTGTGTGTGAGTGTGTGTGTGTGGTAACTGGACTTCATTTTTGGACCTCTTGTCTTGTCTAGAGCATCTTTACATGGGGTCAGCATGGGGGTGTTTCCTGTTTTGTTGTTTTCCTTGTGTTCCCACCCTCATTTAAAAAAAAGAAGTTATTTTAATTGTCCAGATCATAAATGAACAGAGCTCACCACCTCCTCCACAGCTTTCTGTGGGAACTGCATCCTGTGCTCTAGCCTGCCCCACTGATGAATAGCACCAGCAGGTAGTGTCACCTAAATAAGGAAAGGCACACCGTGTGCATCCCGTGGTTGGCTCTCAGAAATACCGCCATGCTGATGATACACATGCGCAGGTACTGTACACCTGGAATAAGACCCAGGGCCTCGGCTGCTAAGTTTTCATTTTCAAGTGCAAATAGAAGATGGTGTTGGGGCTGGAGAGATGGCCTAGCGGTTAAGAGCGCCGACCGCTCTTGCAGAGGACCCGGGTTCGATCCCCAGCACCCACATGGCGGCTGAGAACCGTCTGAAACTCCAACTCCAGGAGAACTCCAGCTCCAGGGGAATCCGACGCCCACTTCTGACCTCCGTGGCATTGCACGACACGGGTGCACAGACTTGCATGCAGACAATACATTCGTACACATACAGAANCAGGGCTCAACCTCCATGATGGTCCATGTTTACACACACACAAGGCTCCCCTCCTGATGTCCATGTTCACACACACAAGGGCTCACTCCATGGATGGTCCAGTCTTCACACACACACAGGCCACACAAGGCTCATCTCCATGATGGTCCATGTCCACACACACAGGGCTCACCTCCATGATGGTCCATGTCTACACACAGAGGGGTCCCCTCAAGGACAGTACATGTTCACACAAACTCTTGCTAGGCACCTGGGAACTCACTGGGCACAGAGATATCCCAGAGCTAAACACTGGTATCCACACTGTGGCCTGCCTGCCCCCCGGGGATGACACAGCTTCTTCTGACTGTCCTGGGGATGGACACCATCTTCTTTTTTTTTTTTTTTTTTAATTAATTTATTTTTTCTGTATGTGTACGAATTTTGTCTGCATGCAAGTCTGGCCAAACCCGTGTCGTGCAATGCCACGGAGGTCAGAAATGGAACGTCGGATTCCCCTGGAGCTGGGTTCTCCTGGAATTGGAGGTTTCAGAGGTTCTCGCCGCGCATGTGGGTGCATGGGGAATCGACCCGGGTCCCTCGCAAGAGCGGTCCGGCGCTCTTAAATACCGCTAGGGCCATTCTCTCAGCCCAAGCACCATCTTTTTTTGCACTTGAAAATGAAAAACTTAGCAGCCGAGGCCCTGGGTCTTATTCCAGGTGTACAGTACCTGCGCATGTGTATCATCAGCACCCCCCCCCACCCCCACACCCCGAATGCGGTATTTCTGAGAGCCAACCACGGGATGCACACGGTGTGCCTTTCCTTATTTAGGTGACACTACCTGCTGGTGCTATTCATCAGTGGGGCAGGCTAGAGCACAGGATGCAGTTCCCACAGAAAGCTCCCCGTGGAGCGAGGTGTGAGCTCTGTTCATTCTGATCCTGGACAATTAAAATACTTCTTTTTTTTAAATGAGGGTTGAACAACAAGAAGAACAAACAACCCACAGGAAACACCCCCATGTGACCCATGTAAAGATGCTCTAGACAAGACAAGAGGTCCAAAAATGAATCCAGTACCACACACCCACTCACACACACTCACACACAAGTTATTGCTTATTAAATAGATTACAGGCTTGTATACAACGCCTACAGAGAGCAGGTTTGAAAAAATAAAATGTCAATCTATAAGATATAAACCATACACCTCACCTGCCCACATGCCAACACAGATCCATTTCATTTCAGCCTAGGACACAAACTTTGCAAAAAAAGTGCTGCGACTTCAGCCCAAGGACACTGGCAGTGCCTCAGCTCACCCCCTGTAGACCATGTCACCATAGGTAAATAAATAAATAATAAATAATAAATAAATAAATAAATAATAGAAATTTTTAAAGTGATGGAAAAAATGGTGGCTGGAGATGGCTCAGCCAGGAAAACTACTTGCCACCAAGACTGAGGTTCACCTGCTGAACTCACAAGGGTAGAAGGAGAGATGAGGACTTCCCACAGTTGTGGCTCTGAGCTTCACTACGTTCCACACAAACATATATACAAATACTAAAATAAATAACATGTTAATTTTTTCAAAAAAGTTTAAAAGTTAGGGACCGAGTGAGCCATTGGCTCACATGGTAAAAAGCATTGAAGTATGACTTGCAGTTTCAATACCTAGAACCCAGTTTAAAATGTGTGGCATGGTGGTCGCTTGTAATCCCAGCATGGAAAGGTAGAGACTGGCTGCCCATCCCAGACTAGTTAGCAAGCTCCAGGCCAATCAGAGATGGGGGGTCTATGTTCTAGGTTCCTAGCTGTTGCTGTGTAAAACACTAAGCCTAAAAGCACCTTAGGGGAGGAAAAGGCTTGTCTAGCTTACACTTCCAGGCCGCAGCCCCCCACGGGGCCCTGGGCTGTATAAAAAGCTACTACTAAGGGAGGTCTGCAGAGAGCATCCCCCACGGTTTCTGCGCTCTTCCTGCTTGGGACCCTCCCCTGACATACCGCATGCACTCACCCCTGCATCCTGGCTTGTTGACACCATTGTGACCAGCTGCTTCCAGCTCCTGAAGCCCAGACTTCTCTGTCTCCACCGGCTCAGGAACCCGAGCTAAAATCAACCTTTAGCCTTTAAGTTGCTTGTTAGCAACAGAAAAGAACTAGGACACAGTAGATAGAGAACGGAGGAAAGACTGCATCCACTATGTCAACTCGTCCTTTGACACAGCCATCAACATATCTGTCAACACACTGTTAATGCAAGAAGAAAGGTGAGTAGGGAAAGCAGACTTATGCCTCACAGAAAAGATTCAGTCTTCTTTAAAAAGTATTTTTTGTGCTCTTATGGTGAATCCCTTAACAGCTTTCCAGAATTAACGTACCATTTTATTTCCAGACTGATTTTTGTATAATGGGTGAGGGTAATGTATGCATATTTTAGAGTATATAAATGTTAAAAGAGAAAATGTGATCCTGAATATGATTTGGAATAAACATTACAGTTTGTACGATAACAGATAAAATTTAGTATAGGTAGAGAAATTTATCACATTATATATATGACATATATATATATATATATATATAATGAATGTTTATTGTGTGATGCATCATTTTGAAGCATAAAAAGTTGGAGGGAACAAAAACAAACGAACTGGGGACATAGACTCTGACTGAAACAGTGAAATTCTCCCCAAAACAATAATCCTCTGTTTGAAAAAACTTGGAAAGACCAGAAAAATGAAAGACAAGGTATGGCAGCCAATGCATGAACTTGGTTGGGGTGGGGGGCATGAAAGGGCAATGAGTCTTAAATTGCACATGAGTTTGAAATGATGTATTGAAAAAGTTTTAATAACAATAAAAATATTTAAAAAATGCAACTTTGAGGCGGGGTTACTGGAAGACGAGACCAGTCTCAGAGGAGAACATAGTGAGTTCCAGACCAAAAAAAAAAAAAACTACACAGAGACCCTATCAAACAAACAAACAACCATAAAATAGAAAAAGGACCATAAGAGAGTAGTTTACCAAGGAGAGAGACATGGGGGAAAGGTTAGGTGGGTACTTTCAAGGGGGGAGGCACGAAGGAAAGGTCAGATAAGGAAAGCACTTGATTGCCTCCTTGAACTGAGTGGTAAGATCTATGCTGAAGCCAGGACATACTCAGACCTGCGGAGCAATGGGGCTTGGGCTGACCTGGAAACCACACTCCCCGGAAGGCTTGTTCCATGGCTTTGGAGAGCACCCCTGTGCAAGCTGCCAAGGGAACGTGGAATCCAATGGTCCAAGCCCAGCTTTCTAGGACAAATATTACATCAATGATGGCACGCAAATGACAATTTAGGCGGTAGTGGCACTTTTTCTTGGGGGTAATCACAGCTTACCTAACTGGACCCACTCAATGAGAGAGAAAATCAGGAGTGATGCTGTAAACCCAGCCAAATACACATACTGTGAGGAGTCTCATAGATCCAAATACTGTCACTGACAAACGTAATGTCTTATATATGTCAAACATAGATCTAAGATTTAAGACAAGTATCTCAGTCCACCACTCATCAAGAGCTTCTTTTGCACCAGACGACTATCACAGCATTACCACAAACTGGACACACACGCTACACACACACACACACACACACACCACACACCACACACATTTTCTGTGAATTGCCGACAGCCTATGTGGAACATCAACAATTGCAACCTTTATGCCTAAGGCTCACACAACGAAACAAGGGTAAAGAGGACAATGATGAATCTCTCAATTCTTGTTTATGAAGCTCCCTCACGCAAAGAGGTCCAGGAACAAAAGGCACACAAATGGCCAAAGCTGGAGATTAGGAGTCTGCACAGTGTGGGTCCTTGGACAGGACACCTGTTGTTAATTTCCCCACCCAGGGCTCGGGAACCATGCAGAGAGAAATTAAGGCAAAAAGATTATAAGATGAAAGGAGAAGCTGTATGACCACATGGAAAAAAATAATCAGGGCCTCCTGGGACCTGCTCACATGAACCTACGATACTGGTGGCTGCGTGGCCCCAGAGTATGCAAACACTCAAGCAGACAAAACGCCCAGCACCGGAATGTAGAAGCAGCAACAAGTCCCCATCATAGTCAAGAATTATTGCAGCTGGATACTGCTAGGTGAAAGAGGTTCTTTAAGGAAGAACTCTACACAGCCTTCTCGAGATCCCAGTGGATGAATCTGCACCAAGGACCAACTGTCTGGGGACGCTAACTGGACATGATAGGCCTTCGTACAAATGACAGATGTAGGAATCTGAAGGGGAGGGCTACAGTGGGGGAGGGGTGTAATGAGTGAAGGACAATGAGATGTTCTTTTAAAATACACAAAAATTCAATTAAAAAACTTTACAAAGAAGGGGCTGGAGAATGGCTAGCGGTAGAGCGCCGACCGCTCTTACAGAGGACCCGGTTCGATCCCCAGCACCCACATGGTGGCTGGAACCGATCTGATGACGCTCCAATTCCAGGACACTCGTTCAGCAAGGAATCCGAGACCCTCTTTCTGAACTCCGGGATTGCACGACACTGGGTGCATCAGATTGCCTGCAGACAGTACTTATACACATACAGAAATAAATAAAAATTAATAAACAAAAATTTTTTTAAAACTTACAAAGCAAAAGAAAAAAAATGAAGACAAAAAAGTAAAAAAATTCTTTTTATTTATTTTTATTTCTGTATTGAGAGTATGTGCCTTGGTTTGTAATCTATCTTGTCACGAATGCCCACAAAAGCAAAAAACAGTAAGATGTCCCTGAAACTGGAGAGTTAAGACCTATTTCAGCCTGCCATGTGGTGTGGGAATCAAACCTCAGTCCTCTGTAAGAGCAACCAGAATACTCCCTTACCTTACTGCTGACCATCTTTCTAGACCCCCTCAGAATTACTTTTAAACAGTACTCTCCAGGGGCTGGGACAGATGGTCTCAGCAGTTAAGAGCACGGCTGGTCTTTCAGATGACTATGGTTTGGTCTTCCAGACCCACATGAGGCCTTGCAACTGCCTTATAGGGGAATCCAACCACCCTCTTCTGGGCTCTTTATGTGTGTGAACATGGACCATCATGGAGGTGAGCCCTGTGTGTGTGAACATGGACCATCATGGAGGTGAGCCCTGTGTGTGTGAACATGGACCATCATGGAGGTGAGCCCCGTGTGTGTGAACATGGACCATCATGGAGGTGAGCCCTGTGTGTGTGAACATGGACCATCATGGAGGTGAGCTCTGTGTGTGTGAACACGGACCGTCAAGGAGGTGAGCCCTGTGTGTGAACATGGACCATCATGGAGGTGAGCCTTATGTGTGTGTATACATGGCCCATCATGGAGGTGAGCCCTCTGTTTGTGAACATGGACCATCATGGAGGTGAGCTCTGTATGTGTGAACATAGACCATCATGGAGGTGAGCCCTCTGTGTGTGTGAACATGGACCATCATGGAGGTGAGCCCTGTGTGTGGACATGGACCATCATGGAAGTGAGACCTCTGTGTGTGGACATGGACCATCATGGAGGTGAGCCCTATGTGTGTGTGAACATGGATCATCATGGAGGTGAGCCTTGTGTGTGTGTGAACATGGACCATCATGGAGGTGAGCCCTGTGTGTGTGAGCATGGACCGTCATGGAGGTGAGCTCTGTGTGTGTGAACATGGACCATCATGGAGGTGAGCCCTTTGTGTGTGTGAACATGGACCATCATGGAGGTGAGCTCTGTGTGTGTGAGCATGGACCGTCATGGAGGTGAGCCCTGTGTGTGAACATTGACCATCATGGAGGTGAGCCCTGTGTGTATGAACATGGACCATCATGGAGGTGAGCCTTCTGTGTGTGAACATGGAGCATCATGGAGGTGAGCCCTCTGTGTGTGTGAACATGGACTATCATGGAAGTGAGCCCTCTGTGTGTGGACATGGACCATCATGGAGGTGAGCCCTATGTGTGTGTGAACATGGACCATCATGGAGGTGAGCTCTGTGTGTGTGAACATGGACCGTCATGGAGGTGAGCCCTGTGTGTGAACATCGACCATCATGGAGGTGAGCCCTGTGTGTATGAACATGGACCATCATGGAGGTGAGCCCTCTGTGTGTGAACATGGAGCATCATGGAGGTGAGCCCTCTGTGTGTGTGAACATGGGCCATCATGGAGGTGAGCCCTGTGTGTATGAACATGGCCCATCATGGAGGTGAGCCCTCTGTGTGTAAACATGGCCCATCATGGAGGTGAGCCCTCTGTGTTTGAACATGGCCCATCATGGAGGTGAGCCCTCTGTGTGTGAACATGGAACATCATGGAGGTGAGCCCTCTGTGTGTGGACATGGACTATCATGGAGATGAGCTCTGTGTGTGTGAACATGGACCATCACGGAGGTGAGCCCTCTGTGTGTGGACATGGACCATCATGGAGATGAGCCCTCTGTGTGTGTCAACATGGACCATCATGGAGGTGAGCCCTGTGTGTGTGAATATGGACCATCATGGAGGTGAGCCCTATGTGTGGACATGGACCATCATGGAGGTGAGCCCTATGTGTGGACATGGACCATCATGGAGGCGAGCCCTGTGTGTGTGAACATGGACCATCATGGAGGTGAGCCCCGTGTGTGTGAACATGGACCATCATGGAGGTGAGCCCTGTGTGTGTGAACATGGACCATCATGGAGGTGAGTCCTCTGTGTGTGTGGACATGGACTGTCATGGAGGTGAGCCCTGTGTGTGTACATGGACCATCATGGAGGTGAGCCCTCTGTGGACGTGAACTGTCATGGAGGTGTCACTGTGATGGGGGTTTAGCTATTGTCCTGACACCCTCAGGGAGGGATGGTCCGGGTCAGCCATGGTATCCCTGTGGGGATTGTCCTGATGACATTAATCAAGGTGGGGAGGGCTTAACTAATGGTGAGGGGCACCAGCACTTGGGTTTGGTCCTGGATTGTGTAAAAGGAAGCTGACTGTATGTATTAGCTCTGCAGGGTGTGGATTCTCTGCTGAGGGTGGGGAGATTAATTCCTCAGATAAAGAAAATCCCTCAGAATCCGAGGGTTCAAAATCCTCATCATCATGGTTCTCCCACATATCTCCATCCCAAGTTTCAGGGTTCCACCCTTTCCCTACCAGTGCTCTCACTTTAACTGCTGACACTTTTCGTGGCTGGGAATTAAATTTGCGTTGTAAATCAGCCAAACGTATAATAAGGGTTCCAGCTTGATTTTCTGCAGCTTTAGCTCTTTGGCTGCTGGAGAGAAGATTCTCTTCCAGAGCACACTTGGAAACCTTTAAACTGTTGTTTCGAATCCGGAGCTGGTCGTTTTTATCACCGAGCTCCTTATTTTCCTCTATCAGTTTATACAGACATGCTAGGAGCAACAAGGCAACATCATTATTTTCTTTATTTTTCCTCAATTTCTCGAACTTTTATATATAGAGTCGCTAAATTCCTTGCTTCTCACAAGAGGTGAGTTAGGTGAGTCAAATGAATCTATTTTCATAATTAGTTCAAATAGTCTGCACCAAGGATTATCATTCCTCTTCATGCCACCAGGAGAGCCTTCAGTAACTCTAGGCTTCATTGGGTTGGAGAGCTGGCTCCAGAGGCTACCAAGCCCACTAAAGAAATTCATCCTTTCAATTCTGTTTCTCTAGAACCACTCCTGGTACCAAAATCTGTATTAGTCAGGGTTCTCTAAAGAAACAGAAGCAAGAGGATGAATATATATAACTATATACAATTTATTGATTTGCTCACGTGACGGAGCTCAACAGTAGCGCCGAACTGGAGAGGCCGGGAATCCAGGGAACTGCTCAGTCCTCAAGGCTGGATGTCTCAGTAGTCCCAGTCTAGTGCTGAAGGCCCGAATGGATTCCAGGAGATCTGCCAGTCTCAGTACACGCTGGGATCCGAAAGGTTGATCACAGCAGCAAGACAAACTCACCATATGAGAGAAGCAAGCTGCAGGAGGAAAAAGGGACCAGCTCCCGCTGCCGTGGGTGGCCTTAAATACTGCCTGCCAGCAGAAGGTAACACCCACATTTGGGGTGGGCCATCCAGGTTGAGGTGGTCCAATCAGAAGACCCTTTTTCTCTTATTTGTTCCTTAGTCCAGTCAAGTTGACACCCAGGATTAACCATCACACTGTATAAAAGCTGTTCAGTCTCTGGTCTCTAAAGAAATATTTTATTTATTGTTTTATGTGTATGAGCGTATTGCCTGCATGTATGTAAATGCACCCATGTCATGCAGTGCCAACAGAGGTCAGAAGAGGGCATTGGATCCCCTGGAACTGGAGTTACAGGGGTTGTTAGCCACCATGTGGGTGCTGGGATTCAAACCTGGGTCCTCTTCAAGAGCAGCCAGTGCTGAATTGTGAGTTCAAATGAACCCTTGCTCTCTTAAGTGTGCAAAGAAGCATAAGCAAATTAGGAAGAAACAAAACATCTCTGATTGGCAGCCATGCTGGTTCTCATAAACACCAAATAGACACTGGAGTCCTGGGAAGCTCTTAGAGCTGCTGTGTGACGGTCCTGTCTCCGTTTCTGTTGCTGGGGTAAACTATCCTGACAAAAACGTGTTAACTTTCTTGTTGACGCAGCTGCCTTGATGCCCCTCTCTCCAGCCTTCCTCCCCTTCCCTTTCTTCTTCCTCACTGCCACCCTACCTCTGCTGGCCTCCAGGCCCTGCCACAGTGGCTTGAGTGAGGACTTGGTTCTGCTCCATGGTCTGTTGACCAGGCACCCGCGGCCCTGCCTGGCATGTTTACAGCCCACGTTGGCTGTTGCTTCCGCTGCTCTTCAAAGTCCTCAGAACTGGACCACCCACCCGGGGAGCTCTGGTGATGCTCCAGGCCTTGTCCCTGCCCCGAGGAGGGTAACACAGGAGGTGCGGAGCACACAGATGCCATACAACCCCTCACAGTGTCCTGTGTGGGGCCCTGTAGCTGCAGAGGGTCAGGGAAGGTATGGCAGGTGATCTGTGACATGGGAGGAGGGCAAAGGGGAGAGGACTTCAGAAGGAACCGCAGCGTAAGGCCAGAGCAGTCGCGGAGGCCTCAGGGCTCATCACTGATGTCTATGTGGCCCCAAAGCCTTAATGAGTCAGTGGCTTGCCCTAGGTTATTCTAGTCACCCATGGAGACTGGGGCTGTGTCTGCTTAAGTAGATGGCCCGCATGAGAGTGCTGACGTGTTGTCTGAGGAGAAAGGAGATGAACCGTTTGCAGGGGCTGAGGCGTGAAGTGTGGTCCACGAGCTTTTGTTTCCTGTGGCCCCTGAACCAGATCGGGGGATTAAAGACATGGAGACCACTCTTCTTACAGGCATAGAGGTGAGAAGCTTGAAATAAAGGTGTCAGATGCTCCCCTGGGCCCCACCAAAGCTCTGGAGAGCAGCGGATCCTGTTTCCTCCTGGCCTGTGTCTCTAAGGCTCAGCGTTTTCTGGAATGATCCTTTCTTGGGACATAAGTTTAGTGGCTGCAGTGGTGACCCCTACGTTGCGGGAGTTGGCTGGTTCTGGGAAGGAGAGTCGAGCACAGGAAGGGGCACAGATCCAAGACCAGTGCCATGGTCGGCTGCGTGGGCCTCTGAAGACTTCACCTTCATGTTGGTTCCCGAAGCGCGCAGGGTCACCACAGCCTCCCCTGACACTACTCTGGGATCAGGCTCCTCCCCCTCTTCTTCATCTTGCTCTCCATTGGGGTCGAAAGAGATTTTCCTTTACTGTCACCGAAGTCTGTAAAAGATGAGCAGCTCAAAAACTAGACACAGTAGATTGATGAATCCCTTTTCAAAGTGGGTTGAGGAACCCCGGGTCTCCAGCTTGGAGGTGGCCTTCCCAGGACTGGAGATGCCCACTGCGGAGGCCAGGGTGGGGCCGGGCTCCACGCAGGAGGCTGCTGCTCAGCTTCCACCTGCCATTTCTCTGAAGACTGGGGCACCTGGGAATGTCGTGTGGAGGAACATTGTTGAGTTCTGAGTTTGTGCTGATGGGTGGCTTTGTCCCTCCCCAGGAGTCTAGGGCTCTGGGAGAGGTAGGGAGTGATTGCTGTGTGTGAAGGGGCAGCACATCCATGGCCACTGGAGTCCTCGTGTGGCTGTGTGGTATACACTGCTCTGGTGTGAACTGTCTCGGTGGTCACTGGGGAAGCTCTATCCAGAGGTAGGCCTTCAGAAGTGACAAGGGCATGGGGGTGCATTCTGGAAAGCAGACTGCCTGCAGTCTCATTTTATGTCTGTTTCTGTGTTATTGTTATTCAAGGGCTGCTGCCTGAGATTCACTCATTAGCATATGATGTAAACAGACACTTCCAAATAGCCTTATCTGGCCACCTTAGGGTTAACTCATTAGCATAAGATGTCAGGAAGTAAACAAATACAATCTTACTTTCAATATGGCCTTACTCCTGCTCCTTACACAGAGAGGAGAGAGGTCCTGGGGACAGGGTCCTGACCCAGTGGGATTAGCCTTCGTAAGGAGAGCTCATGGGGATGTTTTATAAACATAAAACGAATCCGTTCTGCCACACAGTTAGACAAAGAGTCTGTGGTGGTTTGGATGAAACTGTCCCCCAGGCTCCTGTGGGCGCCAAGTATTTCAACACTTTGTCCCCTGTTGGTGGCTCAGTCATGGAGTTTCTAGAGGCGATTCTTGCTGGTGGTAGGCGGTGAGAGTTCACAAGCCTATTCTTTCTCTCTGCTTCCTGGGCCTCTTTGAAGATGTGACACTGAGTTTTCTGTTCCAGGCATCTCCTGCTACCCCAGCCTGCTCTCATCGTGGACTCTTAGTGCTTTGAAACTAGAAGCTCAATAAACTCTTCCTTCTGGAAGTTGCTTTGGTGACGATGCTTTATCACAGCAACAGCAAAGTAATGAATACAGCATTCTATACGGCTTCACACGCACCATACCCAACAGATGTATGCACATTTTAGAGGCCTGTGGATTGTTTTATATTGTGAAAGAAAATTTGAAGACAATGAAAATGTAAATAGATGTAAAGAGTCCTGAGCAGGCGATGCTGGTGAGGCCTGTGGTGATTTGACCTTTCGGATTTGCAAGCAGAAGCTCAGTGCTAATCTGGTAATTTGAATTTTCTTGTTAACGCAACTCCCCTGACTGCCTCACTTAGGGATGTGCAGTGGAGCTACGAGGGACCGGGTGGCTGCAGACTTGAGGTTGGTCCATTAGGTCTTTGGCCTCGCCCCTGGGTTTATTCCATAAAAACCTGTTCTGCCAGGCGTGGTGGTGCAGGCCTTAATCCCAGCACTTGGGAGGCAGAGGCAGAGGCAGGCGGATCTCTGTGAGTTCACGGCCAGCTTGGTTTACATAGAGAGTTCCAGGACAGCTGGGAGACCTTGTTTCAAAAAGACCAAACAAACAAACAAAACCTTCTGTGCAGTTAGTTTCAGTTATCAACCTGACACACTAGAACCACATGGCAAAGGAATCTCAATGAGGTACTGTCTCCATGGGCTTGGCCTGTGGCAGGTCTGTGTGGGTTGTCTTGATTGTTAATTGATGTGGAAAGACCCAGCCACTGTGGGTAGCACCAGTCCCTAGGCTGAGGGTCCTGCACTGTGTGGGAGAAGGGATCTCAGCCGAGCTCTAACATGCATATGTTAATTCTCTCTGTGCTCTTGACTGTGGATGTGGCTGGCTGCTGCTTCAGGCTCCTTGATTTCCCCTCCATGATGGGAACCATGAGCTGGAATAGACCCTTTCTCGTCTACGTTGCTTTCGTTGGGTCATGTTATCATAGAAACAGAGCTAAAACCAAGACCCCTTCCTCCCATGTGTCTCCGCATAGAGCCCCCAAATCACCTTGTTTGCTCCTTCATGACTTATGAACAGTTGCTTGTTCAAATAAATTCTTAAAAAAAACTTCTGTGCATCAGTTTATCTTTTAACACTGGTCAACTGGTCCCCAAATGCATCAGAGGTCTGGGGTGAATACTGAATGCTTCTGGGCTGTTGGGAAGGGGAATAAGAAAAGCCATCCGGGGCTGGAGAGATGGCCTAGCTGTTAAGAGCGCCGACCGCTCTTGCAGAGGACCCGGGTTCGATCCCCAGCACCCACATGGCGGCCGAGAACCGTCTGAAACTCCAGTTCCAGGAGAACTCCAGCTCCAGGGGAATCCGAGACCCTCTTCTGACCTCCGCGGCATTGCACGACACGGGTGCACAAACTTGCATGCAGACAGTACATTCATACACATACAGAAATAAATAATAATAAAAAAAATTAAAAAAAAAAAAAAAAGAAAAGCCATCCACCACCCGAAACCCTGGGAAAGCTCTGAGTTACCAAGAACTTGGGGACGGGAACAGCTGACCGTTTGGTCAGTTGCCCTGTGCAGCCCGTGTCTCGTGCGGCAACATCCTTGGAGCCACACAGATGTGGTTCTGTGGCTTCAGCTGCACCTGTTGCAGAACATCGTCTCAGCTGGGCTCGTTGACTGCTGATGCCCCCTTGTGTCAGGA
The DNA here is from genome assembly GCA_009823505.1 of Rhizomys pruinosus. Lineage (NCBI taxonomy): Eukaryota > Metazoa > Chordata > Mammalia > Rodentia > Spalacidae > Rhizomys > Rhizomys pruinosus. The sequence goes on along the minus strand of VZQC01011939.1, from coordinate 1,299,490 downwards.
GGGGCGGTGTGAGCATGGGACCCTCATCTGGGGCTCCAGCCGCTCCCAATCAGTGGTATGCAGTTCTGTCCTAACTGCATGCAGCCTCAGGGTCTTGGTGGAGGGGCTCCATCTGTGTAACCATTGGGGAGACTACCGGCCATGCTGCGTGCAGACCTTCCTGTGCGGATGCTTTAAGGTCACTGTGCCAGTTAGCTTTTTTTTTATTTTTATTTTATTTTATTTTATTTTATTTTATTTTATTTTATTTTATTTTATTTTATTTATTTCGGTATGTGTATCAATGTACTGTCTGCATGCAGGTTTGTGCACCCGTGTCGTGCAATGCCGCGGAGGTCAGAAGAGGGTCTCAGATTCCCCTGGAACTGGAGTTCTCCTGGAATTGGAGTTTCAGACGGCTCTTGGCTGCCATGTGGGTGCTGGAGATCGAACCCGGGGCCAGATAGCTTTAATGTCAACTTGACACAGCTGGGTTGAAGGAGACTCAGTTGCGGAATTGCATCTATTGGACTGGCCTGTGGCCATGTCTGTGGGGCATTTTCTTGATTGTTGAGTGATGTGGGAGGGCCCAGCTCACTGTGGGCGTGACAACCCCTGGGCAGATTTTTGTGTATTAGCTAAGAAAATAGGTCAAGCATGGGCCAGGAGAGTAAGTCAGTAAGCAGCATTCTTCCATGGCCTGTGCTTCAGCTCCTGCCTCCAGGCTCCTGCCCTGAGTTCCTACCTTGGGCTCCCGTAGTGATAAACTATGACCTGGGAGATGTAAGATAAACCCTTTCCTCCCCAAGTTGGTTATTAGTCAGAGTGTTTTGTCACAGCCATTGAAAGGAAACCATTAGCCCTTGAGTTCCAAGTTTACAATGCTCAGGTCCCCTCTGTAAAATGATGTAGTGTTTGTATCTAACCTCTGTCCACCCTCCCATTTACTTTAAGGCATGGTGACTTAGGACCCTTAGTACACTGTAAGTACTATGTGGACACTGGTCTGTGTTGTTCAGGTAAAAAAGAAAAGAAGCCACGGAGACACATTTGGTACAGATGCAACCTCTTCACCAAGCATTTTTTATATTTTAATATGTGTTTGTGTCTACTTGTATTTGTTCATGCATATATACATGCACAGGCATATATATGTGCTCACGTGTTTGGAGGCCAGAAGTCAACCTCACATGGTGTCATTCTCCAGGAGCCATCCACCTTGTTTTTCTGAGACAGGATATCCCCTGGGACACGGGCTTTGCCAGTTCTGCCAGGATGGCTGGCTGGCCAGAGAGCCCCATGAATTTGCCTGTTTGGGATTATAAGCACATGTTAGAGTGCACGCGCGCGCCTGTGTGTGTGTGTGTGTGAGAGAGAGAGAGAGAGAGAGAGAGAGAGAGAGAGAGAGAGAGAGAGAGAATATGCCATGGCATGTGTGTGGAGATCAGGAGACAACCTTGGGGTCAGTCTTTGCCTTTCACCTTGTTTGAGGCAGGATCTCTCTGTTGTTTCCTGTTGCTCCAGGCTAGCCCCCAAGCTTCCAAGGATTCTTCTCTCTTGCCCTTTCATCTCACTGTAGAAATGCTGGGATTGCAAGCACCTGGCTTTCCATGGGGTCTGGGAGTTTGAACTCAAGTCCTCGTGCTTGCACAGCAAGGAAGCAAACACTTTATCTCCCCAACCCCTTCTAAGAAGTTTTGAGAAGAGTTTGATGAGTGTATGGGCCCGACAGCAGGGACGTGGAGGGAGACCGAGGCTGGCTCAGGTCCTCCCTGAGAACTATGCTGCTCAGCTCTCTCTCAAAGTTTCTGACCTCAGGAGTGTCTCTAGAATCTTCATGGCACCATCCACAAGCTGCCTGGAAAACTGTCACCTCATGCCTGAAGACACAGAGTAAGTGACTCTGATTGCCTCAGCCTTCATGAGGGTATTGGGTCCCAGACTGACTGGCTGTCACCCTGTCCTTGGCACTGGCCTCCTTTAAGGGAGGGACAGATCCCATGTGATCTGTTATGGATTCTTGTCCCTGATTGCACACAGTGTGGGAGGAGGTGGGGAGCAGCCGTTCACCTTCTGTCTAGCAGAGGACAGAAGGTCAGAGGCTCCTGGGATGGGCAGTGCTGTCAATTGATAGGATCCAGAATCACCCAGGACAGCTCTAGGTATGCCTGAGGGAGTGTCTAGATGAGGTTACCTGAGGAGGCCCACCCTGAATGTGGGAGCACTGTTCTGTTAACTGGGCTCTGGACTGAATAAAAAGGAGGAAGCGAGCTGAGCAGCAGTAGCAGCAGCGTGCATCTCTCTCTGCTTACTGACTGTGGACGCCATGTAACAGCTGCTTCACCCTCCTGCCCCATGCCTTCCTACCATGATGGACTGTGTTCTCAGACTGTGAGTCGGATAAGCCTTCCTTCTCTAAGTGGCTTTTGTCAGGGTCAACAAGAAAAGTAATGTAGCTTCCAATTGAGCACTCAAAGACGCTCCATGAACATGGGCCACCTGCATGGCATGGGAGACCGTTTACAAAAGCTGGAGATCTGGAGCCCTGCAAACTTGCAGGAGCTTGACAGGTGGGAGCCTAGCTGCCTAGCACACAGCAGGGCTCTGTTCCTGAAGAACCAGTGACAGTGGCAGAGCTGTCCCCAAGGCCTCTCCTGCCTGAGCGTCTCTCCTCAGGGGCACCCTAAGGTCGGCCATTCTTTGATTCCAAGGCCAGATGGGTGGGAGCTCAGGAGGGCAGGCAACGTGGACAGGGCTTTGAGGAGAGAGGTCTCTGGCTGCAGGGCTGACCAGACCAAGTAAGGAGAAGTTAGAGCCAGCTCAGACTTGGCCTTGAACTTCCCTCATCAGGCCACAGGCTAGGGAAGGGTGGAAGCTGTTGAGTGTCGAGGTTGCTGAACTGTATTGATCCTAGCCTGGTAATCAAGGACCCAGCACATGGCTGGCTGGACGCACCTCCTGGGGAGTCTGCCGGATACTCACACATGGAGAGGTGAGCTTTGGAGCTTTCAGCTTCCCAGACTGTCTGTCTGGGGCTCCATTAACATCCTGTCTGAAGAAAAGAGGAAAATTAGCATTCATCTTGCCGAGCTTCCTGATCCAGCAGCCGTCAGAATAATAGGAATTAACCAAACCTATCCTGGCCTAAGTACTGTCATTAAGCATGATGCTGCCATAGTCCTACCTCAAGTACAACAAGGCGGACCCCTGGCAGGGCTGTCCCCTGGCAGCGGGGACTCAGAAGACTACAGGCTTTCTTCAGGCTTGGCCAGGCTTCCATGTCCATCAGAGGGTTGCCCTGCCCCACACTCCAGGGCTGACACTGCCTTTTAGAGGCACTAGATCCTCTGTGCAGGGCTGCAAGAGTTCAGACAGCTGGTTTGAACATTTTAAAATGTTAAAATCTTAGTGCATTTCTCTTCTATGTCCCTTAAGGTCTGGAGATCTGTACTGTGTGTAGATGTGTGTGCGATATGCATGAATCTGTGTGTTTTCATGTGTATGTGATATAGATGTATGTACATAAGTTCATGTATGTGATATGTATGTGTGTGTACAAATTTGTACATGTGTGTATGGGTTTATGTGTGTATGATATGTATATCTGCATACACATTTGTGTGTGATATGTATGTATGGGTTTATGTGTATGTGATATCTGTGTATGAGTTTGTGTGTGATATGTATGTGTATGGGTTAATGTGTGTGATATGTGTATGTATAAGTTTGTGTGTGTGTGATATGTATGTGTGTAGGGGTTTATGTGTGCTATGTGTGTGTATACAAGCTTGTATGTTTATCTGCCTGTCTGCGCTTGTTCACATGGAGGCCAGAGACCAATGCTCGTGTCTTTCTCTGTATCTCTCCGCCATATTTTTTGAGACAGGTCTCTCATTGGGCCTGGACCTTGTTGGACAGGCTGGCTGGCTGGTGTCTCTGCCTCCCCAGCCCAGGGGCTGAACTCAGGCCATCATGCCTATGTGGCCAGCACATTACAGCCTGAGCATCTCCCCCCCAGCTGTGTGATACACTTGTAACCTGGGACTCAGTGATGTAACTCATCTGAGTATGGGGCCTCATCCTCCCCAGGGCCCGAAGGCAATGGCTGTTGCCATGGAAACGATGGCATTGGAGGGTCTGTGGGTGGCCCCTCTACATGGCGTCTCACAGGATGGGTCACAATGTGGCTGGTCGGGCATCTGGGCCTGGAGCAGAGCCCAGCACTGCTCTGTCACTGACAATTTTAAGCAGGCCAGATGCTGCAGAACTACCCCAGCCATGCTGAGTGACCAAGGACTGCTGGGCCCCAGCCCTTGACCCATGTGTGACTCTTCCTGAGGAGATAAATGTCTGCTCACCCCAGACAGGACCAAAGTCATGGGGATATCCAACTTGACAGTTCCATAAGATTATTGGGGTTTCTTACTGGAATGTGGGTGAGGGGTGACATACAGGAGCAGAACTGACTCACGGACAGCTGCGTCACCAAAGCCCACCCCGCACACTGACAGGTCTGGAAAGCTGGAACCTTGGCACTCTCTGACTGACTTGCGGGCAGCTCAGCAGGTCAGAGTCTCTTCCAGGGAGCTTGGCTGGACTGGACCTCACTGCTTGGATAACCTCGGGGAGGGAGGGGACCTCACTGCTTGGATAACCTCGGGGAGGGAGGGGACCTCACTGCTTAGATAACCTCGGGGAGGGAGGGGACCTCACTGCTTGGATAACCTCGGGGAGGGAGGGGACCTCACTGCTTGGATAACCTCGGGGAGGGAGGGGACCTCACTGCTTGGATAACCTCGGGGGGGGAGGGGACCTCACTGCTTGGATAACCTCGGGGAGGGAGGGGACCTCACTGCTTGGATAACCTCGGGGAGGGAGGGGACCTCACTGCTTGGATAACCTCGGGGGGGGAGGGGACCTCACTGCTTGGATAACCTCGGGGAGGGAGGGGACCTCACTGCTTGGATAACCTCGGGGAGGGAGGGGACCTCACTGCTTGGATAACCTCGGGGGGGGAGGGGACCTCACTGCTTGGATAACCTCGGGGAGGGAGGGGACCTCACTGCTTGGATAACCTCGGGGAGGGAGGGGACCTCACTGCTTGGATAACCTCGGGGGGGGAGGGGACCTCACTGCTTGGATAACCTCGGGGAGGGAGGGGACCTCACTGCTTGGATAACCTCGGGGAGGGAGGGGACCTCACTGCTTGGATAACCTCGGGGAGGGAGGGGACCTCACTGCTTGGATAACCTCGGGGAGGGAGGGGACCTCACTGCTTGGATAACCTCGGGGAGGGAGGGGACCTCACTGCTTGGATAACCTCGGGGAGGGAGGGGACCTCACTGCTTGGATAACCTCGGGGAGGGAGGGGACCTCACTGCTTGGATAACCTCGGGGAGGGAGGGGACCTCACTGCTTGGATAACCTCGGGGAGGGAGGGGACCTCACTGCTTGGATAACCTCGGGGAGGGAGGGGACCTCACTGCTTGGATAACCTCGGGGAGGGAGGGGACCTCACTGCTTGGATAACCTCGGGGAGGGAGGGGACCTCACTGCTTGGATAACCTCGGGAGGGAGGGGACCTCACTGCTTGGATAACCTCGGGGAGGGAGGGGACCTCACTGCTTGGATAACCTCGGGGAGGGAGGGGCTTTGTGCATCTTCTCAGTTTCGGGGACCTCCTGAGACTTCTACATTGTTTTAAAATTTTTAAATTGAAGTTTTGCAATTTTCATGCAGTATATTTTGATGGTATTTAGACCCCTCCCCTACCTGCCCCTCCGCTTATTGCCTTCTGCCCAATTTAATGTGCTCTCTTTTGTACATAATAGGGCCTACAATGGCTAATTTGTGTCTGCGAATGTCCTTCAGTGTGGCTTCATCTGCTGGAGCCTGGTTAACCTACCAAGAATCAGGTCCTTGAAAGGACGGACTCTCCTCTCCCAGCAGCCATGGGTTGCAAGCAACTCCTCCACGAAGGCTGGGGCTTCTTCCCCAGATCCTAGTGTCCATTTTTTCTGGTTTGAGCTTGCACGGGACTTGTACACTCTGTCACCACTGCTGTGAGTTCATATGAGTAACTGCCCAGCTGTCTGGAAAACTCCGTTTCCGTGTGGTCACCACCACCTCTGGCCCTTCAACTCTTTCTGTCCCTTCTTCCATATGGATCCCAGAGCCTTGGGAGGCAGACGTTCGATGCAGTGTCCTCTTCAGGGCCGAGCACTCTGCAGCCTCTTGTTCTCTGCACGCTGGCTGGCTGTGTGTTTCTGTGTTAACCACCATCAGCTTCCTAGTGAGAGATGCAGTCACCCTGGCAACTCTGGAGAGGTGTGCAGACCTTAGTAGGAAAAGGGTCCCTGTGACCCAGGGAAGCCTAAATGCTGAGACATCCTCCTTGGGCCGTAAGGAGCTTCCTTTAGAACTTCCTGGGTCATGTCTGTAGAAGTTTTGGTCCTTCAGGACTTTCCCTCCAGCAGGAATTGTTTCCAGCAAGAAGAGCCTGCCACAGAACACTGCCATACTGGGTCTTGGGAGTGTGGTTCACACTTTGGAGTGATTTCCCTGTAAATCAAGGTAGCCACTGCCCTCTGTGTTGTCAGTTCACAAATGTTCTAATTGATCTAGAACCTTCCTGAGAACCCGGTTCTCCAGACTCTCAGTAGGAAGAGCCTGTCTAGTGTCATGGCCCCTCCTAGGCATTGGTCTTCAGTGGAAATGGCTTGTTTTCTGACTTAGGACATCGGTTCGGGCACAAAGAAGGCTTCTCAGTGCTAGTGAGATGACTCAGTGGATAGAATGTCTGCTGTGAGGCAGGAGGACCTGAGTTCGAATCCCTATCACCCCAGACCATTGCCTACTGTTTCTACAGTGCTGGCCTCTATGCCCAGGAAGGACAGTCTGCAACGTAACGGCTTCATGGAAGAAAACCAAATGTCCTGAGGACCCACAGGCCCTATACTTCCCCCTTGCAGTGCTGTCCAGTCCACAGCTCTCAGTCATGTGCCCAGTAAGTCCCTGTGCTAGCAGAGACGGGAGGCCCAGGCCTGGACAGCCTGCCATGGACACCTGGAAGTTCCAAGCTGGGTGTGGTGGCATGTGTTAGTAGACCTGACAGAGACAGGAGATCCATGGAGCTCACTGCCCAGACAGCCTAGCCTCACCGGTAAGCTCCAGGTCAGTATGAAACACTCTCAGAAAATGAAATGGAAGGGCTTAGAGAGGTGGCCCAGTAGCTAAGAGCACTGACTGCTCTTGGAGACGACCTGGGTTCATTTCCCTGCACCCACTTGGCAGCTAACAACTGTCCATAACTCCAGTTCCAGGTGAATCCCACCCTCCGCAGGCATTGCATGAACCAGGTGCACTTACATGCATGCAGGCATACACTCATACACATAACATAATAAATAAACTATTAAACATATAACATGGAGAGCAATTGAGGAAGACACCTGATGTTGACCTCTAGCCTACACTCAAAGACACGGATGCACAGACATAGACACACAGATGCATACATATGAACACATACACATATGCCACTCACATACACATGAACACTTGTACACTGCATGGACACACACACACACACACACACACACACACACATTCAGAGAGGGTCTTCCTGTCTCAATCTAGGAACTCCTCAGATCTGCCCAGAGGTTTGTTTCCATGGTGATTCTAACTTGCATCAAGATGATGGTGAAGATCACCATGCAGCTATAACATGGGGCGCCACACAGCTGCATCGCGCTGCTCTGGTGGGGAAGGGGAGCAGAATGCCTCCCTGGAGAAGTGTGGGGGAGTCGGGGTGGAGGGGTGCAGGATTTAGACAAGGCTCTCAGGGGAGCTGTTGCCTGACAGAAGCTGGCCCCTGTGTGGGTTGGGCTTTGACTGCTTCAGTCAGTTCAGTTTCCAGAGGGCTGACGCTGTTCTCAGTGTGTTGGGTTTCTGTTCCACAGGTTTCTCAGGAGCTGCCCTCTACGCTGTAGCCGGGACCTTCACCTGGGTTTAAATATCTGAGCCAAGCTGGTGTGTGTGTGTGTGTGTGTGTGTGTGTGTGTGTGTGTGTGTGTGTAGGCAAGTCTCACTGATTTAAGGACAAATAAACTTCATGCATTTGAATGCACAGAAGAAATCCATCCTCACAAAATCCTTCTTCTCCCAATTTCCGAGTTCCCTTTGGACTGACACCTCAGTGCATTTTAAACCAGACATCAGCCTGAGGTCTCTTGAGTTTTGGGACTTGATCTTCAAAGGCTTAGGTGCTGTTGTCTCAGGGTTTGGTGTGTCTTCCCTGCAGATCAGTCTTTTGTGCCCCTGATAAGCGAGTGAGCAGGAAACTGTGCCCCTATCCATGGCCCTTTAAGGCGACTGATGAGCTACTGTCGGGTCCTGTGCACTCATGGAGATCTTTAGTAGCAAAATGCCTCATTTTTGTGGAAATTGTTTCTCACCGGGGTTATTTTCTTTTCTCCTTATTAAAAGCTACCCCTGCAGGGCTGGTGCAAGCAGCCTCGTGGCTTCCTTGAACCTTATAGACCTGGGATTTTTACAGCTCTGTGTTTTTTCTTTCCCCGAGAGAATAGTTTTACCGAAAGCAGGTGCTGGGCTGACGCAGGTGCCGGCTTTGCATGGGGATGCCAGCACTGCGGGCGCCCTTTGGTCTTTACATTCCTGCCTTTGCTCCGCAGTCTCCTTTGCAGCTTGGTCCTGGGGCCGTCCAGGGACCAAAGACAGCCTCTGCCCCCCAGACAGAGCCAGAGAAAATATGAAGCACTGGTTCTATTTGAGTGTTAGATGAACGACAAATGGACATTTAGTGTAAGTGTGCCCTGTGCTCCCCGCCAAGACACACTCACAGTGAAAGCAAATGTTCTCCACTGACCTCCACCCTACAGAGGAGTTAATCATTACATGGCTGCCAAGGCCCCTGCGTCAGGTGGTCAGATGTCTGTGGTTCCCACGGAGCTGCTAACCAAGCTCCTTATTAGGGTTCAAACCCTCCAGGTTGGATCTCTGGCCTTGGCATCCCAGGACCCTCCTGCAGAGATCTGGGAGATGTGGCTCAGCCAGTTCTTCCTCCAGTCACCCCACTTCCAGACCCAGCCCTGGCCCTCTTCAGACTTGGCTGGTGAGGGTGGAGGTCGGTGTGTCCATGTGGATGAGCAGGTAGTGGTTTGGACTCCCTATTTTGTTCTTGGACTCAGGCTATGCTTCAGCCTGTTGTAAGCATCCTCACCATCCTCCTCTACTTTGGAAAACGACCCTCATGTGCCTGGCTTATGACCAAACCAGCAGCTTATGAGCCTAGCTCCATGTGGGCCTGCAGGATGATCCTTTAAAACAATGTATCTCCAACATCGACGTGTGTCACTCTTCTGTCTAAACCTGACCTAGGCATCTGGAGGTCTGGGTGGGGATGGGGTGGGCTTTGCTCTGGCTCGCTGGCAGGTAGTTCTTGCAGACAGTCCACGGGGGACAGATTCAGGGCCCGTGCTCTGCCCACGTCTCCTCCTGCTGTGTCCTGCCAGCTTCATGGGTTCCTTTCTAGTAGGCGTCCATTGGGTCGCAGTTGATGGATGGATGGAGTCAAATCAGACACCCTGAAGAGCCGGTGCTAATGGGACCGGGGTTCCAGCAGGGAGACCTGTGATACAGTCACTGAGTGCCCAGAGAGAAGTCAGAGGCCAGGAAGGGCTTGGCGATGAACCTGAGCAGGAGAGGAGATGGAGACTGCTTGCTTCAGGTAGCTGGGGTGGAATGCTGGCCAGAAGGGTTTCCTGTGCCCTGCGGAACCATGGGGACCTGGAACTCCCCATCTACCCCCTGGCTTGGCACGGAGCATGGGTCCTGCGAGCTCCCCTGGGCTCTCTTATACCTGCTTCCCATGCCATACTTACAGCCACCACCCCCTTCCCCTGTCCCCAACAGTGCAGGACATGCCTCCTTCAAAGCTAGTCTGTGTTTTCTTAGGTCTCTCTGAGACAACCAGGACTTTATAGTTAGAGCCACAAGGTTGGCTCAAGCTTAATGAGGAGCCCTGGCTGTCAATGGTTGCCTGTTAGGCCATTTAGGAGCATTGCAGCAGCAGTATCTATGGTGAGCCAGTTAAATCAGAATTCCTGGCCCCATGCTGTCATGTTTGAGGGTCTCCACATTAAGTCCCCACACAGCCAGGATGAAAACGTGCATGCTTCCTCAGAACCTGAGACCTGGGTGGGAATAATGACCCAGGGTGTATGATTATCACCACAAGTGGAGCCTGAAAACCAAAGCATTTAACATTCAAACCTCCCTGAACACCGACATCCCCACTGAGTACCAGAGTGGAGAATGGACCGTTGATTTACCTTCCATCATCAAGAGGCCTGTCAGACTCTGTATCTCACTCACCCCTTCCCCCTTTCTTCCCTTCCTTCCATTTCTGTTCCTCTCGTTTCTCACTTGCACTCTTACATCCACCTGCTCACTCATTATTCATCCATGTATGCAATAATCCACATATACATCCATCCATCTACCCATCCTGCATCCATCTACCCATCCTGCATCCATCTATTCTTGTATCCATCCATCCTTCCGCCCACCCATTCACTGAGTCATCTTCTCATACACCCTGCATCCCCTCACCCCTGCATCATCACATCTCCGCATCCCCACATCCCCTTATCTCCACAGAGAAAAACCTCTTAAAGAGTAACTCAAAGAGTAACTCAAAGGCTTGTTTAGAACAGGCTTGGGGGGCTGGAGGGATGGCCTAGCGGTTAAGAGCACCGACCGCTCTTGCAGAGGACCCGGGTTCGATCCCCAGCACCCACATGGCGGCTGAGAACCGTCTGTGACTCCAGTTCCAGGAGAACTCCAGTTCCGGGGGAATTGAGACCCTCTTCTGACCTCCGCGGCATCGCACGACACGGGTGCGCAGACCTGCATGCAGACAATACATTCATACACATAAAAATAAATAAATAAATAAAATTAAAAAAAAAAAAAAAAAGAACAGGCTTGGGTATCATCTCCACAAAAGAACCTCAAAGCTTCACCAAAGCCACAAGTCAAGAGAAGAAATGATCTCGGGCAGCTGGCAGCACGGCTGACACACGTGAGGAGTGGTGTCGCGAGGGCTGTTGGTGCAGCCCGCCACGTGGGTTCCCTTGTTGATGTCAAAGTTGTCTCTGGAAGTGTACTTTTGACCTCCCTGGTAGAGAGGAGGGGAGCAGCCTTGTAAAGCAATGTACTGCTCTTAGGCAAACACAGAAACTGATTTCTTCTTTTCATCTGTTTCTGCTCAGTCCTGCCTGGCTCAAAACAGTCCTTATACCAGAGTGGCTGTGTGTGTGTGTGTGTGTGTGTGTGTGTGTGTGCCAACTCTTTCTCCCTCCTGAGGGGTGTCTCCTAAGGTCGTGTGTGTGTGTGTGTGTGTGTGTGTGTGTGCGTGTGTGTGTGTGCTGCCGACTCTTCCTCCCTCCTGACGGTGTCCCCTAAGGTCCACGATGGCTTCCTCCCCAGTGCTGCTTGTCCCCTGTGATGCCGTGTGACTCTGTCCACTGATAGATGACGGCCTGTTGAGTGTCTTTCCAACCATAGAACGATGATGTCTGAATCTTTCAGCAAGTTGCTTCCCCTTTGCTCAGAATTATGTTTGGGGTTATCTCTGGGTAGCTGAAGTTCATTAATTCTCCCAGCTATAGAGTCTGTGGGCAGAAGAGACCACAGCTTGGCCAGGCAGCGCCCATGTGAGGAGGGAGACCGTGTCTCCCTCTGGGTTTCTCCCTTCCCTGTGCAAAGGGCCTTGACCTTCTGGACAGAATTTGCATCCCAGTGGAATTGTTGGCCAACCATATCACATTTTCTTCCAGGTCCCCAGAACCCCTGGTTCAAGCTGGCATTTATTCCACCCTAGAGATGGAGGGTATAACCACCACAGTCACGAAACCCTAGGTGACTTTTCCTGGGGTCTGTTGGTATCTTGCTCTTTAAAAATATTTTTGGTTTCACTTATTATTTATTGTTTAAAAAATGAAATAAAAAATAAAATAAAAAACAAAAAAAATTTTTTGGTTTCTTTGAGACGGAGTCTCATGTAGCTCAGGCTGGCCTCAAACTCACTATGCAGCCGAGGATGACTCAGAACTCATAATCCTCCTGCCTCTACCTCCCAGCTACTGGTCTGACAGGCATGGCCACCATGCCTGGCTCTGCCGCCCTCTTGACCATTCTCACTGAAGCTCTGCTTGGGGATAGCCCTGCGCATGCGGCCCCAGTCTTTGCTATGGAGATCTCAGTGCACTTGGCTGTGAGAAGGGGGGCTAGCCCTGCCTCTGCCCCTTGGGAGCTCTGACTCTCGGGCTTTAGCCGCTCTTGCCTGTCGTTTCTGTTCCACTTTGGCCCTGGTGATGAACTTTCTTGACCTCGCCCTTTCGTGCTGCCTCTCACTGCTCTCCGTTGGAAGCAGGGGGTTATTACAGTGTAAACTTGCTGGCCGCCACTCTGTCCTCAAAGAAAACCCAAAGGTAGCTGTTTCTCTTACATGGGCGGTGTCAAACTGCCACGGAGGCCAACCGGTGAATTCTTGTAGCCCTGGTCATAGCTGCGGCTGGCCAGGACTCCTTTAGAGTGGGTTCACGGCATCAGGACCAGGGCATGAGGGACTTCCCTGATCCTGGCTCTGACTGCTGCCTCTACTCCGGCTCAGAGGTGCCCAGTTTTTGCCACCTTTTGGGATCTGACACAGCATACCAGTGGTCCTGGTCTAGGGTACGCGTGGCAGACTCAGCCAACAACCTCTGCTGGCCTGAGTTCTCTGATTTCCACATTTCCCACCATTTATTCTCCTTGTTCGTTTCCTTCACAGAGATCCAGCCACCATGCCGCGCAGCCCCACATCCAGCGAGGACGAGATGGCCCAGAGCTTCTCCGACTATTCTGTGGGCTCTGAGTCGGACAGCTCCAAGGAAGAGACCATCTATGACACCATCCGGGCCGCAGAGAAGCCCAGCAGTGCAAAGACGGAGGAGAATCAGGATAACACACTGGTGATCCGAGTGGTCATTCATGATCTGCAGCAGACGGTGAGTCCCTGTGCAGGAGGGTGCGTGCCTCCTTGCCCTCCGCTCAGCTGTCCATGTCTACCACTGTGACTTGATAGGGGGCTTCTGGGCTCCTGGGCACCTGGGCCTTCAGGGTCGGAGGCACAGACAGGATGTTCCTGTCTTGCCATGAGCCCTGCCCCTCCCCCTTTCTGACTCCTCTCTCCCCACAGCATTTACTGACCACTTTCTACTCATTTTTTGTCGCTATAATGAAACCTTGAGGCAGGTTACTTTACAAAGAAAAGAGGTTCATTTAGTTCACGGTCCAAGGTCAAGGGCTACTACACCTGGTGGTTGGGGTCCCAGGGTGCCAGGAGACATCACAGCCCTACACCAGGGAATGTGTGCTTGTGTCTGTCTGGTCTCTGTTCTCCTGTACCTCTAGAATTTAAGACCAGGCTCCCCCATGATGACATCATCTAATTCCAGTTGCCTGATCAAAGTCCCACCTCCAAACACCACAGTCAGATTTCATTTCTGTGCTTTAAAATAATATTTCCTGGGACTGGAGGCTTAGCAGTTAAAAGAACTGGCCATTCTTGTAGGGGACCTAGGTTCGATTCCCACTACCCACATGTCAGCTAACAACCATCCATAACTCCAGTTCCAGGGGATCCGATGCCTCTCTGACTGTTGCAGACACTGTATAACATGAGCGTACTTACACACATGTAGGCAATACCTCATACATATAAAAATAATAAACATTTAAAAACATTTGTTTATTTTTATTTTATGTGTGTGTTTTGACTGCATGTATATAAGGGCACCATGTGTATACAATGCACATAAAGGCCAGGTTCCCTAGAACTGGAGTTGCCCGTGGCTGCCAACCACCATGTGGGTGCTGGGATTCAAATCCCTGTCCTCTGCAAGAGCAGCCAGTGCTCTTAAGCACTGAGCCATCTCTGCAGCCCCTGTTTCCACAATTTTACTATTTCACAATAGAGATTAATTTGAATCCAGGAATCCTGGAGAGATGCGTAAGCCGCATCCAGACCATAGTAAGCACCTATGGCCAGGTCTAGCCTCCAGTCCTCAGGCGTAGAGGCACAGTGGCCCACGGGAGCCATTTATGGTCTTAAAGAGGGGTCCCAGTGTTGGGCACAGCAGTCGGTGGGGTTGGTGATATCCGGTGGGAGAGGTCTCGGCCCTGTCTCCCACACAGCTGCTCAGAACCCACTTGAACTGCCCGTCCCTCCCATCCTGAGCTGTGAGGTCTGCTCTGATTTTGCTTCACTTCCTCACCCAGACTGCAGCTTGCCCATGATGGCTACCCAGTGGGTGCCTGTGGCCCCTGTGGGTGGGCCTGCTCCCACTGGAGGTTGCTCGTGCTGGGGGAGTGGGTAGTAGAAGCAAGCTGGGCGTGATGGACGGACGATGGCTGTGCGCTGTGTAGACGTGGCCTCCAGGGAGGAGTCCTGGGCCTGTGTTCTCTTTTATCTGTCTTTCTCTTTCCTCCTTTTTCAACTCCTCGGGGCTTTCTATGAAACCGGAAGCTCCTCAAAGCAGAGATAAACCCTCCGGCCTGACCTCGCCCATCCTTGTGAGAGGGCAGTTTTCACTCCTTGGGGTGTTGCAGATCAGGGCTATCAGAGGTCCGCTCTAGGCTGGGGAGAGGGAATGCCAGCTAATGACAGGACAGAAGAAACCATGAGGGGTGCGCCCTGGGATGATGGGGTGAGAGGGGGATGGGGGCGTAGGGAGCTGTGGTAGGGAGAAGAGTTAGGTTACGTCTCTCTAAACTGCCATTCTTACCCAGCTCTTGACGGCAAGGAGTTGGGAGGGTCTGTGTGGGTGTAAATTACACACACTGTTCATAAATGAACATCATTAACATTATTTGAATTAAAAGGAGAAAAAGTCAGTGAAGGAAACATTGAACATCAGTGCTTTGTATTTGCCACTAGAAAGATGTAGGTGCCTCTATAAAAGCCTCAGCACACCAGGAGAAGGCTTGAGCATGCCTCCATTTCCTGTACACAGCCTTCTGTCTGTCTGTCCATTTCCTGGGCTCTGTGCTAGGTGAAGGAAGCTGACCGGGGTAGTAATGACGTGCCTCTAGCCTCCAGCCTTCCCTCGGCTTTCCTCTCTCTTCTCCCATCCATCCGCTGGGGAGGGAGGAGGAGGAGGTGGGAGGTTCTTACCCACACTGGCATTCAGGGTTCCAGGCTCCTTCCCTTGGAGGGCTTCTCTCTCATCATCTCTGTCTCTCTCCTCTTCCCTGTTTTTGTAGCCTAGACTCAGTGCAGACAGCAGACACGGTGCATCTCAGTCAACACCCAGCCTGCCCCCAGTGCCCAGAGTCACCTGGCCTCTGTTCCCTCAGTGAGCACCCCGTGGAGGGCCAGGCCTCTATGACAACCTTTGTTTCTGGCAGTTTCTTGCTTGTCCTTCTCTGGGCAGAGCTCATTGCTGAGAGCTGGGCAGAGCTCCTGAGGGCAGAGCCTCCTCATGAACACACAACTGATTTTCATTACTTCTGGTCTCTGGGTCCTGTAAAGACATGGTAGCACATGTCGGGGGTTGAGTTATCACTGCTGTGCTCAGGGCCAGCAGCACTGGAAGAGACACCACAGGATGCTTGCCCGACACACGTTTTCTTTCTAAAGTGCAGCTCAGTGTTCACTTAGTAAGAACCAGTACACACTTTAGCATCGTGATGGAAATCTATTATTATTATTATTGTTATTACTATTTAGTCTTTTTGAGACAGGGTCTTCCTTTTAGTCCCAGCTTGCCTGGAACTCACTATGTAGACCAGGCTGGCCTTGAACTCACAGAGATCCGCCTGCCTCTGCCTCCTGAGTGCTAGGATTAAAGGTGTGCGCCACCTCACCCGGAAATCTGTTTTTAAAAATTACATCTTTTGGGCGTAGTGGATAAGAGCACCGACTGCTCTTGCAGAGGACCCAGGTTCGATCCCCAGCACCCACATGGCAGCTGAGAACCGTCTGTAACTCCAATTCCAGGAGAACTCCAGTTCCAGGGGAATCTGATACCCCCTTCTGACCTCCGCAGCATTGCATGACACAGGTGCACAAACCTACATGCAGACAGTACATTCATACACATACAAAAATAAATAAAATTAAAAAAAAAATAATTACATCTTTCTTAATCCCAGCACTTGGGTGGTGGATTTCTGTGAGTTCAAGGCCAGCCTGGTCTACATAGTGAGTTCTAGGGCAGCTGAGGGCACAGGAAGACCCTGTCTCAAAAAGAACAAAAAATTCACCTATCTATCTATCTATCTATCTATCTATCTATCTATCTATTCATCTATCATCTATCTATCATTTATTCATCCTATCTATCTATCTATCTCATCTATCTTCTATATCTATTCATCTATCAATCATCTATCTATATCTATCATCTATCTATAATCTATATCAATCATCAATCTATGTATCATCTATTCATCTCTCTACATCTATCTATCATGTATCTATCATCTATCCATATCTATCATCTATCTATATCTATTATCTATCTGTATCATCTATCTATCATTATATCTATCTATGTCTTTTTTTTCTTCATTTTTTTATTGATGCTTTGTGTATTTCATACATCATTTTCCAATTCAGTTCGGGCATATTTCCCTTTCCTTTCCCCCCACCCCACCCCACCCCATCCCAGATCATGCATTCTGCCATAACTGTCCTGCATCTTTCTCTCAGTTTTTTTTCATTTTTAACAATAAGTGATAATTTATGAATACAAGCATCCTTCATGTAAATCCAATTTGCAAGCAGTTGTGCCCAAACCCCACACAGCCCATGGGGTCCCACCATCCAGTTGGGGGGGGCTTTATATTCAACAAGTTGACCAAATGAAGTGTCAGACTATACTGTTCGTAGTTTTACCATTCAACCCAGTACCCAGCCCTTACATTACTACATGCCCCCTCTTCTGCAAATTGTTCCCTAGGCTTAGAAAGGGGCACAGTGGGGATGAGAAGCAAAACAGTCTTATCTTTCCTGCTGGAGCTGTTGTCTTGATCTGCCGATCAGTTCTGCTGTTTTCATGGGCTGACAGTTGTCCAGGATAACCTTTCGAATCCTACTAATGAAGCCAAGCATTAGATATATAGGTATTTAAACAGTACTAAAAGTTATGGTAGGTTACTTTGGTCATAGACACAGATGTTTGGATGGTATGTTAATCCATGAATTATATTTTTTCTGCTTAAATATGACAGGGTCTTACTGTGGGCTTATAACATCTCCTACCATTAGAGGTATGTAAGCTCGTGGCATCAGCTGTGGGTTATTTCCTAAGGAGAGACGCAATACCAATTAGATTTGGGATATACAGACATAAGGCTACCACTGCTGCACAGTAATTTCCA
>VZQC01011939.1:1206951-1279301 GCA_009823505.1 Rhizomys pruinosus | reverse complement strand
GCATTAAATCTGTACACTAGTTTGGGTAGGATGGACATTTTTACTATATTTATTTTCCCAATCCATGAGCATGGGAGGTTTGTCCATCTTCTGATGTCTTCCTCAATTTCCTTTTTCAGGGGTTTAAAATTTTTGTTGTAGAGATCCTTGGTGTCTTTGGTTAGGTTTGTTCCTAGGTATTTTATTGTTTTTGAGGCTATTGTGAGTGGGAAGGTCTCCTTGTAGTCCTTCTTCAATTGCTTGTTGTTGGTGTACAGAAAGGCTACTGATTTTTCTAGGTTTATTTTGTATCCTGCCACTTTACCAAAGCTCTTAATCGTTTCTAGGAGTTTTCTGGTGGAGTTCTTAGCATCCCTTAGGTAGACAATCATATCATCAGCAAAAAGGGATAGCTTGACTTCCTCTTTTCCAATTAGAACTCCTTTAATTTCCTTTTCTTGCCTTATTGCCCTAGCTAGGGTTTCTAGCACTATATTGAAGAGGAGTGGTGACAGGGGGCAGCCTTGCCGAGTTCCTACCTTTAAGGGGAATGCTTCTGTCATTTCCCCATTTAGGATGATATTGGCTGTGGGTTTTCTGTATATGGCTTTGATTACATTGAGGAATGATCCCTCCAGACCAATTCCCTCCAGGACTTTAAACATGAAAGGGTGCTGGATTTTGTCAAAGGCTTTCTCCGCATCAATTGAGATGATGGTGTGGTTTTTGTCCTTCAGTCCATTGATATGTTTGATGATGTTTATTGATTTTCGTATGTTGAACCATCCCTGCATCTCTGGTATGAATCCAACTTGGTCATGGTGGATGATTTTCTTGATGTGAGTCTGTATGCGATTTGCCAGAATCCTGTTTAGAATTTTGGCATCTGTGTTCATTAGGGAGATGGGTCTATAGTTCTCCTTTTTGGTTGTATCTTTCCCTGGTTTTGGTAGTAGCGTAATGCTGGCTTCATAGAAGGAATTTGGGAGAAGTCCCTCCATTTGTATCCTTCTAAACAATTTAAGTAGTAATGGTTGTAAGTCTTTACGAAATATTTTATAGAATTCTGCCGTGAATCCATCCGGGCCTGGGCATTTTTTGGTTGGGAGGCTACTTATTACATCTTCGATTTCTTCCTGTACTATTGGTCTGTTTAGGCTGTCGATCTCTTCTTGGTTGAGCTTTGGTGATTCCCAGGATTTCAGATATTCATTCATTTCTTCTAGGTTTTCAAACTTAGTAGAATATAAGTTTTTGAAGTAGTCCCGTATGATTGTCTGGATCTTTTCATTGTCTGTTGTGATATTTCCCCTTTCATCACAGATTCTATTGATTTGGAGTTGTTCCCTCTTTCTTTTGGTTAACTGGGCTAGAGGTCTGTCTATCTTGTTTATTCTCTCAAAGAACCAACTTTTGGATTCATTGATTTTTTGTATGGTTTTCTTTGTTTCTATTTCATTAATCTCTGCTCTGATTTTTGTTATTTCTTCTTGTCTGCTCAGTTTAGGGTTCTTTTGTTGTTGTCTCTCAAGTATTTTTAGCTGCAGTGTTAGATCATTCACTTGTGCTCTTTCTGGTTTTTTAATGTAGGCACTTAGAGCTATAAACTTCCCTCTTAGGACTGCTTTTAAAGTGTCCCATAGATTTTGCTGTGTTGTTTTATCATTATCATTCAGTTCCAGGAATGTTTTTATTTCTTTCTTTATTTCTTCCTTGACTCATTCATTATTCAGGAGAGTGTTGTTTAGTCTCTATGTGTTCTTGTAGGTTGTACCATCTGTCTATCTATCTATCATGTATCTATCATCTATTCATATCTATTATCCATCTATCTCTATTATGTATCTGTCTATCTATCATCTATATCTATCTATGTCTATCTATCATCTATATCTACTTATCTATCAATCTATCATCTAATCTATCCATCTATTATATCTGTTGATCTATTTCTATCATCTATCTATATCTATCTATCATTTCTATCATATATATCTATCATCTATATCTATCCATCTATATCTATTGATCTATATCTATATCTATCATCTATTTCTATCATATCTATCATTTATCATCCATCTCTGTCATCTGTCTATCATATTTATCTATTTATCTTCTATCTATCTATCTATCATCTATCAATCGTCTATCATTTGTCTATTTATCACCTATCAATCAATCAATCAATCAGTCGGTCAGTCATCTATTATCTACTGTGTGTGCATGCTTGCTGTGTGTGCAGGTGTCATGGTGCACCTGTGCAGTTGGTCCTTTGCTTTCACATGTGGGTCCTGGGGATCAGAGTCAAGTCACAGACTTGATGGCCACCACCTTCCCTGTTGAATTGTCCTGCTGGGCCCGGAAATTTATTTTAAGTTGAAAAAAAATTCCCAGTAACTTTGCACACAGAAAACTTGGAAATCAAAGCACAAACCAGACCCACGTTTAATACGAGATTTAAAACTGGGAGCTGGTATTACCTCGGTCGGCTAATGTGGGTTCAGGGACATCGGGCCACTCAGATGTAGTTTTTATTTTTTGCTGCTTTGTGCGTATCTGTAAATGAAAGTGTTAATTTAGGGGTTACAAACAAATTCACTGGGCTCAGCTTATCTTGTGGCTCGGCCACAGATACTCCAGTTCCCTGCTCTGGGATCTGCTTTTCTCTAATGTATGTGTGTGTATATATATATATATTTTTTTTTTTTCCACTCAGACTGTGCTCCCTCCCTCTGACTCTCCCAAAGGAAGAGCAGAACGATCATCATTGGCAAATAGCAGTTGCAAAAGAGCAACACTAAGAGCCGGTTTCACGCTCAGGAGGAAGCACTATGTCTCTTCTTCGTGGTTTCTGGTACTCTATCCAGTCAGAGAAACTTCTCTAGTTACAAACTATAGAAATGATCCCTGAAAGTATAGTCTTATCTCTACATTATATTTTTGCATCTCACTTGTCTCCCCTGATTTGTGGTAGTGGAGAGGCAGGGGTATTGCTTTGGAGATAACTGGCTTATTATTTGGGGGGGTGGGAACTGGATTTTTAACAGATTGCTGTTTGTTAGCCACCTACCTGACTACAAAATGGTTTTTATTGAATATGAGTTTGCTCTAAAAACTTTTTAAATGTTTATGTGTATGAGTGCATTCATGTGTGTGAGTGGACCAGGTATGTGCCTGGGCGGTCAGAAGAGGGTATTGGATCCCCTAGAACTGGAGTTATGAATGGTTTTTAGCCACCATGTGGGTACTGGGATTCAAGCCCAGGTCCTCTGCAAGAGCAGCCAGTGCTCTTAACCACTGAGCTATTGCTTCTGCCCTGTGTTTGCATTTTTGAGTCAAGCAAGGACTCGGGTAGACCAGGCTGGCCTTGAGTTCTCTAGGTAGCTAAGGATGACCTTGAGCTTCTGACCTCCTGCCTCCACTTCCCCAGTGCTGGGACCCCGGTGCGGGTGTGTACCTCCATGTCCAGTTTATGTGGCGCGGGGGATGGAACCCAAGGCTTCAGCATGTTAGGCAAGCACCCTGCTGGGCCGCATCCCAGGACTTCAGCATGCTAGGCAAGCACCCTGCTGGGCCGCATCCCAGGCTTCAGCATGCTAGGCAAGCACCCTGCCGGGCCGCATCCCAGGCTTCAGCATGCTAGGCGAGCACCCTGCTGGGCCGCATCCCAGGCTTGTAGAAAGAGCTTATCATATTCCTGGTCCTTCCTAGAAGGGTTCAGCCGGCGAATTTGCCTGCATCATTGTAGTTCTCTTTCATGTGTGTCCTGTTCTGTGCTGTCCGCTGGGATCGCATCCGGGTCAGGGGTCCTCAGCAGCCCCGCACTGGAGGCTTCTCCATGCGTGTGTCTTAGTGTCTTCATGGCTTACTCTTCCGTGTCTGTGGAATTTTCCAGAACCTTTTGTGGTGCACATTGAGGTAGACCTGTCTGTGGCAAGAAATTTCTAGGCTTCATTGGGATTGTCTGACTCTTGTTTGCTTTCAGAGATCCTCTCTCTGTTTATTATAAGTATTTATATTATTAATTAGTTATGTATATGAGTATTTTGCCTCCATGTAAGTACACTCATGTCCTGCAACGCCTGTAGAGACTCAAAGAGGGTGTTGAATCCCCTGGAACTGGAGTTACATATGATCCTTAGCCACCATGTGGTTGCTGGGAACTGAACCCAAGTCTTCTTGAAGCCAGTGATCCTAACCACTGAGCCACTCTCTCCCTAGCCCACCTCTCTCTAGTTTTTTAACAAGTATTCTCTGGAGCTCTTCCTCTCCTTTATTCCTGTCTGTCTCAGTATTCATTATCACCCAAGGCACTCCCTACCCAGTACCAGGTGAGTGACAGCAGCTCCATCCCTCTGTGGGTGACGGAACCCTCTCAGAGCCTTCTGGAAGTCAGATGTGCTAGTTTGCTTTATAGACAAAAAGGTATGGGGCTGGGAGGGCAAATCTTTCTAGAGAGCCTTGGGGGAAGGGTTGGCTTTTTTCTGCTGAGATTCTCTGCCCTGGGAATCTCCCCTGAGCAGGAACTCTAGGTCTTCCACAAGGAAATACATCCCAGGCACTCAGGAAGGAGAGGGTCTACACAACCTTTGCTCCCCACAGAGGAAGGGAAAGGAGCCCCTCGGGGGTGGGGGGGTGGGGGGTTGGGGGTGGGGGGGAGGAGTGGCTTCCTTTGCTGTGGCTCTCTGTTTCTCTGTGGGGCATCTGACTAGCCCTGTATCCGTGTTGAGCCTACTCAAGTCTGGGGTCAAACTTCCCCCGGGCTTCCTGGAGTAGTTTGATCACTGGGTCTAACGCACCCCTTGGATGACCAGGCATCGTAAATGGCTGTGTTTTCTCTCAGGGTGCAACCCCTCTACACCAAGGGCACGTTGACCTTCACCCCCCCCCCCCCCCCCGTCAGTTTGGGTTAACCTTGCACTGTAGTGTTTTAACCATTTTATCCTTTAATGTGCAGCTTGCTTGTTGATATGGATGGGGGGTGTGTTGTGGGGTGGACTGAAAAAGCTTTCCCTAGGCCGCAGACCTAGAGTCCAAAGATCTAAGCTGGGCAGGCAGAAGAGGAGGGACAGGTGCTGACCACAGAGGACCCCTTCCCTCCCAGTGGCTGTCCCTCAGATGGGTTGGCCCACTGCACCCTGGTGATGCAGCCTGCCTTGGGGTGATTCTGATGCAGTTCGTCCCTGCGGGTGTGTCCCCTGGAGGGAATACCACTGTGCTGTGATTTTACTAAAAGGTGTTGTGCAATTTCTTGCTATTCACCTGGAGGCAGACGCTGTACTTAGGTCTTGACACATATTGTTCTGCACAGTCCTTGCAGTAACCTTGAGCTAGGGGTCAGGACTTGATCCCTGTCAGGTGAAGTGAGCCAGTATGGCTTGCCCTGTGGGCCAGGGGCAGGATGGTTATCATCTCCAACCCCCAGACTCTGAATCAGAAATGAAATGCTGGGACCCACTGAAGAGCTAGTGTCAGCATAGCGCCACAGGGAGAGAATCCCCCAGCATGCAACTTTGTTGCATGGGTAATCCCAGCAGCAGGGAGGTGGGGTTGGGCAGATCCTCAGAGTCCCTGGCCAGCCAGCCACGCTTAATCAAGGAGTTCCAGGTCAGTGATAGACCACGTCTCAAAAAGCAAGGTGGATAGTTCCTCTGGAGGGTTGACATCTGGCCTGGTCTCCACATGCATGCAGGCACATGTACACACACACACACACACACACACACACACACACAAATAAATTTTCCATTCAGACTTGGGTTCTACCCCTGAACTGTATATGTAAATATTCTGAGACTTGAAAACGCCTGGAATCAGAACGCTTTCTACGCCCAGTGTATGGGAACAGGAGCAGTCCCTGACAGTTCTGTTTTCTAGGCAACCTCTGGGTCCTTCTTTCCACTATCCTGCTGTATGTAGTATTCCTCACCAGCCAGGACAGGGGCTGTGGGCCTGGCGAGGGCTCTCAGGACTGGCTGAGCACAGAGCTGAGCTCCGGAGCTGCACTGCCATCTGGCGAGCCTGGGCTCTGTGCGCCCCCATCTGACCCCTTCCTGACTGTTGACCTTCACAATGGCGCAGACACTGGCCCAGGCCCATTTCCCCCATAAGAGCTTCAACCACTGGGACTACCTGGCCCCCCCTACCCCCACCCCCACCCAGAGGTGCTGGGTACTTTGGAAATGGCTGCTGCAGACACCTGTGCTCAAGCCGTGATGTGCAGTTATACTTAGAAAACGGCTGGGCCTCTGAGGCGTTTGTCTCCATACTCTGGAGCTTAATCAGTTCTGGAACTTTCTAAAGACCACTTCACTTCACTTTGTTCAAGAAAAACAAAGCCCCTGGAGGCAGAGACAGGCAATCCCACGGGGGGGAGTTGTCAGCCACAGAGCGGACATTGTTCCCGTATACAGTGCCTTGCGGGCTGGGTCCCTCTGTCGAGTGGGGATATGAGACAGTTCCTGGAACTTTGCCTGGAGGAGCCGAGCAGAGCTGGCAGCTGGCCTTCCACAGGGGCCTCCGGTGCCTACCCACTGGGCTGCCCTTTCTGTCCCACGAGGCCCAGCCTTGCTGCCTCTGATGGCCTGCTGTTGCTAAGCTTATGCCTACAGTGAGAGGGACACTTCAAGACTTTGAATATGAGCCTCAGGCTGTACCAGTAAGGGACAGGGAGCCCCAGCTGAGGAGGGCTGTGCGGTGGGTTTTGAGGGCACTCAGGGTGCATGGGGGGGTGCACATTGAGGCATCTCTCTGTGCCATTCCAAATGCAGATGCGGTAGACTCCTGGGACTGGTTGTTCAATTTGGCCTTTAAAAAAATGTGGTCTGCCCCAAATCAATACCAATCAGAGTGCGTTCCACTGTTATTTATGTTGTGGGGGATGGTGAGATGAGGGAGTGTGTGCAGGCTAAGCCGC
This sequence comes from Rhizomys pruinosus, assembly GCA_009823505.1. NCBI lineage: Eukaryota > Metazoa > Chordata > Mammalia > Rodentia > Spalacidae > Rhizomys > Rhizomys pruinosus. The sequence continues at coordinate 1,272,403 of VZQC01011939.1, read as the reverse complement.
CGCACAGCAGCTTCGAGTCCACATTCATCCCGTGGAGATAGAAGACGTGTTGGTGTCCAGTGCACTTTGGGGGGGGATCCTTCAGGGTTCCCAGTACCAGTCCCACCCACCTCCACTTAGCCTTGGCACCCACAGCTCAGCTGAAGCTATCAGCGCAAGCCCCCATCTCTTCTGCTCCACCACCCTGACCGTCTCCTGGCAGCTGCTGCAGGAAAGCGAGGCTGACCCTTTTTACTTTAATCAGTGCCTCCTTTTATGACACAGATACATCTTCCCATGGGGATTTCATTTAGCAAAAAGCCTTTCAGCTGCCACCCTGACCGCCTTAAAGACAATTTATTGTCTCTCTCTCTCTCTCTCTCTCTCTCTCTCTCTCTCTCTCTCTCTCACACACACACACACACACACACACACAATCTTTGTCCCTAACTCACTCAGATTCCCCCCGAAAGCTGCTGTCCCAGATTTGGTGCACCTAGAGGGCTCTGCCTCTTTCACCTCCTGCCTCTTCCACCTCTCTGTCCCCCTCACCAACACACATCCGATCTGGAGAGCCTCTCTAATCATTCCCATGCTTCCCAAGGATCTGTCCAATAGCCCTGATTCCCAAACACCTTGACCTTTCTGCTTGTCATTGAGGCTGAACTGGAGTTCTAGGCACAGGGCACGCTCCAGCCCCTCTGACAGGTGCTTAATGTCTCCTTGCCCTTTTTGTGGTGGGCACATGATTGTAGTGCAGGCTTTTTGTATTTGAAATTTCCAGTGCGTTCCAATAGCAGGAGGACCCCACCTGGTATGAAATAGTCTGAGCCCATGTCCCTGCCCAGTGACTGTGAATCAAAGTCCAGTTCCTGGCTTCTCAGCAGAGATGACCAGGGGACTACCATGACGAGAGGGTACAGAAAGGCTCATGCTTAAGCTCGGGCCTTCACCAGCTGTGCTGGGCTGTGCAGATGTCTGTTCCAGGGCTTTTGGCCCCATGGGAGGTGAGACTTGTGGAAACGGGGAGTCGTATGGCTGGGGAGGACTGTTGTGGATGGAGACTTCTTGTTACCGTTTGTCTCACCATTCATCTTGACTCCCCCAGCATCTCAGGACTAGCCATTAGGCTTGGTACTAATGACTAAGCACCTTAGCTAAGTCACTAGTGGAAGGGCCCAGCAAGGGAGCTCAGTGCAAGGTGCCTGACTCTCTAGCCAAAGCTTGCAGTGTGCAGCTTGCAGGCCAATTCCTGCCTGAGGCTCATGCGTCCACAATTCCTTTCCTCTGGAATCCAGCTTGCTGCTGTCCATGTTGCCATGTTCCCTACACAGTTCAGAGACAGCAGATTCCCTTCACAGCCCTCCCCTCACCATCTGTCTCATGGGCCCAGCTTACTTTCTGCACCTAACCCAGGACCCACCATGGTCACAATGCAATCTAGCATCTCATCATGTCAGAACATATTCATTCTGTATGGGCAGCACAGAGGTCCCTGGCTGAGGCTGGGCACAGCCCTGCCGCTCCCTCTCCCTGTATCCACACCTGGTCCAGCTTGAACATCTCCCTCAACCAGGGTTACTTGTAACCAAAATGGCTCCCCAAATAATCAGCCTCCCGAGTGCTGGTACTAGGAGAATCAGCACGCTAGCCGACTCCGTAAGTGTCACGAGATACCATTTCTGACCAACTCAGGGATGCAGAACTCTTGTGTCAATGCTGATTCAGTTTTCAAATCTCTCCCAGAATGGACTCTTTTTAAAATTAACCAAAGCATATTTATTCGTGTATGTGTATGTGCAGCTGCGCTGCCTGTGTGCAGCTCAGAGAACTCGTGGGGCTCAGTTCTTTCCTCCCACCATGTGGTTCCAGGGATAGAACTTGGGGCATCAGGCTTGGCCACAAGCTCCTTTACCTGCTGAGCCAGAACAGACTCTCTTCTCCACCTTGTCAGTGTTTACCTAAAGGAAATTCATTTAGGCCTAGAGACCTGGTTAGAAATGACTTATGTATGTGTGACTGTGTTCAGCAAACATTCTGTTCTTAAGGAAAAGCCATCTTACAGAACTGGTGGATGGACGGGTTCAGCTTTACTGTCAGCCTGACTGGATTTGGAGTCACCTAGGGGATGCACCTCTGGGTGTGTCTGTGAGGCTGTTCCCAGAGAGGTTTAACTGAGGAGGGAAGACTCAACCTGAATGTGGGTGGTATCAGGCCATGGGCTGCGGTCCTGGACTGAATGAAAAGGAGGAAGCGAGCTGAGCACCAGCATGCATCTCCCTGCTTCCTGACTGTGGACGCCATGTGACCAGCCGGCTCACGCTCCTGCCGCCATGCCTTCTACCACGATGGACTGTGTTCTCCGACTGTGAGCTGGATCAGCCTTCTCCCTTGCAATTGTGATGAGTAGGTCACTAATACACCTGGGCCGGAGATGGCATGGATGACCAGATGCTTGGAGACCAAGGACAGTGGTCACGGGTCATGGCTGGTGCCCAGGAGGCCAGGAAAGTCTGAGGGCCTGCGGAGTGTGTGCTTCTCAACTAACAAATTATTGTGAGCCTGAGTGTTTCTGTCATACAGATTGATGACCATAAATATACTTCATTTTTAAAAAAATTTTTAAATTTTATTTATTTATATGTATGAATGTACTGTCTGCATGTAGGTCTGTGCACCCATGTCGTGCAATGCGTGGAGGTCAGAAGAGGGTGTCAGATTCCCCTGGAACTGGAGTTCTCCTGGAATTGGAGTTACAGATGGTTCTCAGCCGCCATGTGGGTGCTAGGGATCGAACCCAGGTCCTCTGCAAGAGCAGTTGGTGCTCTTAACTGCTAGGCCATCTCTCCAGCCCGTATTCTTCATTTTTTAATGCTCAGGGCCCGTTTGCAGCCCTCGTTTCCCTCAGAGGCAAAGCAAGCACCATCATGAATTCAGTGTCAAATCCTCTTCTTTTTTCATGTTGAGGCAATTTTGATATATAGCCCACTATGGCCTTGAAATCACAACCCTCCTCCTTCTGCCTCTCAAGGGCTGGGTTCACTGAGTGTGCCACCATACCCAGCACTGTGCTCTTTTTCTGGATGTCTGCTATCACTGCTTCGTGTTGTGTTGTTAAAAAGGTCAGCATCCTAGGCCTCCCATTCATAACATGGCTTTCTCACATCGCCTCAGATTTTGAGATTATTGATATTTCCATTGATACAGTGATATTTATCATACTTCACCCACCATCCATTCAAACATCCACACACCTCCCTGCCACTCACCCACCCTGTACCCTTCATCCCTCCATCCATACCTATATGCGCCCACCCATCAGTCCATCCATCCATTCACCCATCTGTCCACTGTTCAGTTTTCCATTCTTCCACTCACCCACACACTGTTCCATCCACCTATCTACTCATCCATTCAGCCACTCATCTATTCTTCCCTCACTCATTTGTTCATCCATCCATCCATCATCCATCCACCCATCCACCCACCCATCCATCCATCCACCCATCCATCCATCCATCCACCCATCCACCCATCCATCCATCCATCCATCCATCATCCATCCACCCATCCACCCACCCATCCATCCATCCACCCACACATCCACCAGCCATCATCATACCACCATTCACCCAGCCACACATCTATCTACCTGTCCAGTCATCCATCCATCCATTCCATCCACATCCATCCATCCATCCATCCCATCCACCCTCAACCCATCCCACCCATCCACCCATCCACCCATCCATCCAAACTTCCACCCATCCCACCCACACCCACCCATCCATCCACCCATCCATCCACCCATCCACCCACCCATCCATCCATCCATCCATCCATCCATCCATCCATCCATCCACACACCCTTCATTCATCCATCTAATTAAACATCCAAATATCCATCCGTTCATTTGTCCCTTTTCATCAAAGAAGTCTGTGCTTAGGAACTTCTGTCCCTGCTTCGAGTGACCATCCTGTGTTTTTGTAGTGTGTAGTTGAATCACTTTTGAGAGAAAAGGCACAAAGTCTGGTTTTCTTTGTGGTTCCATTAATTTAAAGACAAAGGAAGCCCCCTCCGCACCGCGCCTCCTCTGCGAACCCCCCATGACTGGCCTCCCTGGGCTTCAGCGGAGCAGTTCCCACTTCACAGCTTCTGTCAAGAACTTGGTGATTCATAATTTGTTTAAAACAGAGCTGAGGCCCTGAGGCCCTGCCACCAAGAGGATCCGGAAGGCAGCCTTGGTCCTGTTGATAGTTATTCCTCTGTGTGACTGAGGGGCTATATTTTAATATCTAACATTTTCAAACAACCAAACCAAAAAAAAAAAGATTGAGCCTCTGTCTTTTTTGTGTGTGCTGGATCTCAGTCTGCGCCCAGCCTGGCTCTGCTTCTCCTAGAAGACAGGTGGAAGTTTTATAAGTGAGATCAGGTGGCCCAGCTCACAGGGGTCTCAGAACCCTGATGTAAATGTCAGGTATGGCGTGTTTTTCTACTTACGCTCACAGTTAATTTCTACTTAATTCTCTTTGAGCAAATAACTTCTGGGAAAGGTGGCTTTGAACTGGAATTACCTTGAATTCTGCACAGAAGCACTGTGAGTCTCACAAGGTGGTGGGGTGCTGAGGCTCAGAGGCCACGCTGGCGAAGGACACGAACTGCTTCCCTGTGGAGGGCTGGGGCAGCAAGTCCACCAAGAAGTGACAGAATTGTCTGTGCTTATGTTCCACGTCGGCTCTGACAGTAGGGCTGTTTTCCATCATCTTTGCTGTGTAGTTATGTTTACAGGAATTTTGGGAATTCCCACTAGAGTCGTCACATATTACTGGGAAAATTGGGATTCCCGTCTCAGGATGGTTAATCTTGCTAATAAAAGAATTAAGGAACAGACACAGAAGGAAGGTAGAAGGCAATTTTATTAGAGTTTAAAAACCACAAGGCAGGCATGCTGTTAATCCTGGCAGCTACCTGGAGAAGGAGATGGAGAAACCAGCCACATGGTGGAGAGGAGGGCTTCAGATAAAGCATGAAAGCCCAGAATGCCAGAGAAAGCGTACTTCAGCTCTGGCTACCGTCCCAAAGAAAGGGACAGAAGAAAATAAAGGGGACAAGTGAAGACTTTCAGAGTCAGGACAAGAAAAAAAGCAGACCCCAGAGAACCTCAGGTCCTCGACCAGGTGGCTGGTCAGCCCGGCTGGATTAGCACTCAGGGAGGAGTCAGTGGCAGGGTCTCCAGCCTACAGGTAGATTTGATTCTTTTGACCAGAAGGACATAGCTCTCATGAATGAGCCTCCAATGCTGCCTAACGGCTGGACTGTCAGGATCCTCTGAGCCTGTCTCTGACTCTGCTTTCCTTCCCAGCTGGAGCCTCCCCACCGCTGTCCCTTCCCCTGGGGAAAACCCGACCTGCCCACCCCCCACCCCCAGCAGTGTTGTGACTAGATTAGTCTCCCAGTTTTCCTCATCCATGCCTCCTCTGTGACTGGCAGCCATTAGCTAGGCCTTGGAGGAGGGGTCCCCTAAGTTACAGGCGCCCCCCCCCCAGCTCTGTGGTTCTGGGAGCGAGCACATGAAGGTTTGTAGTTAGTTCCCCCTGTTAGGTCTAGGCTTCCCAGAATCCCAAGGGGCACACAGGTGCCCACTTCCTCCAGAAGCTGTCAATCTTCTGACCCCTTCGGTCCCGCCCCATGGGCATAAATGGGTGGATCCCAGCCGCCATCTTTCTCTCTGTCCTGCCCCTCCCTCTACCCCGCCCCCTGCCATGCTGTCCAGTCCCACCACGTGTCTGCAGGCGGCCTGTGCTGGCAGTCCCACATGGAAGTAAAGCATGTTCCTGGAGTGACCTAAGCCTCATGTGCCTTTTTATCGGGGGGCTGGATGCACGTGTCCTTTTTATAACCTAATACCCCCCCCCCCACCGTGGGGTCAGTGGTAGGGCGGGTAGCCTTTGGGACAGCACAGTGAGAGCAGGCTGTTTGTCACTGGCCAGCAGCACACAGCGAGTGCTCTGTGAAGACAGCAGGACTATCTGCCAGCCTTCGCCTCGCCCGCCCCGCCCCCAGCCCTCCCGCCCCGCCCCCAGCCCCGCCCCGTCCCCTGCCCTGCCCCGCCCCGCCCCCAGCCTTGCCTCTTCAGTTTATTGCTTTTAAACTCACTGCTGAGGCTGGAGTCTGACCCTCTACTTAACGTAGCTCCGCCTGAGAATGTGGCTGTTTGAAGAGGAAATTAACTCATTTCCAAGGAGCACAGGAGCCTGGTGGCCTAGCATCAGCTTAGTTCATTCCGTCCTTGGCAGTAATGGGGAGGCCTCCTCCTCATGGCATCAAATGGCTGCATTAAGCTCTGCAGCTTGAAATGCTCTTCTAATTGGCAAAGGGGACCCGCAGTCATGTCCTCCTTCATTGGCGTTCAAATGCACAGAAGCGGGGGCTAGGCTCTGGGACTTCCTGCCCACAGGGTTAGGCTACATCCCTCAGTCAAGGTCATGGCTTCTCTTTAAAGGCCTTGATATTTTGTTTTTGTTGTTGTTGTTTTGTTTTTGGTTTTTGAAACAGGCTGTTCCTGTAGCCCCAGCTGGCCTGAAACTTGCTTATGTAGACGAGACTGGCTTTGACCTCACAGAGATCTGCTTAACAGCGTCCCATCATACTCAGACTTGTAGCAGTTGATGGCATACATAGCTGGGTAATACCTAAGACTTGAAAACAAAACACAAGAACAACAACAAAAGCACTGTGAGCTCAGTCTGTAAAGTGTTCACCTTGCAATCATAAGACCCAGGTTCCATCTCTAGAACCCATATAGGAAATCCTGGCTTGGTGACGCACACTTGGTGATCCCAGCCCTGGGGAGGTAGAGCTAGGCAGATCCCCGAAGCTTGCTGGCCAACAGCCTAGCAGAATCAACAAGTTCCAGGCCCATGAGAGACCCCGTGTTAAAAATGAGGTAGACAGTGCCTGAGGAACGACACCCAGGGTTGTCCTGTGGCTCCCACATGCATGTGCACACACATGAACACACAACATCAGGAAGACATCAGTGATGATGTAGACGGTGCCACAGGGTCAGCTTGCAGTGGGAATGCAGTTCCCCACCAGGAGTAGCTTAGCTGGATGCTTGCACAGGGCCAGGCTTGATCTGCATGGGGACCACACACACACACACACGCACACACACACACACACACGCGTGCACACGCACACACACATGCACACACACACAGACGCGCGTGCGCACACACACACACACACACACACATGCGTGTTTCCAGTTCTCGTGATGGTCTGAGCTCCCTCAGGACACTGTCCCTGAACACTCTTCTCTATTCTTTTGGCTTCTGCTGGGTTCCTCAGGTTAAGTGGGTGGATTTAAGTCTCATTCAAGGAACCGGAGTCAACAGAGGGAGAGATGTGTACATAATTCCAGCCTCGGCTTGTAGCTCTTTCTCCAGATCACCCACTGTAATGAGATGTATTTATACAGCATGATATTTACTGTTCTCCGTCTAGACACTCTCTCACCCTCTCTGCAGTCTCACAGAGCAGCCAGCTTCAAGCACAGGGCTACTGCAACTCAGAATGTCACCTCCCCCCATTCATGATGTCTTTGACCCCAGTCCAGCATATGACTGAGTGTAGAAGGTGTGCTCTCAGCTGTCAACTTGACACCTGGGGAGGATCATCCTCACCTGAGGAATTGTTCATATCAAAATGTCCTGTGGGCATGCCTGAGGGCCATTTCCTTGATTGCTGATTGACGTAGGAGAGCCCAGCCCAGCGTGGACAGTGCTGTCCCTGGGTAGGTGGGCCTGGGCTGTGTAGGAAAGCGAGCTGAGGAAGCCGGGGAAGCCAATCAGCAGCGTCCCTCCATGCTCTCTGCATGCACTCCAGGGTCCTGCTTTGAGCTCCGGCCTGACTGCCCTCAGTGATGGACTATAACTGTAAGTTGAAATAAACCCTTTCCTACCCAAGTGGCTTTGGTCATGGTGTTGATCACAGTGACAGATACTGAACAAGGACAGAAGGTCTTTCGAGAGGAGAGTACCATAAAATGAGCTTGATGAGGTGACTCTGATTCATATGACTGGGGCCCCATAACAAGAGGAGATCAATGTAGACCCCCAGGAGGTGAGGAACTGGGAGAGATGCCATCAGTAATCCAAGGAGAGGAGGCCTCAGAAGGGCCCCCCAGGCTCTGGGGTGGGGTGCAATGGGTATGTTCTGTGTAGGCTGGTGTGCTCTGTTACGGCAGTGTTACAGAGACCAGGATGTTCATAGGACTCAGGCTGGGGCCTTTGGGGTTGCATTCGTCACAGACCAGGGGTCTCTGAATCGGATCCTGGCAGATCAGGTCAGTAAGCTATGGCCGACAGGCACAATCTGGGAGCTCGATCTCGTGGCTCCTGTTCTGGGCCTGGACGTCACCGGCACCTGTCTGCAGTGCTGGCCGGCCTCCTGCTATCTGGGTCTCTCGAGTTTTTGTCTCACCTCTTGCAAAATGCTTATGAATGCATGTTCACCAAGAAAAGAATGGGCCTCCTTCTCTCCACCATCTCTGGAGTTTGACAGTTTCACGTGGTTTAGCAGCACTGCCAACCCCAGCTCTGGGGCTCACTGGCTTGGCAGACTTTGATAGTGTACCCCCCTCCCTGGGACATTGCCATCATTAAAGGAGATAACCAGTTAACCCTGACCTTGGTACAAAGCCCTTTGTCATGAGTGCCGCTCCTTCATCCCTTGCACCGTGAAATCCAGGCCTACCTTTACTCTTGGGCCTTGTCTCTTTGGAGAATTCCCTATCAGAAAGGTTTTCGCTGATTCAGGTCAATCCTAGCAGCATTTGGAAGCTTCCATAGGGTGATGTAAAGTCAAAGCCTCTGTCTCCCCCTCATTCCCCTTCATTCCCAGTCTCGAGTCAGCAGGAACCAGTGTCTCCTGGATGTCAAACTCCAGGGTGGTTCTGAGATGGGGGAGGGAGGGAGGGACACAACTTGGCAGATGATGTAGGTGACAGGGTAAGGAACAACAGTGGTCTTTTTGAAAGAGAGGCACGTGGGAACTCCAGCTCTTCAGACCCTAGGTGGACTCGGAGTGACAGTGGACACAGGGTAGAGGCAGGGCAGGCTAGGGGCTAAGAGCTGATACTGGTCAGGCTGCTGATACCAGGCTGAGGTCTGAAGATGGGTGGGGGACAGGGGCTAGGGATAGTGTGGGTGCAGGGTGCACTGGTGTTAGACTTGGGTGCCATCAGACATGGTTGGTCTTCCGTGTGAAATGTGTCCTACTGGTTCATATATTTGAACACTTGGTCCCCAGACAGTGGCACTGCTTGCGGGGTGTGGAACCTTTCGGTCGTGGGGCTTAGCTGGAGGATGTGGGTCACTTGGGGCAGAATTGAGGGTTATAGCCTGGACCCTTCCACCTTCTTGAGGAGTCTCCCATCCCCTCCACCACAAGATACCCTCACCACCCTTCGTTCCCCACCCTGAGGACTGAATCCCTTTAAACTGTGAGCCACGATAAAGCACTCTGCACTTAGGTCACTTTTGTCAAATACTCTGTCACAAAGATGAGGAAAGTAACAAATACTGTGAGCTGCTTATTTGGAGGTTGTGTTCCTGACCTGAGTGGTGACATGGTCTGAGTGTGTGGGTCCTTGGCTGCCACAAGCCCTTGCCCGGTAGGGTCACCACCCAACACAGCTGGGGCTGGGAGCTTCTTCCAAGTGTCTGTAGCTCTATGAATTACGTGAGGTAAACCTCTGCACTTGGTGCCTACTTGTCCTTCTGAGAGCCCTCCTCCTTTCCTAAAGCCCGTGCCCAGCTGGGGTCCCAACTGGGGATCTCTTCCTTCTTCTCTTCACCACATGCACCCATCATGCTAACAGCTGCAGCATGGTGTCGGGTGTGACCCCAGTACACTGGTCCTTTTTCCTTTATTTTTGTCTCAAAATACTAGTGGCTCTTACTCTTTGGAAAGACATTTGACTTACACACTTTCCCCCTTTTTATGGGGATTAAACTGTGTCCTCGAGGAAGTATAAATGTCAAACACTGGGATGGGAAACTCTGAGCCAAAGGTGGTGTTGCCCAAGGCCCGTGTAGCCTGAGCATCAGTCTCCACAACAATGACTGTGTCATTTATGTTTTGCTTGGAGGCTGGTGTGAGTAGATATGGAGCAGTGTGACCTGTCAGCTCCGTGGGAAGGTGTGGGGAGCTGGGCAGACTTGAAATGGTTTAAGACTGATTTCCTCCACTTCCTGCATGCATGTTGTTGGGGTGCTTGCTGAACTTCTTTGTCTGGAAAATGTGAATTTTAATATTCTTGATATAACAATGGTAATATCCACTTACGGCTGTGGCAAATGTAGACATAGTTAGCATGGTTTCTGTTACGTTAGGATCCTGGAGGGCAACAGTCACTCTGCCATGATTGTCCCTCTTATCACAGTCAGTACCACCACCACCATCATCACCATAACTACCACCATCATCATCACCATGTCCACCACCACAACCATCAATATTACCATCATTTCCACCATCCCCATAACTACTATCATCATCACCATCATCACCATGACCATGACCACCACCATCATCACCATCATCACCACCATCACCATCATCACCATCATCACCATGTCCACCACCACCACAACCATCAATATTACCATCATATCCACCATCCCCATAACTACTATCATCATCACCATCATCACCATGTCCATGACCACCACCATCATCACCATCATCACCACCATTACCACCATCAACACCACCACCATCATCTTTATCTCCTTTACCATCGTCACCATCGTTGTCATCACCATCATCAGTCTGACCACCATCTCATCTTTACCCCTAATATGCTGAGTTCTCTTGTGCACCGCATGTTGGTCGTTTTCCATCGTCCTTCTCCCTCCTCTCTGGAAATACTGACACACCAAGAGGTGTGCCTCCTAGGTGATTCCAAATCCAGTCAAGTTGGCAATAAAGATTAAAGGTCAGCAGCAGGCGATTACATGTTTGTCACTTTCTAAGGCTGCTGTGACTGATCCCACACCGAGTGACTGGCCCAACAGATGTCCTATCTCCTATCTCTGAGACTAGACATCCAGGATCAAGGTGCAGCAGGCCTGGTAGGATGCTGTGAAGACGGCCATGTCCTGGCCGATGTCTAGTACTGGAGCGCTGCTTTTTGGTTTGTGGCAGCCTCAATCCTCAGACCTCCACTCTACAGCCCTGCTGTGGTGTCCACCTTTCCCATTTCTGCAAGGCCACGGTCATCATGTTGGGCTTGCCCTCATCCAGTACACTATCCCTTGCCTGCGAAGCCCCCTTCCCTGGGACTTCACTGTCTTCTTGGGCCACAGCTCAGCCTGTGACAGGTGCATTCTTGGTGGCCACACTCATCTTTCTGCTGCCCTGTGGGCCACATGAGGCCCAGACTTTCAAGAAGGCAGTAGGGCTGCAGCTTAGTAGGTCTGCCCAGCAAGCACGTAGTAGGCCCAGATATTCCAGACTATTGAGATCCTTCCAGAAGTTTTTCCATGGGGCGCTCTGGGTGCTCTTCAAAGCAGGCTGCTCTGTTTTGCAGAGTTGGTTCTTATAGTAGGAACAGACTGGCCTTCGCTGTTCTGCCCACCACATGACAGCTCACTCAGCCTTTGTGTCACCTACAATGGCCTACAAGTCCTCTGGGAGGTGACATGGAGCCCTGGGCCCCCTTGGCACTTGCCAGTTGGCAGGTGTTTCCCGTCAGCTGCAGGTAGGGCAGGAAAGGCACCCGGCCATGTGGGTGTGTGAGGGAACCTGAGTTGGGGCTTCCCCTCTGTAACCTGAGGCCGCAATGATTCCTGAACTGGGAGTGGTGCGTTACCAGCACTCCACAAGGCCGTATCTCATATCTTGCTTTTGTTGTCTCAAGATCACAGAACATTCCTGCCCAGCCCCTAATGGAGTGGGGCCCTACGGCTCCTCACTGGAAGGAGCAACCAGTCCCACAGGGCACAAGAAGGTCAGAGGGTCACACTGAACCCAGCCACTGACACCCGAGAAGGGCCAGTGGGAGCATTCATGTGCGGAGTGTCGGCTTCCCCCGTGGGGGCTGTGGTTGCTGAGCCTGAGCTCAATGTCGACAGCAGCTGGGCCATGAAAACTCACTTTGCTCAGCTGCTTGCTCACAGAGAGAAGGGCCTTCCAAGCCCCCAGCACACACATAGAATCCACCTGCTGTGTCCAGAGTCCCTCAGCCCTCAGCCGTCAGCCCTCAGCCCTCAGCCCCCAGCCCTTCCCAGGTGCCTTTGCAGCAGGAAAGCACATTCCTGCACCCCGCTGATGCTTGAACAGCAGAAAATGAGAAGTCTTGGTTAGACATGCACTTGGTCCGGCCTCAGCAGCCCTCGCTCACCAGGGAGTCTCACAGAAGACTCCGGGAATGCGGCCTACCTGCCATTATTCCAGTTCTCGATGTTTCTGAAGTGTGGGCGATGGGTTCAGAGGCTCTGCAGATGCTATTTCTCATGTTCAGAAATTAGCTTTTCCTGTAACTGGTTTCCCTTCATCACACAGCGTCCTGTCACTGCCTTCCCTCACACTCCTGGATGAGACAGTGGCTTGGTTGTTTTGTTTCGCCTTCCATTTTCACATATGTGTATGTGGTGTGCATGTTTGCATATGTATGGACATGTGTGGGGAGTGTGTGTGTGTGTGTGTGTGTGTGTGTGTGTATTATTGAAAAAAAGAATCTTTGACCAGCTAAGAGATCAAGAATTCATCCAGGGGAGAGTCATTTATTCATTCCTGTGGATCAGGTTTTAGAATCAGCAACCAAGGCTTCAAGATGTCCTGGGTCCTGCACAGCACAGATGGGGATTGAACGGGCATTTTCACATCATCGCCTTATGGCTGGCACCCGGTCCCCGGGTCTCTTCACCATGGGTCTTGTTATCTTAGGAAAATGCCTTCCTGAGTTCATGCCGCCAGGCTCAAATGACTCAGGACACCTGCCACCTTCTGATCTGTATTAGGCCAGGCTGATCTGGTTAGGTATCAGTCAGTCACTGCAGTTCAAACGAGCCAACATCACCAGCAGAACTGTAGATACCTGTCACGTTTGATCTACACATTTCTTGGACTAAGGGACCAAGTGCTTCATTGACCCTGTTCTGGTTTGTCTTCCATTGCTGTGACAAAACACTCTGACCATCACCAACTTGGGGAGGAAAGGGTTTATTCAGCTTACATCTTCTGGGTCACAGTTCATTGTATGAAACACTTGCACACTTGTAGGAAACACTTGTATAAAGCCGCAGCAACAAAGCACCTCTCGCTCATTCTTCTCAAAGCGGTTTATTCAGGCAGGCAGGTCTTGTCAGAACAGTTTATTCAGGCACATCTTTTCTCCTTCTCCAAGCTTCTCCCTCTAAGCCTCAGGTCTTTCCCTCTAAGCCTTCTCCCTTCTCCAAGCCTTCTCCCTTCTCCAAGCCTTCTCCTTCCTCAGGCAAGCAAGCTTCTCTCCTAAGACTAGAAAGGAGAGAGAGAGTCCCTCTATCTAGCTAAGCCTCAGGTCTTTACCTCTAAGCCTTCTCCCTTCTCCAAGCCTTCTCCCTTCTTCAAGCAAGCAAGCTTCTCCCCTAAGACTAGAAAGGAGAGAGAGTCCCTCTATCTAGAAAGTCCCTCTATTTATCCACCTTCCCAGCCCAGGTTGCGTGGCCTTAGTCTATTGGTATCATCTGGCCTGATCTTGTATACAGGGTGCACCTGCACAGCTCAAACGGTGAGCGTGACTTTACTTTGAGGTAGGAGGGAATCAGGTGTTAATCATAAGACTCAGGTGTTAGTCATAAAACTTTGCTAAAGTCTCGGGTGCCTTCTTAGGACTGTCGCCACACCCACTCCCCACATCTCCCCCTTCTTTATTATTTTAGTCTCTTATTGGGCCAGCTCGGCGGGTTCTGGATTCACGCCGAGCCTGTGGATTGTCCCCTTTCCTGGGGAGCCTTCCTTATTGTCCCCTTTTCCGGGGAGCCTTCCTTATTGTCCCCATTTCCGGGGAGCTTTCCTTATTGTCCCCTTTTCCAGGGAGCCTTCCTTATTGTCCCCATTTCCGCGGAGCCTTCCTTATTGTCCCCTTTTCCGGGGAGCCTTCCTTATTGTCCCCATTTCCGGGGAACCTTACTCTTTTCCGGGCCCCTTTTCCCTTTTCCGGGCTTTACTGTTCCCCCTTTACTGGGCTTTAACTGTTCCCCCTTTACCGGGCTTTACTTTCCCCCTTTTCTGGACTTTAACTGTTCCCCCTTTACCGGGCTTTACTTTCCCCCTTTACCGGGCTTTACTTTCCCCCTTTTCCAGGCTTTACTTTCCCCCTTTATCGGGCTTTAACTGTTCCCCCTTTACCGGGTTTTAACTGTTCCCCCTTTTCCAGGCTTTCCTTTTCCCGCGCACGGCGGTGCCCCAGTCCCCAGTTCAGCCTTTGCCACAAGAAAGCCCGAACCGCTGCTTCGGTGGGGCTGCTCCACCTCCTCGCCTGCAGGCTGCTGGCCGCCGACGTCATCTCCTGCGCGCCCCGCGCTTCCTTCGCATCTCCTGCACGCCCCGCGCTTCCTTCGCCAAGTTTCAGTCGAACGGCTGGTTTTTCTCTCTGGGTCTGTCCGATCGGTGCCCGGGCCAGCTCGGCGGGTTCTGGATTCACGCTGAGCCCGCGGCACTAAGGCCCCTTTAAGAAATTTTCAGTTTCAAAGCCTGTGGAAGTAAGTAGGCTGCTTTGTTGAAGTTTCTGCAGCTTTGTTGAAGTCTCTGTAGCTCTCTCAGCTTTGTTGAAGTTTCTGCGTTCTCAAAGTCTCAAATGTTTGTAGCGTTAAGTCTCACTCAAATGTACAGGTACCTTACGCTGCGGTTGTTATCCAGCTTGAGCCTCTTCTGCGAGATGTTTTTCTGCACTCGCTCAAGGCCCCTCGCGGCTGTCTTCCTCGATGCTGAAGCCATTCATCGCTGCCTCGCCTGGCCCGCGGCCCCAGCACATTCAGAGCCCGAGGCCGCGCATAAGACTTGGCTAAAGTTCTGGGGGCTCTGGGCTGAGCTTGGCCATCGCTCCGCCTCCCCGGACGGGCCACCACTTGTATGAAACACTTGCACACTTGTAGGAAACACTTGTATAAAGCCGCAGCAACAAAGCACCTCTTGCTCGTTCTTCTCAAAGCGGTTTATTCAGGCAGGCAGGTCTTGTCAGAACGGTTTATTCAGGCACATCTTTTCTCCTTCTCCAAGCTTCTCCCTCTAAGCCTCAGGTCTTTCCCTCTAAGCCTTCTCCCTTCTCCAAGCCTTCTCCCTTCTCCAAGCCTTCTCCTTCCTCAGGCAAGCAAGCTTCTCTCCTAAGACTAGAAAGGAGAGAGAGAGTCCCTCTATCTAGCTAAGCCTCAGGTCTTTACCTCTAAGCCTTCTCCCTTCTCCAAGCCTTCTCCCTTCTTCAAGCAAGCAAGCTTCTCCCCTAAGACTAGAAAGGAGAGAGAGTCCCTCTATCTAGAAAGTCCCTCTATTTATCCACCTTCCCAGCCCAGGTTGCGTGGCCTTAGTCTATTGGTATCATCTGGCCTGATCTTGTATACAGGGTGCACCTGCACAGCTCAAACGGTGAGCGTGGCTTTACTTTGAGGTAGGAGGGAATCAGGTGTTAATCATAAGACTCAGGTGTCAGTCATAAAACTTTGCTAAAGTCTCGGGTGCCTTCTTAGGACTGTCGCCACACCCGCTCCCCACAGTTCATCACCTAAGGAGCCCAAGGCAGGAACTCAGGGCAGGAACCTGGAGGCAGGAGCTGAAGCACAGGCCATGGAGGAATGCTGTTCACTGGCTTGCTCGCTCGCTCTGGCTCATGCCCAGCCTGCCTTCTTATACCATACACAACCACCTGCCCAGGGTGGCACCACTCATTGTGGGCTAGGCCCTTCCACACTGCTTGGCCATCAAGACAATACTCCACAGATGTGGCCACAGCCCAATTCAATGGAGCCAATTCCCCAACTGAGGCTCCCTCAACCCAGGTGTGTCAAGTTGACACTAAAGCTATCCAGCACAGACCCATTGGGTGAATTTGGCATTTTCGTAGCTTTGCATCTTTATCAGTGGTTACACGTGGTGAGTGGAAGAGTCGCAAAGCTTCAGGGTATGTCAGAGGAACAGAACATCTCAGGGCAGTGAAGACTCCACAGAGTGATGAAACATCGCAGAGCAGTAAAACATCCCACGATGCATTTCATGACTTCCACCTAGACTGTGCAACTAGAGGAAACTTCAGATGGCCTGAGCTTAGAAGCACAAGGCTGGAGGGAAGGGCTTATTTCAGTTTATAGGTCACAGTCCATCGTCGGTGGAAGCCGCCCAGGCAGGTGTCAGGGCAGGAAGGAGGAGGCGGGAGCTGGAGTAGAGAACGGGGAACTCTGCCTCCTGGCTCGCTTCCTCTGGCTGGCTCGGCTGCCTTTCTTCATACAGCCCAGGCCCACAGTGGCCCGGCCCCTCCTGCATCAATTAGCAATTAAGAAAATGCCCCACAGACACGGACACAGGTCAATCTGATGGAGGACATTCCTCAACTGCAGTTTCCTTCCCTACGTGACTCTGATTTGTGTCAAGCTGACAAACTAACCAGCATACGTGTGGCCTGGGAGTCTGAGCTCTGCTCGTCACACTCGCCTGGCAAGTGCTTTACCCCCGAGCCTTCCCCCCGGTTTCTAGTACATCCTGTAGTTTTAAAGCTCAGAGTCAGCGTGGGTGGAATGAAGGACCCTCATGCAGTGGACCTCCCATCAGTGAGCTTCTTGGACAAAGTGTCCTCCACACCTGAGTTACCAGAGGGCAAGCTGCATACACCTCAAGCTACAGGGTCAGAGAGCAGGCTTTCTGTGTCGGGGTTCCACATGGGTGGATGGAGAACCACAGACTTGCCTTATCCTAGTCTTCATCAGTATTGTTCTCTGGATGATACGGTGTCACTTTTGTGTGGCGCACACAAAGATTGCATCTGTTAGGCCTTGGAGGAAAACCTTTGCCCCACAGTCCACGTGAACCCTCAGAAGCAAAATCCTAAACACACGTAAAACATGATGAGATTTTAGTGCTGGGCGTGGTAGCGCACGCTTTTAATCCTAGCACTTGGGAGGCAGAGGCAGGTGGATCTTTGTGAGTTCAAGGCCAGCCTGGTCTACAGAGTGAGTTCCAGGACAGCTGGGGCTACAGGGAGACCCTGTCTTGAAAAAACAAAAAAAAAAAAAAAAAAACATGATGAGATTTTTCTTCTGGGATATTTTTGTAACTCATAGTTCTTGAGGGCAAACTTCACAGAGGACAAGGTCGTGTTTTGATATCAAAAGGCTGGACAGGCCTGAGGCTGTGTGGGAGGATGTTCATGTGTTAGATGAGCCAAGCCTAGCTTAGGGACACACTGAGCTGGGATTCTCGAGCGGCATTGGCTACCACGGTGCACCTGAATGTGCTGGTGGGCGCCCACGGTGCATTCCTCAGGAGCCATCCATCTTCCTTTTTTGAGACGGGGTCTCTTCCAAGCCTAGAACTTGATCATTAAGCTAGGACAGGGATCTACTTCTTTCTGCCTTCCCACCACTGGGATCACAAATGCACACCACCACACTAGCTTAAAAAATATTTTATTGCACTTTTGTGCATTTCACATATTAGACGTTAATCAAATTTAGACCCCTTCCCCATCTGTGCTCTCCCATTGCCTCCCCTACTGGATTTCAGGTACTCTATCATATATGTTAAGTCCAATCTAGTTAACCATTGTACCCAGATGACCCCTGGTGCAAGTTCATGCACTGGAGTCTAGTCCGACTAACTAGACTCGCTCCCTTAAGGAGATCTACTCTCCCTCACCCAGCAGTAATCGGAACAGTGAGAGAACACTTATAACTTCCCTTCCCTTTCACCAGCGAAGATTCTCATATTTGTATGCGAGACGCACACAGAAGGCCATGACTGGCTAAGTCTTAGAGAACAAGACTTTATGTGGTTCTAGGACGCAAGGTCAGGTCTTCATCTCACATGGCAGGCTCCTTAATGGCTGAGCGTCTCCCAGGGCTGGTGGATTCCTTTGCTTTTCTTAGATGTCTAAGAGGCAAATGTAAACGCTGCTTTTCTTTGTAGCCAGGCTCAGAATAAGTAGTTGCTCCGTGCCCCGTCGCGGGCTCTGGTGACCTCCAGCATCCCTGACCCATGTCTCTGTTCACTTCTACAGAAGTGCATTCGCTTTAACCCTGACGCTACTGTATGGGTGGCCAAACAGCGGATCCTGTGCACGCTGAACCAGGGGCTGAAGGATGTCCTCAACTACGGGCTCTTCCAGCCCGCCAACAATGGGCGTGACGGCAAGTTCTTGGATGAGGAGCGGCTGCTGCGAGAGTATCCACAGCCCGTGGGCCAGGGGGTGCCTTCCCTGGAGGTAACTAGTCCCAGCAGGTGCTGTGCAGTCTGAGTGTGTGTCGAGGGCTGGGTCTTAACCATGCTTCCAAGTGGTTTTGGATTAGAAAATTAACCCCTTCATTAAAAATTTCACTTGAGGTCTTGCAGCTCTGCCCAAGTTTTCTGTCACTTACCAGTTTGTATTCAGATTTTAAATTTATTTTTTATCATTATTTTATCTATATATCTGTGGTGTACATGTGTGTGTTCACATGTTTGTGTGGATGTCTGAGGCTGACACTGGTTATTTCCTCGTTATTCACAAAGGCAAGGTCTCTCAGCTGAACGGAGAGCTTGCTGAAATGTGGTGGTCTAGTGAGCCAGCTTGCTCCAGGCTGCCCATCTCAGCCTGCCAAGCACTGGGGTGCACCCATCGGTTTATATGTTTATATGGGTTCTGGGGATCAAGTTTGATTTTTTAAATTGATTTTATTATTTATGTGTATGTGGGTGCATATCTGAATGTGTGAATGACACACACACACACACACACACACACACACACACGTGTGCATGCAGTGCCCACACAGGCCAGAAGAGGGCACCAGATCCCCTGGAACTGGAGTGATAGGCAGTTGTAAGTCACCACGTGGGTCCTCTGGAAGAACAGCAAATGCTTTTACCCTCTGAGCTGTCTGCCCAGCCCCGAAACTCCAGCCTCATGAGACACTTTTGTGATGATCCTATTATGCACTGAGTTGAAGTGATGTCCTTGACCCCTGTGTGTACTTTTCACATGCTGGATTCTCTTTCATCTCTACCTATTTATTTATTTATTATTTTATTTTTTTGGTGTTTTTGACACAGGGTCTTTCTTATTTATTTATTATTATTATTATTATTATTATTATTTATTATTATTTTTTTTTTGGTGTTTTTTGACACAGGATCTCCCTGTAGCCCCAGCTGGCCTGGAAGTTGCTGTGTAGACCAGTCTGGTCTTGAACTCACAGAGATCCACCTGCCTCTACCTCCCGAGTGCTAGGATTAAAGGCCTGTGCCACCACACTCGGCTCTATTTATTTTTTGATTCAAGGTCTCACTGCATAGCTCTAGCTGGCCTGGAACCCAATATTTAGACCAGGCTGGCCTTGAACTCATAGATCCACCTGCCTCTGCCTCCCAAGTGCTGGGATCAGAAGCGTGTGCCTGTTCCATAACCTTTTTGCTTATTCGTTTTTGAAGATGGGGTCTTACTGTGTTTGTAGCCACTCTGGGCTCCAGTTTATGATTCAAATCTATCCACTACTTCTTGGAAATGAGGTTGTGTTCACCCACTGGGGAGTGCTCCAGATTCCATTGCTTAGAGATTTTTCTGGAAGATTCTTTCTGTGGCCATGAGTAGTTAAGTCCTTAGCGACTGAGGGTCCATCTCATGTTTGGCCTTTGCTTCTGTCTTCCCTGGAGGTCAGAATGAGCCTGAAATTCTAACCCCACAGCCCAGGCTTTCCTGATGCTGCCAGGGGTCAGGCTCATCTCATTATCACACAGGAGATACTGTTACCCCTTGGGAGGTTCTCTGAAGCACATCCCTGTGGTGGCTGGGAGGGTGGCTCTGGGCACGTAGCTCTCAGACACAGGGTGGGATCAAGCCAGGTCCACATCATGCTTTGCGTTGGTGGGTGCACAGGAGGGAATGGTCTGACACAGCCTCCATTCAGTCCATGACTTCACCCTGCCTTCTGTGGCTTGGTCCACACTGAGTTTACACACAGTGTTTCCCACAACACATGTGGTAGGTTAGGTCAGTTAGGGACATGGCTGGAAACAGCAGACTGCTGCTGTCACATGACCATTAAGGGACCGGGAACAGAGGGCTGAGTGGGGATCAAAGCCCCAGCAGGTATTCTTAACCATTAATCATTCTATGAGTCAGTCAACGACACCTGTGGAGATTCAGAGTGGAGGTGTGGAAATGATGCTGGCCCTGGGTCCTGGGTTCTGTGTAGTGAGCTTGAGTGTGGTGTGAAGGAAAGCCCGTGTAATTAGTCCATGTTCTCTGGAGAAGCAGAGTTGATAGAATGAATTTCAATTTAAAAAGAGGCTTTATTAGATTGGCTTACACAGTATGGTCCGAGTAGCCCAACAGTGGCTGACTGCGCATTGGAGAAGTCGAGAACTCGGTAGTTGCTCCGTCCACGAGGCTGGATGGCACAGCAGTCTCCATCCAGTGCCAAGGCCCCACAGATTGTTGGGTGCTGCTGGGCTGCAGTCATCATGGGAAAGCTGAGGAAAGCGGGATGGTGAGAGCTAGGAGAGTGATGTTCTCACCCATAGGACACGAAAGCTCGCAACCCCAAAGAGGTGGCTTTCCCCTCAGACCTCCTTTATGGCTGCCCCTGGAAGGTGCCCCACATCTGGCGAAGGTCTTGTCCTTCAGATAACCCTTCCTGGAAACCACAAACCCACCCAGAGAGGGTCTTTTAGTTGATTCCAGATCCAATCAAGTTGGCAAGAAAGACCATCCCAGACACTCTTGGAAGCAGGGCTCTGTGACACTGTGTGAAGCGATGGGTCTCTGTTGGCAAACTCTTTGATGGTCCATCCCATTCCAGACTCTTCCCAGGCATGCATGGCAATGCCCAGAATTTCCGTGATACCAGTAAAACAGGATAAAACCAGAAGCCTGCATACCTACAGGCAAACTGCCCCCCATCCCAGAAGCTCTGAAACCTTGAGCGACACACCAGCCTCTCTGAGCCTCAGATTACTGGCTGTGAAGTCAGAGAGTTAGTGCTGGGGTCCTTGTTGTGTGACACACTTCCTCGGAAGACAAACACTGATTTGAAGTGTGCCTCCAGAGACGCTAAGGGTGGGTGGTGTCACACATGTTGAGCCGGCAGGATGAGGTCATGAATTCATTGGAGGTGTGTCAGTCCCCCCGCACCCTCTGCCCCATATTAACCAAGGACACACTGGGGTGTGGGACTGGCTTCTTAGCTGAGAGTACACCCAGGGTCCTGACAGCACTGGGTGCTGCAGTTTTTAGGGGGCCAAGGGCTCCAGGACACAGACACCAGTATCTTCATTAACACTTGCATTTCCTGCCCTCCGATGTCAGCAGAGGCAGGGTCTCTTCCCTGAACACCCACATCTATCGTCCACTTCACCTGACGTCTCTTTTCTCTGTTTCCATGGCAGTTTCGCTACAAGAAGCGCGTGTATAAGCAGTCTAACCTGGACGAGAAGCAGCTGGCCAGGCTCCACACAAAGGTATCCTGGGACAGCATTTCCCTTCACCGTGCAGCTGTGTGGGAGAGGGTAGGCTGGGGTGGATGGGGTGGATGCACTTGAACACCAAGGCAGGAAGTACAGGTGAGGGAGGGACCTTCACTTCCTGGAGCACTCTGTGCCCACTTAGTGTCCTGGGGTCCCCGTGGCACACATTCAAACGGTGATGGCAGAGCCATGGGAGGCCCTGTGAGTTGGGAGGATGGTTGGAGCCAGTAGCAGAGATCCTGGCATGTGGGCGGAGCCTGGAGACCCAGATGCCCCAGGACACTTGAGCCCCCTCCTACCGTGAGCCCTTTCACAACCTATGGACTCCGCCATGTTTTTGTTTCTTGGTGTTATTTGCAGACACTTTCCACTGTGGGTTCCCATTTGTTGTCTTCTGTTTAATATTTTTATTAATTATATTAGTTGTTACTTTTGTATGTATGTATAGCATGTTCTGATCAGCTTGCCATCCCTCTCGCACCCCCCTTCCCTATCTACGCCCTCTCCTCCCTACCCATTCCTTTTGCAAGTTCACACCTTTGGTTTTGTGTGCTTTTAGTTCCACCAGCGTCCCCCCAACACACCCCCCCCTGCCGCCGTGTGACCATTGGACAGAGGCTAGCCACTGGAGCCTGGTGACAGGGACTGCCTATTGCCTCTCCCTGAATCCATATGGAGGGAGTGGTTCAGAAGTGACCGCAGGCCCTTGAACCTCTGCTCCATCCACGCCTGACTGTTGAGGGGCCCAGTCGTGTGCAGGCCCAGCGCAGGCCTCCACAGCTGCTACGCACTCATGAGAGTGGTGGCCCTGTCTTGCCCAGGAAACGTTGTTTCATAGCCCTTCTTCCTCCCTCACTGAACAGAGTGTCTTCTCTGATTAAGGCTGGGAACAGAACTTGCCTACGGGAATAAATACGTATTGAGAGGGCAGTAGATGCAGGGCCAGTTTAACAAACAACAGAGTTTCTTCACTAGGGCCTATGTCTTCTACCGTGTTGGGTGTTTTTTTTGTACAATTTTTGGTTACTTTTATTTTATATATATACATATATATTTAATATATATGTATATGAGTGTATTACCTGCATGTGTGTAAGTGCCCTGGTGTGCAGTGCTGCAGAGGTCAGCAGAAGGCATCAGATCCCCTGGAATTGGAGTTACAGACAGTTGTTAGCCACCATGTGGGTGCTGGGAATGGAAACCAAGCCCTCTGCAAGAGCAGTCAGTGCTCCTAACCGCTGAGCCATCTCTCCATGTCCTCTGTGTGTGTGTGTGTGTGTGTGTATGTGTATGTGTGTGTGTGTATGTGTGTATGTATGTGTGTATGTGTGTGTGTGTGTGTGTATGTGTGTGTGTGTGTTTCTCTTACTGTGTTTATAGTACCAGGCTCCTGTTCCCTCCTGAGGAGCGGGCCTCAAGTCCAGGCAGAGTGGCGGGTTACCCCCATATCTGTCCTGGCAGCCTTGTGCCCATGGTCACAGAATCTCCCTAGAGGCTGGTATCATAGCTCACAGGGCCACAGCTGGGCAAGACCACTGAAGCCGCTTTCTCCCGGCACCGCTCCTTCTAGTGCTGTGTGACAGCCAGCCCCCAGGGTGGAGGCTTCCTGCTCGCTTCCAGCTTGATGTCTCTGTGTTGTCCTGCCAAGGGCATGTGTCCCTTCAGCAACAGGGTCTTACACAGTTCTGGTGGGCAGCCGGGAGAAATACCAAGATCTTGTATCATTTGGGGGCCTCTCAGGCCTCCCTGACCAACGTGTAGTTTTAATTTTGTGCCTAGATTATCCAGAGGTGCCCAGATCCTGGCCCCTTTGGCAGATCCCCACTGCCCTTGATGTGCCAGCTACTTTCTGGCTTAGAATGTTCTAGGCTGTTTCTGTAAAATTTTCACCTTAGCACTGGAATCATCTGGACAAGGTTGACCCCAAGATCTGAGGGTTTCTGATTATCATTATTATTATTATTTGATGTGCACATACAAGTACACTTATGAATTTAAAGAAGTATCCATGAGTAGAGAGCCAGGGTTTCAAGTGACACAGGTTCCTTGTCTTTTAGGGCATTCATTTGAATCCTATCATGTAAGATGTTCGGGTGGAGATCCAGCCTGTGGTAGGGGCCTGGAAGGGTCAAGAGCATCATGGAATAATGATAATAATGTGAAGGTGCCGCCTGTCCTGTGTCTTAGAAACTCTGTGGAACAGAATGAATGTGGAGCATGTGAGGGGTGCAGGGTTCCCCTGATCCTGCAGCTTGGCTCGTGCTGAGGTGGAAAGCATCTCTGCTGAGGGGAAGACATTACTTCTCTAACAGGCAATTAGCTCAAGGAGGGTGAATGCCCATGACTGACCTGCTGATCTCCTAAGAAATGAATGTCTTTTCACCCTGGACTCGGTGTCTCTAGGGGAAGGTGTCACTGTCTCTGCCCCCGTGGCCCTGGCATTCGTGGGAATGGGATTCACCAGGAGGGCCATTGCACCCCACTGGACCCTCGCTCCTCTCCCAACAACTGCCCCTTACAGAGGAGACCAACTTCAGTGTTAGTTTTCTGGTGCTGTGATACAGCAATGTGACCAAAGCAACTTATAAAAGAAAGAGTTATTTGGGCTGACAGTCCTAGAGAGATAAAAATCTCATGGCAGCAGGCAGCAGGCAGCAGGCTCAGTGGCAGAAGCAGACAGCTGAGAACTCTGCATCTCTAAGGGAAAGCAGGAAACACAGGGAAGGGGAAGTAGGGTGAGGCCAGGAATTCTCACTTCCTCCAGCGAGGCTGCACCTCCTAACCCTCCCCAAATAACTCCACCAACTGGGGACCAAGTGTTCAGCTACTTGAGTTTATGGGGAGCATTTCTCATGAACTACCACATGCCACCCCTTGGCCCTCAGAGGCCATATCATCACACAAGCTACATTTAGTCCTACTTTATCCCCAGAATCTTTAACAGTTCCAACACTGTTCAAAATTCCAAAGTCTCTTCTGAGCCTCAAAGCACTCTCTGTTACTGTAACTTTATGTAAAATAAAAAAGACAAATTACATTCTTGCAACATACAATGAATGGCATAGAGTAAACATCCCCATTCTGAAAAACAGGAGTGGGGACCCAGTGAGGAAATGCCAGACCACAGCAAGACCCAGAGCCAGCAGGGTGAGGGTGGGGGTAGCTCCATGTCCAGTGTTTGGGGCTTTGCTTTTTATAACACACACCTCCCTCTCTGTTGGGTTAGTTCCACACCTTGCATGCAGGTCTACCAGGAAGCTGTCTCATGAACATCTTGGGGGGTCTCCACTGCAACCCAGGCTTCATTTTCTCAGCATTGTGTAATGCCTCTCCTTCATGGTGACGATCTCCTTAACAGTTACAGCCACTTTTCAAGCACATGCTTTGTGTAAGGCCTCTCCTTCACGGTGACGATCTCCTTAACAATTACAGCTACTTTTTGAACACATGCTTTGGCTGCAACATTAATCTTCCTGGAGGGAGCTCTCTCCCCTCCAAATCTTATTTTGTTTTAATTTTACATGTATGACTATGTTGCTTGCATATATGTAAGTGCACCCATGTTATGCAATGCCCACAAGGGTCAGAAGAGGGTGTTGGATCCCCTGGAACTGGAGTTACGAACAGTTGTCAGCCACTATGTAGGTGCTGGGAACTGAACCTGGGTCCTCCGCGAGAGCAGCCAGTGCTCTTAACCATTGAGCCATCTCTCCAGCCCCAAATTGTACATTTTGCCTTATGTTTCCTTACTTTCTGGATCCCATTATGGACCGGCATAAGCATTACCAGTAGCACCCAAGCCACAGAGTCAACGTTATGCTGTCTTGAAATTTCCTCCTCCAAAGAAATTTGTCTGTTACTTTTTAGTTTTGCCTCAGGAAAGTTCTTAGGACAGGGGCAGAAGGCAGCCAGAATCTTTGCCAAAATCCCAGAGGAGTATACCGGATAGTTCAAGCCCTTCACTCCCTCTCCCTCTGAAACATCTCAAGCCAGACCTCTCTGTTTGAGCCATCCATAATCTTTGCTTATAGCAATCAATTGCTTTTCTAGTCTGAACTTCCAAAGTCCTCCACATTCCTAAAACAACAACAACAACAACAAAACACAAGATGGTCAGGTCCTTCACAGCTGCAGCCCGTTCCCAGGAACCAATTTCTGCATTACTACTTTGCTGTTGCTGTGATAAACACCGTGACCAAGGCAATTTATAGAAGGAAGAGCTTATTTTGGTTTATGGTTCTAGAGGGAGAATTCAGAAGAGCAGAGGAGGCATGGAGAGAGACCACTGGTCCAGAGTACAGAGTTCCAGTCTCCAAAGGCAAACAGGAAGCAGAGATAGTGGGAGGTCTACCTTTGTCCCTGGCACCACAGACTGTTATGATGTGTGCACTAGGTGACCTGGCCATCTCTCCATGTGGGAGCACCTGTTGCTCTCAGGAAGGTGGAGTCTGATCTGGCACGCCTTCTACTGAACAACCTTCTCTTGGCTTATAAATACGTTTATTTCTCATTTCTTTTGTGAGACAAGGTCTCATGTAGCCCAGATTGGCCTTGACGTCACCATGTGTCTCAGGATGACCTTAAAGTCCTGGTCCTCTGTTTCTGCCTCCCAAGCGTCAGGGTTACGGACATGCAGCGCAGCACCTCTTTATATGGTGCTGGGGCTGGAACCCTGGGCCTCAGCTATGCTAGGCAAGCAGTGTCTTAGGTGAGCTACATCCCCAGTCCCAGTAAGACTTTTCTTACGTGTCCACTCTTCTCTTTTTCTCTTCAGACCAATCTGAAAAAGTTCATGGACCACACTCAGCATCGCTCGGTAGAGAAACTGGTCAAGCTGCTGGACCGAGGCCTGGATCCCAATTTCCATGACCTGGAGACTGGAGGTGGGTGGCTGTCGGGGAGGCCTTCGACGACTTCAGCGAGGCATGCAGCCATTCTGGGGTGCAGGTTACATGTGAATCATGTGTGGTGCCCATGTTATCCTGGGTTTGACTTGGGCTCTGAGTTAGGTCCTTGCTCATGTCACTTCTAGTCTGAAGGCCAGTGCTGTTCTCTGTGTTGCCTGAGCCTCCTATCTGTTCACGTGGAGGAAGGGGGTGAGCACATGCCATGCATGTGTGGGGCTGTTGCCTGGTGGTCCTGGGTTCTCAGCAAAGCTCCCAGGCTGGGAGGGATGTGTCTACCAGCACCCAGTGTGTGGGTCTTCCTCTCTGCATGGGCGTAGGCTTCCTCCCAGACAGGCAGACGCACACGTGAGTCTTGTGCCCCTGCTGGATGCTGAATTCCTTAGGTGTGAAATCTGGGGAGAAACCTTGGCACAGACTCTGGAGGCTCCCTCATGGTGAGCCGGGTCGCTCTCTGCACTCCGCTTAGTTGGATAGTTCTTGCTTTGGGAGTAGTCAGGGCATTGTGGGGTACTCAGTACTGCCTGTGGCTTCAAGGTACTGGCTCCTGGCTTTACTGAGTGGAGCACAGCTGACTGGCTGAGCACTCTGTGTCCATGGGAATAGCTGAGGGTGGGAGGCAGAGGTTGGAGGAACTTGGGGATCTGTGTGGGGGGCTTCTCTGCATCTTGGATCCATTTGGCCTGGTGCATTATCCTGGGCCAAAAGATGTTTAAACTTGCCAGTAGAGCCCTCCTTCCTTCCCTCTCTCTCCTTCCCTCTCCCTCCTTCCCTCTCCCTCCTTCCCTCTCCCTTCTTCCCTCTCCCTCCTTCCCTCTCCCTCCTTCCCTCTCCCTCCTCCCCTCTCCCTCCTCCCCTCTCCCTCCTCCCCACTCCCTCCTTCCCTCTCCCTCCTTCCCTCTCTCACCTGGAGGAGGAGGCCTTGACCCAGGACGAGGAGGCACTGGGCCCAGGTGGACGCTCCCCATGGGAGGGAAACAGTATTCTGAGCATTGTGGTGAAGGCCTGGAGGTCCAGGCCTTGTGCTGTCTGTCCCTGGTTTTCCCATGACTCCATGTTGACGTCACTCCTCTGCATTGGCCTTGTGCTGTCTGCCCCTGGTTTTCCCATGGCTCTGCGATGACGTCACTCCTCTGCATTGGCCTTGTGCTGTCTGCCCCTGGTTTTCCTGTGGCTCCGTGTTGACGTCACTCCTCTGCATTGGCCTTGGCCTGGCTCTGGTGTGCTCAGTGTGGGCAGAAGCTTTCCTGTACCATCAGTTTCACACAGACCCATTTTCCTTCTGTGAATGTAGTTTCAGGCAGGCCTGAACATAGTTGCATGCCTGTGATCCCAGCACTCAGGAGGCTGAGGCAGGAGACTGAGAGTTCAGTGCCAACCTGGGCTCCATAGCAAGGCTCCATCTTTTAAACCAAGAAGGACTGGGGACGTGGCTCAGTGATAGAGCACTGGCCTAGCTCTGGGCCAGCCCTGGGTTCCGTTCCCATTGCTTCAAAAGAGGAGCAAAGTCTGGGGACCCGTGAATTCCCAAATGTGCACTTGCACCTTCAGGTCATCACAGGAAGCCTTCATCCACATCTGGGGCTGTCTTGGGAGTCCCTGAGGTCTCCCGAGGATGAGCTTTTGCTTGGTGGCAAGCTGCTCAGATCCAGTTCTAGAAGTCGGCCTTACAGTGGCTTTTTCTAGAGGATTCTCTGGGAGACTACTTGGCAGTACGTGGCCTTCTCACTTCACTCTGCTCATCAGCAGAAGCCAGGGTTCAGTGCTGGGGTGCTGTTTCTTCCCGGTGTGAGCCGTGCCCCCTCAGGCCGTCTCACCCTTACACATTGGAGCCTCTGGTTCAAGGGTTCTGAAGTGGCTATCACTTCAGAGCAGATGCTACCTTGGTTCCCAGAAGTGGCACGCACAGACTGACTATTCTGAAGCAGAAGTTGTGGAAATGTTGGGTGTAGAGCGGATAATCAGGGATTGACTCAGGGGAGTCAATCCTCAGGGAGGCGACCCTCAGCCCCATCCCTGCACTGAGCACAGGACCCAGAAGCACGGAACAGGGAGTCGCAGTGATTATGACTGTGTCCTTGGAAGTGCAGTGGGCCCTGTGCCTGCGGGTCTCAGAGCCCCTTATTCAACCAACCAGGGATATAAAATATTCAGAAAAACAAAAACAAAAAGAATCGTGTCTGTGCCTGCCCTGACCATGAGCAGGCCTCTGACCCCATGTTATGAAACATGTAAGAGCTGATGAATATTTCATAGGCTGGCTAGAGATGATTGACAGTCAGGTATCCTTGAGGTATCCCAGGGGCCCTGGACTTTGTCCTCCACAGGTTCGAGGAACAGCCGTATATCAGCTTGGGCTAGTTAGCTGATGGGAATTGGCATCTGGGTCTGCTGAGTGGGTCCTGGCAAGGACAGCTATTTGAGAGTCACCAGAAAGGTGGGCCCAGGAGGACGGGGGTGCAGAGCACAGGGGCAAGTGGGCCTCCCTTCTTTGAGACCCTTTCCCACCTCAGCCAACGATGAACAACACCTCTAGGGAGGCTTGGGAGTTTGTTTTGGTTTGGTTTTAGGCTTTATAGAAATTTCGATTTATAGTTTAAAAAATGGGGGCGGGCAGGTGCATGTATGTGTAGATTTGCGTGGGACCAGAAGACGAAGGTGTGTGCTGTTCCTTAGGAGCAACTCGCCTTTATTCTTTCTTTAAGGCAGGGTCTTTCACAGGCTGTACACTCTTCAACTAGGCGAGGCTGGCTGGCTGCTGAGCAGCAGGGGTCTGCCTGTCTCTGCATCCCCTACACTGGAACCAAAACCACATGCCACTGTGGCTTTTTATATTTAAATTTAATTTAATTTAATTTTTGAGACAGGGCCATAATGAGTTCCTGGGCTGGGACTCCTTATGTAGATCAGGCTGGCCTCAATCTCACAGAGCTCTCCCTGCTTCTGCCTCCTGAGTGCTGGGATTAAAGACACCACAGCTCCTTTCCCCAGGCCTGGCTTTTTCTGTAGACTTGGGGAATCTGACTCAGGTCCCCCTGCTTGCATGCATACACTTCCCACTCAGCTGTCTTCCCAGCTTTGGCTCCAGATGGGCACTTGCCCCTTGTGGCTCAGAAGAACGCTGCTTGGGCCCCTCCGTAGTTTAGAAGCTCCAAGCTGGTTCTCGTGACTTTCAGAGTCACTCCATGCACAGCAGAACCTGGCTGCACAGCCCACACCTTCGTTCTCTGTGCAGAGTTGAAGCCAGCTTCCCTCTGAAGACCAAGAAACTCCATTAGCTCAGCAGCCCAGAGTCAGCTGTGTAGTGGGTATGGCAGGAGGGCAGAGTTGAAATAACAGAGTTAGCTGCCCTGTGTGTGTGTGTGTGTGTGTGTGTGTGTGTGTGTATGTGTCTGTCTGTCTGTCTGTCTGTCTGTCTCTGTCTGTGTGGTGTTGGAACAGCATTCTGGATTGAGTGATGCATGAGAACCTGGTCCTGGTAGAACGATTTGCCACTTAAACCTTTTCAGCCCAGGGCCAGAGAGATGGCTCAGTGCTGCCCTTGCAGAGGACCTGGGTTTGGTTCCCAGCACCCACATGGTGGTTCACAGCTGTGCTAGATAGCTTTAATGTCAATTTGACACACCTGGGTTGAGGGAGCCTCAATTGGGGAATTGCCTCCATTGGACTGACCTGTGGCCATGTCTGTGGAGTATTGTCTTGGTTGTTGAGTGATTTGGGAGGGCCCAGCCTACTATGGATGGTGCCACCCTTTGGTGGGTTGTTATGTACAGTATAAAAAAGCAGTCTGGGCATGGGCCAGGGGAGCAAGCCAATAAGCAACATTCCTCGTTCCTCCATGGCCTGTGCTTCAGCTCCTGCCTCCAGGTTCCTGCTCTGAGTTCCTGCCTTGGGCTCTGCAAGTGATGAACTGTGACCTGGGAGATGTGAACAGAATAAACCCTTTCCTCCCCAAGTTGGCAAAGGTCAGAGTATTTAGTCACGGCAATTGAAAGCAAACTAGAACAGTCACCATCCATAACTCCAGCTCGGGGAGATCCCACACCCTCTTCCTGCCTCCGGGAGTACTACATGCACATGCTGTGCTTACATACATGCAGGCAGAACACTCATACATATAAAATGAAACACCATCTTTTCTATAGCTGTTAATTTTACGAGCAGTTCAATGGATCAAATCCACACAGCCCTTCAGCCATAGCCGCTGCTGTAGATGTAAACTTCACCAGGTAACAATGTCAGAAGCAGAAAACCGAAGGCTCATTTCATGGCCGAGGCCTCCTACCTGTGCTAGGTAGGACCTCTGGGGTCAGACAGATGCCAGTTTCAAGGCCCAGGAAAGCTGCTACCCTGACAACCTCAGGGGAGGTTTAGTCTAGCACTTTCTTCCCACACTGTGGGTTTCAGAACTTAAGAGGTGCTCAAGTGACAAGAAAAAGGACTGGTTAACAGATCTGGAAGTGTGTCGTGATACTCCCCAAGCTTTTGTGAACAAATCATGTCTCACCCACCAGGATTTGCAGAGCCCTGAGTTCATCTGGGCCTCTCTCCTGTGGGACCCGTTACTAAGTGACATGGTTCTGCCCCTCGATGCTCCCAGCTGCCCATAGCAGAGGGGGCAGCCTCTAGGTGAGATCATCTTTTGTGAGAGGCTCGGCTTCAGCCACACATCTGGGGAGCCCTGTCCCACACGGCCTCATTAGCCGTGTAGACACTTGGGCTCTCCATGGTTCGGAGAAGGCTTGTTTGATGACTTACAGTCCATATCCAGCTGTCATGCAACGAATCCTGATGTAAGATCCATTCCCTAGGAGAATGCTCGAGGGACTGGGGTTCTGGGACCTCGTAAACCGAGTCTGTGGAGAGTGAGAGGTGTGCAAATTACCCAGTGCAAATGAAGGCAGCCTTCAGACAGCCCAGTAAAGAACTCCCTCTGCAGCCCATGAATATGTTGGGTACATTTGGTTTGTTGGGTAGAGTTCTAATAAAAAAGGAGGCTTGTAATTAAGCAAGAGCTCAAAAACAATATCCAATTATTTTGAGATTCATCTTATTTATGCTCCTGAGTTCCAGAGGGCGCGTGGGCACCCCACAAGATGCATGTGAAGGGAGAGAGAACGTCAACTAGGAAAGGTGGCCAGGGAAGCCTGGGAAGGGGGCGAAGCAGGGATCCAGGGTACATGGGAGGTCTTGGGGTCGGTAGGCTGGGTGGCGGGGGGGGGCATGCAGCTCAGGGGCAGAGTGTTTGCTCAGCGTATGCGAGGTCTTGGGTTCCACCCCCAAGGAACTTCCCCCAAACAAAGGAACAAGCCCAATATGGCAGCATACACTGGAATTCCAGTGCTCAGAGGTGGAAATGGGAGGGTCAGGCATCCAAAGCCTCCTTCTGCTGAACAGCAAGATGGAGGCTGACGGGATCTCCCAGGAACCTGTTCTGCACAACATTTTTCAAATGTCCTTGCCAAACATCAACTCTCCTTTAAAAATTTATTTATTTATTTTTCATGTGTGATATATATGAGCATATTGCTTGCTTGTGTTTAAGTGTACCTGTGTCACACAGTGTCCACAGAGGTCAGAAGATGGCCCCCTGGAACTAGAGTTATGGATGGTCGTTAGCCACCACCTGGGTGCTGGGAACCAAACCCAGGTCCTCTGCAAGAGCAGCCGGTGCTCTTAACTGCTGAGCTAGCTCTCTGGCCCATATATCTTTTAAAAATATTTTGTTGTGGGCTGGAGAGATGGCCTAGCGGTTAAGAGCGCTGACCGCTCTTACAGAGGACCCGGGTTCGATCCCCAGCACCCACATGGTGGCCGAGAACCGTCTGAAGCTCCAATTCCAGGAGAACTCCAGTTCCAGGGGAATCCGAGACCCTCTTCTGAACTCCGCGGCGTTGCACGACATGGGTGCACAGACTTGCATGCAGACAGTACATTCACACACATACAGAAATAAATAAAAATTTAAAAAAATATATTTTGTTTAATTTTATTCTATGTGTATGAGTGTATTGTCTGCATGTGGGTAAGTGTATTATCCTTGGAAGTCAGAAGCGGGCATCAGATCCCCTGGAACTGGAGTTACAGGCATTTCTTAGCTGCCATTTGGGTGCTGGGAATTAAACCCAGGTCCTCTGCAAGAGTAGCCAGTGCTCTTAACCACTAAGCCATCTATCAAATGTTATAAGAAATCTAGAGATGGTCTACTCTACCGAGATGTGTATGAGTTCTGTGCAAAGTAACAGCTTACAGAAGGGACTTTGGTGTCCCTGGAGCACAGAACCTGGGGGATCCTAGAACCTGTCTGCCTTGGATATTGACTGACAACTGCTCAAAACTTAAACCCAAAGTCTACCTGGTAAGAGGCAGAGGGGTTGGAGCACTGCCTGCTCTCGTAGAGATCTGGGTTTGGTTCCCAGCACCCAGGACCATGTGCAGCTGGGACAGGATGGAGCCCCAGGACTCTGCTCTGTGTGAGGGGATGGGGGCCCCTGGCATGCATGACACCCCCCCACCCCCCCCGTGTGCAGCTGGGACAGGATGGAGCCCCAGGACTCTGCTCTCTGTGAGGGGACGGGGGGCCCCTGGCATGCATGACACCACCCCCCACACTATAGAAACCATGCTGCTCTTTTTATTCACACATGAATCTGTGTCTCTGTCACGGCTGCCTGAGTCACCCTGATGTGTGGGCTGTAAATATCGCAGGGGTCCGTTCTATAAGTTCAGGTTGAGTGAGCAGTGGTGTTTCTAAATCCTTGTGTGTTTGGTCCCCTCAGAGACGCCCCTGACCCTGGCTGCCCAGCTCCGTGACTCCATGGAGGTCATCAAAGTGCTCAGGAATGGGGGTGCACATCTGGACTTCCGTGCCAGGGATGGGATGACTGCTCTTCACAAGGCCGCCCGGGTCAGGAACCAGGTCGCCCTAAAGGTACGCAGGAAGCCTGCCTAGGGCGAGCAATACCTTCCTTTCCTGCTCCTCCGACCTGCTGCCCCCATTGTGGCCACAGCAGTCTGCTGGGACACAGGGGTCCAGGCCTGGGGGAGCTCTGTCCAGGAGCTGCAGCGCTGACCACCCCCCATCTAGGAGCAGGCTGGTCCCATGTCCCCAACCACTTCAGGCTGTGGTTGGGACTCCTCAGTTCTGGGGGGGGGGGGAGCATCAGGTGATCAGTCTGGCTCAGACTGGCCTGTGGGAGAGCGGGCCCCAGGCATCTGCACTTCATTCCATGTGAGAGGCCTCTTGAAACCAGTGACGACTTTGAATTCCCACCCTAGACCCTTCTGGAACTTGGCGCCTCTCCTGATTACAAGGATAGCTACGGCCTCACACCGCTCTACCACACGGCCATCGTTGGTGGCGACCCTTACTGCTGTGAGCTCCTTCTGCATGAACATGCATCCGTGTGCTGCAAGGACGAAAATGGTTGGCAAGAGATCCACCAGGTACGCCCCAGCCTTTGCCTTCTCAGCCCATGCTGACCCCTGACCCCTGACCCCATGACACCCAGACCCTGGTGGCTGTAGGTCGAACGCCACTTTTGGATATCTTGATCCACCTACCCCAAGTTCCTAAAAAGCTTGATTGAGTAATTGTCGGCATTTACACTCTGACATGTTTATCTAGAGATGGCCATTTGTGACTTCACAGGAAAAACTGGGCTACCACCGGAGGCCGAGTGGGGGTTGGGGAGGGGTGAGCAGCTCTCCCAGGGAACTGTGGGGTCTCTAGGCCCTGCTATCCTGGGGACCTGGCAGAGAAGGTACAGGCCATCCAGGGTGAGGCCTGATTTCCTTGTACAGAGCACAAGGTGTTCAGAGTTTCTAACCCTGGGGTTGGGAGGTGAGTCACCTGTGACCCTGTAACCCTGAGGTTGGGAGGTGAGTCACCTGTGACCCTGTAACCCTGAGGTTAGGAGATGAGTCACCTGTGACCCTGTAACCCTGGGGTTGGGAGGTGAGTCACCTGTGACCCTGTAACCCTGGGGTTGGGAGGTGAGTCACCTGTGACCCTGTAACCCTGTAACCCTGGGGTTAGGAGGCGAGTCAGATGACATTAGCAAGAAACAAAATCTACTTCTGAGGCTCACAGACCAGCAGTAGTGGGAACCATTAGCAGTTCTGGACCACAGGACTAAAGCCCTGTGCTCTTGGGAGCAACGAGCTGTCTGGGAGGAACTGGGCAGCAGGGCTGGGCCCCAAGGGCTATCGGAAGGAATGCTGAGCCCTCTGCAGCTGGAGGGCAGAGCTGGAAGTCAGTCCTAGAGGAGGAGGAGGAGTCTGGGCAGGCAGAGGAGTCAGGGGAGCAAGCTCAGGATGTCTCCTGCTTAGCCTGGACGTGGTGGCTGTTCCGCATGGTTCCCAGTCTATCCATGCATCTCCCGAGGCCAGTGTCACCTCGCAGACCTACCCCCACCCCCTTGGAGGGAGGATGTCGTGCCCACCCTCTGCAGCCTGTGACAGGGAGGGAAGTGTGCCCAGTGGGCTGCACTCCACCCTCACCTGGCCTGTCCCTGTGGAGTTAGTTATGGATTATGGAGCCTCCCAGCCTGGAGAAGGCCCTGTGCCCCTGGGGTGTGAGCAGGGAACTTGTGACAGAGCTCCAGGAACCACAAGCCACACTAGTGGGGTTCTCAGATCAGCCTGTCCACATCCCACTGTGAGGTCCACTGTTATTCCATGCTTTTCTTTATGAAGGACAGACCTCCCTGAGATGACCCTGTGATGGTTAACCTTAGCGATACCTTGCTGGGCTATGGTACCAGAGCTATTCCAGGTCTGTGAGATGGAATGAACATTACATTGGTAGACCGTAAGGAAAGAGTTGACCCTTCACGTGAGCTGGGGCCTGTCCAGGCAGCTGGGGCCTTGTGTGGGAAGCCCAAGGACCTGAGGAAGAAGCAGCTCTGCCCCAGATGTGCAGGCTCCAGCTGCAGCCTGGACCCCTTCCTGGGCCTCCAGCTTCCCTGGGGAGCACACACACCCTTGTAGCCCTATTTCTGCATAAGCCTGTTCCTCAGAGGCTGGGTTCCAGGCCCCTCCCACTGGTACCCAGGATGCCACAGTTCCCTCTGTAACAGAGCGTGGCATTTGCTGTAATGTGCAGCACTGACCTGGATGCTTTCAATCATCTTACAACTTTTGTTTTGCTCTGAGACAGGGTCTCACTGCATATCCTGGGGTAACCCAGAACTCACTGCAGAGTCCAAGCTGGCCTTGAGCTCTCAGCAATCCTCCTGCCTCAGCCTCCCAGCTCCAGGATCATAGGACTGACTTATAATGTCCTGTGCAGTGTAATTTCTCTGTGGATGGTTGATCTGCAGCCATAGGAAACAGTGGTGAGAAAAATGTGTGTCAGCGTTTGGTCCAGATTTTGTACCAAGTTCTTTCCGTCTCCGGTTGGTAAACTCCCCGGGGTGACTGAGCCCGTGGATGTGGAGGCTGACTGTGTTCACATGGGCATGCACACCCTAATGGCTCTTCTCTCTGGAGAACACTGATTTTTGCAGCTCTGAGCAGAGAAGCAGCGGTATGTGTTCCTGCAGAGTCTGGGGCGCTGCTGGGGAGCTGTTCTCCCCCAGGACCTTTCCGGTCCTCACCCATCACGACGTCTCGGTGACTCTCCAAGGCTCTTGCTCCTCTGCCCTCTTCCTTCCTCCTTCCCTTTGGCCTCCTCTCCCATGGTCCAGGTTCTAGCCTGCATGGCTGGCCTCCTGCTGGCTGAGTGGTCAGGGCTGGCCCTCCATAGTCATCTCAGTGTCGGGCAGGGTCAAGGTCACCTCCTGCTCACATGTCTTCCTGACCTGGCCCTCCATAGTCATCTCAGTGTCAGGCAGGGTCAAGGTCACCTCCTGCTCACATGTCTTCCTGGCCTGGCCCTCCATAGTCATCTCAGTGTCAGGCAGGATCAAGGTCACCTCCTGCTCACATGTCTTCCTGACCTGGCCTCCATAGTCATCTCAGTGTCGGTAGGGTCAAGGTCACCTCCTGCTCACATGTCTTCCTGACCTGGCCTCCTGCTGGCTGAGTGGTCAGGCCTGGCCCCCCAGAGTCATCTCAGTGTCGGGCAGGGTCAAGGTCAGCTCTCGCTCACATGTCTTCCTGACCCGGCCTCCTGCTGGCTGAGTGGTCAGGCCTGGCCCTCCAG
The DNA here is from genome assembly GCA_009823505.1 of Rhizomys pruinosus. Taxonomy (NCBI): domain Eukaryota; kingdom Metazoa; phylum Chordata; class Mammalia; order Rodentia; family Spalacidae; genus Rhizomys; species Rhizomys pruinosus. Next base: position 1,235,676 of record VZQC01011939.1, on the reverse strand, counting down.
AGTCATCTCAGTGTCGGGCAGGGTCAAGGTCAGCTCCTGCTCACATGTCTTCCTGACCCGGCCTCCTGCTGGCTGAGTGGTCAGGCCTGGCCCCCCAGAGTCATCTCAGTGTCGGGCAGGGTCAAGGTCAGCTCCTGCTCACATGTCTTCCTGACCCGGCCTCCTGCTGGCTGAGTGGTCAGGCCTGGCCCCCCAGAGTCATCTCAGTGTCGGGCAGGGTCAAGGTCAGCTCCTGCTCACATGTCTTCCTGACCCGGCCTCCTGCTGGCTGAGTGGTCAGGCCTGGCCCCCCAGAGTCATCTCAGTGTCGGGCAGGGTCAAGGTCAGCTCCTGCTCACATGTCTTCCTGACCCGGCCTCCTGCTGGCTGAGTGGTCAGGCCTGGCCCCCCAGAGTCATCTCAGTGTCGGGCAGGGTCAAGGTCAGCTCCTGCTCACATGTCTTCCTGACCCGGCCTCCTGCTGGCTGAGTGGTCAGGCCTGGCCCCCCAGAGTCATCTCAGTGTCGGGCAGGGTCAAGGTCAGCTCCTGCTCACATGTCTTCCTGACCCGGCCTCCTGCTGGCTGAGTGGTCAGGCCTGGCCCCCCAGAGTCATCTCAGTGTCGGGCAGGGTCAAGGTCAGCTCCTGCTCACATGTCTTCCTGACCCGGCCTCCTGCTGGCTGAGTGGTCAGGCCTGGCCCCCCAGAGTCATCTCAGTGTCGGGCAGGGTCAAGGTCAGCTCCTGCTCACATGTCTTCCTGACCCGGCCTCCTGCTGGCTGAGTGGTCAGGCCTGGCCCTCCAGAGTCATCTCAGTGTCGGGCAGGGTCAAGGTCACCTCCTGCTCACATGTCTTCCTGGCCTGGCCCTCCATAGTCATCTCAGTGTCGGGCAGGGTCAAGGTCACCTCCTGCTCACATGTCTTCCTGACCTGGCCCTCCATAGTCATCTCAGTGTCGGCAGGGTCAAGGTCACCTCCTGCTCACATGTCTTCCTGACCCGGCCTCCATAGTCACCTCAGTGTCGGCAGGGTCAAGGTCACCTCCTGCTCACATGTCTTCCTGGCCTGGCCCTCCATAGTCATCTCAGTGTCGGGCAGGGTCAAGGTCACCTCCTGCTCACGTCTTCCTGACCCGGCCTCCGTGCTTTCTCAGACTTGTTTGTGTCACAGAGTCCTGCAGAGGCTCCTGGGCGACTCCTGGCCTGTCCCTACCCACCTGTACAGCACAGGTAGGGGCTTCTGCTATGGCTCAGGCCCCTACCTGTGGCATTCACACAGCCATGACACCACTAACCCGACATGAGTGGTGCCAGCCAGCTGCTCAGTGCTCTGGGTACCGGAAGGCAGCAGCATTGTGTTGGTGGTGGGGTGATGTCATCTCAGCCTGTTCTCAGTGTGTACCCTGCTCCTGCTGAGACTGCGGAAGGCATTTTTTGGAAGGATCCAGACTTGCTCAGCAAGAACAGCCCAGAGGGGCCATTCCAAGCCTTGAAGGACAGGGTATCCAGGACACCAAACCTCTTGAGGACTCAACTGCAAAAAATGTGCGAGGCTGAGTGGAGCCCAGGGGGCTTGTGGGGAAGCAGTGTGGCCATTGGGGAGGTAACACCCACTCAGGGATGCCGCAGGCCAGACAGGGAGCGCCAGAGTCCGAGTCCTGCAGGGTCTACAAAGTGGACCTGGTGCGGGGCTGAGCTGTCACTGAGAGGTGGGGACACTGGGTCCTTCCCGTCTGACCTGGGGGTACTGAGTCACATGTCAAGATTCTTGATGCTCATAGACAGTATTGCATACACTGTTTTGCTTAGAGGTTTTTATTTTTTTTTAATTTGGCAAGTATGGTTCATTTTCACTGAGATGTTCTTGAACTTGGAGAAAAGAGCTAGTGTGTGTGGGCCTCTGCCCTGCGGACATGTTGGTAGTCCCCGTGTCCCTGGGGGTGGCCCCAGATGGTGGCCCGAGATTCTCGGGCCTCCTTTGGACAGGTGGAGTTTTATTATTTATTTATTTATTTATTTTTGTATGTGTATGAATGTACTGTCTGCACGTATGTCTGTGCACCCGTGTCGTGCAATGCCGCGGAGGTCAGAAGAGGGTCTCGGATTCCCCTGGAACTGGAGTTCTCCTGGAATTGGAGTTACAGACGCCGCCATGTGGGTGCTGGGGATCGAACCCGGGTCCTCTGCAAGAGCGTCGGTGCTCTTAACCGCTAGGCTATCTCTCCAGCCCCGGACAGGTGGAGTTTTATGGGCCCATTTTGGTGGCATTCCATAGAGACACTGTGTCCCTGTGTCACAGCAACCACTTGTGAACATCTTTCTAACATGTAGGTTCTGTTCCTGCTCAGATGTGACAGGCTCAGACATCAGCGAACAACCAACACGGACAAGAGCTGCAGCCAGGTGTGATGCCTCTCACCCATAACCCCAGTGCTGGAGAGGCTGAGGCAGGGGGATTTCTGTGAGTTTGAGGCTAAGCCTGAGCTCGGTACTGAGACCTTGTCTCAAGAAACTGAAAGAGAACTGGGGCTGTAGTTGTAGCCGGGAGTGGAGTGCTTGCCTGGCATGGAGTACGCACTGGAGTACGTACCTGCTATGCCACGGCATAGACTGGGTACGGCCGTGCGTGCCTATAATTCCAGTGTTTGGGTGATCGAGGCAGGATCGGAAGTTCAGGGCTATCCTCAGCTACCTAGGGAGTTAGAAGTCAGTTTGGGGTATGTGAGAGCCAGGGAGAAAAGGAGGAAGAGAGGAAGGGAGGGAGGGAGGTGTGAAGGAGAAGAGAAAGGAAGTTGTGTTACCACACTAAAAGGAAGGCCCAGTCACCACATGGCCCCCCAACAGTGTGTGGGGTTACTCCCTATATAGAAGGACCCAGAGCGACTGGGGCCAGGCCTTTACTATGGTTCTTATGGGAAGGGTCTGGCCAGCTGGTGAGCAGACCCAGGGTGGAGCCATCTCAGGGTCATGGGTTCAGGGGCTGTCCCCTGGCCGCCTGGCTCCTGGCCTGCAGGCTGAGGGTAGGGTCAGTGAGCAGAATGCTAACACACTGTACAGAGGGTGCGGTGTGGGCTCTGTACTGGGCAGGCACATAGAAAGGGCAAGTTAGATTGCCCTGGAAGGGGCCTTCACCCTGGGTCAGCCAGGCCCTGGCTGCAGTGCACCCCAGCGCAGAGAAGGAGAAAATGTCCTGTGCAATGCAGGGCCTGAGTCCTTAGCCATTGCTGCCCCAGGGCCTGGAGCTCCTCACTTCTCTCCCTGCTTCTCCCTCCCCCTTCTCCCAGCCCAGGACGTCCACATGGCAGGTCTGGCTATTTTCATGCAAAGCACTTGACCACAGCCCTTACCTGGGAGGGAGCTGTGGCTACAGGACCTGGCTCTCTGAATGCAGGCTGGTGCTCAATTGTGATTTCCGAGCCTGGATTCAGAGCACGGCTGCTTTGGTACCACCTGGACACCTCAGTACCTCAATTCCTTGTCCCACAGCCTGTAGTGCTCCTGACCCTAGAATCTTGAACCCTATGGCTGTTTTCAGCTTAGCTGCAGGGTTTGCACTGCCCTCTGGTGGTTGGTTTCAGAACGGCCAGGGAAGCCCTATTCTGGTGAACAGCCTCCTAGTCCTCTGTGCCTGGCTTTGTCTCTTATCTGCAAGGCTGCTGTGTCTGTTAAACAGAGTAATGGTTGGCTGACCTTGGACAGGCCTGACAGGAATAGTAGAGAGGGTTGACTCCTAAGTTATCCCCTAATCACAGCTCATACTTTCCCAGCCAAACACTGGCCTATCACCTTCTTTATATGTCCTCAAAGAAACCTAGGGGAGCACTTCTTGTCCCTGTTAATAGATGAGTTAACAGGACCTGGCTCTCTGAATGCAGGCTGGTGCTCAATCATGATTTCCGAGCCTGGATTCAGAGCACGGCTGCTTTGGTACCACCTGGACACCTCAGTACCTCAATTCCTTGGCCCACAGCCTGTAGTGCTCCTGATCCTAGAATCTTGAACCCTATGGCTGTTTTCAGCTTAGCTGCAGGGTTTGCACTGCCCTCTGGTGGTTGGTTTCAGAACGGCCAGGGAAGCCCTATTCTGGTGAACAGCCTCCTGGTCCTCTGTGCCTGGCTTTGTCTCTTATCTGCAAGGCTGCTGTGTCTGTTAAACAGAGTAATGGTTGGCTGACCTTGGACAGGCCTGACAGGAATAGTAGAGAGGGTTGACTCCTAAGTTATCCCCTAATCACAGCTCATACTTTCCCAGCCAAACACTGGCCTATCACCTTCTTTATATGTTGTCCTCAAAGAAACCTAGGGGAGCACTTCTTGTCCCTGTTAATAGATGAGTTAACAGGTCCAGAGAGGGTGAGTAACTTAGCCAAGGCCACAAAGCGAATGAGTACCTGAGGTGGCTTCATTCTCAAGGCCCGTAGAGCTCTCAAATGAGAGGTCATTCTTTTTTTTGTTTGTTTGTTTGTTTTGTTTTTGAGACAGGGTCTCCCTGTAGTCCCAGCTGTCCTGGAACTCACTCTGTAGACCAGGCTGGCCTTGAACTCACAAAGATCCACCTGCCTCTGCCTCCCAAGTGCTAGGATTAAAGGCGTGTGCCACCATGAGAGGTCATTCTTAAACAGCAGTGTGTTTGGGGACAGAAGAGAACATCGGCAGGTGGGGTTTGCTTGAGCCAGTCAGGCTCTTTCCAGCATCTTGAGGAAGCCCTGGAGTCTGATGTTTCTGGGCTCAGCATTTAAAGTTGGTTCTTCTGTGAATCTTACCACTGTCATCTGCTGTGTCCTGGTGTGTAGACAGCTGCCTCATCCTGCCAGAGTCCTGGGCCACCAGATGGGCTCACACACGTGGCAGGTGTCTGTCCTGAAGCCCCAGCATAGGCCATTTCTGATCCAGGCCAGGCACCTGAGACCCCTGTTGATAGGGTAGAGCTCTCTGAATTCGGTTCTGCAAACTCGTGTCCTTTTTCTTAAGATCTTTATTTTCATTTATGTGTATAAATGTGGGCTGTGGTGTGTGGGGAGGGGCATGTCTGTGGTGTGTGTGTGTGTCTCTAGAGGCCAGGGTGGACATCAGATCCCCTGGAACTGGAGTTACAGGCAGTCGTGAGTGCCATGTGGGTGCTGAGGGCCCAACCTTGGTCCTCTTGCAAAAAGCAACACTCAGTTTTAAGCACTGGGCCATCTCTCTCTGCCCTCAAACTCTATCTGTAAAGTTTGCTGTTTAGCTGAGCATGGTGGTACAGGTGTTTAATCACAGCACTCCGGAGGCAGAGGCGGGCATATCTCTGTGAGTTCAAGGCCAGCCTGGTCTACATGGAGAGGTCCAGGCCACCTGGGGCTACAGGGAGACCTTGTCTCAAAAAAAAGTTTGCTCTTTAAATAGCCGTAATTATTTCCCTCATTCCCCAAGTAAATACACATTCAGTATGGACGTGTGGGAAAATACAGAAACCCATGAGCAACAAGCAGTTAAAGACACCAAATTCAGGGCTGGAGAGATGGCTTAGTGGTTAAGAGCACTGGCTGCTTTTCCAGAGGACCTAGATTCAATTCTCAGTACCCACGTGGCAGCTGACAGCCATCCATAATTCAAGTTCCAGGGGATCTAGTGCTCTCTTCGGACATCCAAAGCCATTGCATAGCATTGTTCACTTAGATGCATGCAGGCAACACACTTATACACATAAAATAAAAATAATAAATAAAAGATACCAAATGCATCCCCTGATCCCCAGGGATGCTAAGTGGGACTCAGAAGTTTCCACTTTGTGGGTTTCCTTACAAAACACAGGCAGCCACAGTGCAGCCTTGAGACACCCTGGCTGTGACCCAGCAGTCCAGGGAGAGGACAGCTGCCTGGCCAAGGGGCTGGCCCCTAACCAGTCCTCACAGTGTCCACTAGCTCCCACCCTCTGTGACTCTGTCTGTGTGGGTGGGGGACCATCTCCTCTTACTGTCTACAGAATGATCTTGGCCTACTGTGTACAGCCTAGGGTGGAAATCACCTCCTTGCTCAGAGGCTCTGCCCCCCTCAGAACCCATCTCTGAGGTCAACTGGGTGAAAATTCACAGAGCTCTTGAGGCAGTTAAATAAAAGAGTTCCCAGGAGGCACTTTGTACAGTATCTGCAAACAGAGCTCAATCAAGGCTGGCTGCTCACGTCTCTCTCCTCATAAGGGCATCACTCTCTGTTTCTGATAGTGTGGCCTCATGTGGCTGCCCTCTGGGTGTCTGTGTCTTGGCCAGCTCTTCTGATCAGGCCTCCATCCTGTTAGATTAAGGGCCACACTAGTGACTTGATTCTCTCTTAATCTCCTCTTTAAAAGATCCATCTCCACATGCTGGCATCCTGGGGTCAGTTAGCGTTTCTGCATGTGAGTGTGGAGGACACGTTCAGCCCCCAGTACCTTCCAAAGCAGACACGGTCACTCTCTGGTTTGCACCAGAGCCCCCTTGCTGACCAGGCTCTCCTGACTGCTCTCCATGTTGGCCACCCCCACCCCGGTCACTGTGTGGCAGAAGACCACAGGCCAGTGGAAAATCTCAGGATGTAAAGCCGTCCAGGCCTCCAGTCAAGCCGGGAGTGTGAGTGTGTGCTCAGACAGCTCAGAGCTGTCCGCCCACCAAGTCGAAGCTGACATCACCTGACCCCTGTGTCCTGTCAGCAGCAGTGTGTCTGGTTTTCCACAACCCCAGGTCCCTTGTTGAGGTGTCAGTGTGATTTACCACAAGTGTCCAGCAGGTGGCAGTGCAGTACTTGGAGGAACGTGTGCTGTAAGCAGCAGCAGGTTGTGGGCACAGCTGACAGGAACAGTATCCTAAGGGGTCAGTCTCCCAAATAGGTATTTCAGGCCCCCCACCTGGGGGTAGTCAGAGGCAGTAGATGTGGCTGAGCACCCCAGGCATAGACTTTTCCAGAAAGCTCACCGGCAAGTGAGGGGGGTGTCTAAGGTGGCAGTTTTTTGTTTTATACTTTTATTGAATTTTTGTGTATTTCATATAGAACATCTCAATCAGTGTTAATCATCTTTATGCCCCCTTCCCCACTGGCACCTCCCACAGGCCCCACCCCACAGGAATTCATACACTCTGAATTTGTGTTAAGGCTTATGTCAAGTTAGTGTCCCTAGACATCCCTCAGTGCAAGTTCATACACTGAGGTCTAGTCAGCCCATCCAGAGTCCCTTGATATTAGTGAGAGTTGAGAGATTAGTGTTCTCTTTACCCCTTATTCTATGTTGCATGACCCTTAGGTGTAGAGATTTCATTGTAGATGTGTTGCTTAGGCTTTAGCAATTCACAGACAATGTGTGTGACCAGTTGTGGAACTCTGTAATGGTCTCTGTCTGTTGCAAAAGAAGCTTCTTTGATGGGTGGTGACTGGGATACTTGACTATAAATATAAGGATTCATAGTTTGCACTTAGCAAAGAAGTTACATTAGTCTAGGGATGTGACAGCCTTGAGGATTTCTCTGAGATCTATGACCTCTCCAGCCATGTGTATCTGGCTGTGTATACAGTAACACACATGCGTTTCTTCCCGTTGAGTGGGCTTTAAGTCCAATTAGTTAGGCCTTGATTGCTCCCAATATAAAAGTGCCCCTACTGCACCGATATCGTATGCCGTTCTAGACATCGATGTGGATATTTGGTCTTAAAGCTGGTGTTGAACCATCCATTGCTGTCTTGTCTTGAGAGCAGCTTGCATAGCACTTTCCACAGCTATGAGAGCTGGCCTTGAGGGGAGATGGATTGCAGGTCAGTTCCGGCTCCATTGCTCCAAATCTGGTCCCCGAAGTATGTCCTGTCTTCAGCAATAGGGTCTCACCTTAAAATTTCAGGAGGCAATCAAGGGTTGTGGCAATAGCCTGTATAATTTTAGGAGTCCCTTGGACTAATTTGGCCAACAACTCAAAGGAAGGTATCTCCTGACTGGTACTGGTTCTTCTTATGTAGTGTTTAGCTACACACATGGACCCACGTAAAGATGTTATATGCATAATTTGTCACTATGTTGCTTGACTAACATGAATCCCTCTGTTATTTTACACTAGCAGGATTTATCTCTCCTCTCACTCCCTGTCTAACCCTCTCTCCATGCTGTCCCCATTTAAAGTGTCCCCAGTTTGCCCCCCCAGTCACCTGTTTCCTACTATTTTCTCTCTCAGGTTCCCTCTTTCTTTTACCTCCCTGGCTCCTTTCCACTTTCCTGGCTTCTGCAGTTACATCAGGGTACATGCTCACATAGAAGGATTTGGTGCCAGGATCCACCAATGAGGGACAGCATACATCATTTGTTTTTCTGAGTCCATGTTAGTTCACTTAACATTAACAGCTTCTTGTTCCATCCATTTACCTGCAGATTTCATCTTTCTTTACCACTATGTAGAACTCATTGTATAAATGTACCACATTTTCATTATCCACTCATCAGTTGGGGGACACTTAGCTTGCTTCCAGCTCTCAGGTCTTGTGAAAAGAGCAGCAATAAACGTGGACGTGGACGCAATAAACGTGGACGTGGACGCAATAAACGTGGACGTGGATGCAATAACCATGGACGTGGACGCAATAACCATGGACGTGGACGCATCTCTGCAATAGGATGAGCCCTTTGGGAATACGCCAAGGAGTGGTGTGACTGGGTCAAATGGTAGGTTCATTTTCAGTTTCTTAAGAGGTCTTCACACTGCTTTCCATAGGCATTGTACAAGCCTGCAGTTGCACCAGCACTGAAGGAGTGTTCCCCTTTCTTCACATGTTCTCCAGCATTTGGAGTCATTTATTCTCTTGATCTTAGCCAGTCTGGCTGGAGTCAGATGAAATCTTAAAGTGGTTTCCATTTGCATTTCCATAATTACTAACTAAGGCTTTTGTTTTTTAATCCTGACTTTGGTTTGCTGTCTTGGGGACAGAGTTTGGCTTTCACCCTTTGCTAATGTTCACTATCTATCTGTGCATAAAGTGAGCACCATGTTCTTTTCATAGCTGTGAATGTTTGTCTGGGGTCTGTAAGTCTTGGGAGCCCTGCAGTGATGGGCAGACAGACAGACACCTCCCAATGTGCTTCCCTCCCAGACTAGGTTTGGGTTTTTCCAGTGATCCCAGCAATGTTCCCAATGTCCAGAGGGTACATCTTGGCTCCCTGGACTTCTGCTGAAGGGACAGCTCCACGCGTCACCTGGTGCCCCTGGACTCCAGGGCAGTCACTTTCTAGGTGGTCTTTCTATCTGAGTTCCGCGGCTGCGTCATGAGGACACCCAGGTATGCAGTGCGAGGATTGTCTCTGAGCTGCTATGTATGCCTCGCTCTTGAGGCCGTGTCCCGTCAGGTTACCCGTTCCTCTGAGTGACGTCAGCCAGGCTTCCCACACTGCTGCTTGTGCTGTTAGTCTTTGTCAACTTGACACAAACTAGAGACTGTGGGTGGAGGGAGCCTCATTGAGGAGTTTCCTCCATCAGACAGGCTGTGCCATGTCTCTGGGCATTTTCTTGATTACTAGTTGATATAGAAGAGCCCAGCCCAAGCTGGGTGTGGTGGCACACGCCTTTAATCCCAGCACTCGGGAGGCAGAGGCAGGCAGATCTCTGTGAGTTCAAGGCCAGCCTGGTCTACAGAGCAAGCTCCAGGCCAGCTGGGACAAAAGGGAGACCCTGTCTCAAAAATACCAAAAAAAAAAAAAAAAAGAGCCCAGGCCACAGTGGGTGGGGCCATCCCTGGGCAGGTGGGCCTGGGCTGTATAAGAAAGGCAGCTGAGCAGGCCAGGGGAGCGAGCCAGGCAGCACCGTTCCTCCATGGTCTCTGCTTCAGCTCCCGCCTCCAGGTTCCTGCCTTGAGCTACTGCCCTGCCCTCCCTCCATGATGGACTGTGAACTGTAAACCAAATAAACCTTTTCCTCCCCATTTGGTTTCGACAAAACTTTCCTCCCTTCAGCAGAAGTCCAGGGACCCAAGATGTACCCTCTGGACATTGGGAACATTGCTGGGATCACTGGAAAAACCCAAACCTAGTCTGGGAGGGAAGCACATTGGGAGGTGTCTGTCTGTCTGTCTGTCTGTCTGTCTGCCCATTACTGCAGGGCTCCCAAGAGTTACAGACATCAGACAAACATTCATACCTCTGAAAAGAGCATGGTGCTCACTTTATGTACAGATAAAATAGTGAACATTAGCAAAGGCTGAAAGCCACACTCTGTCCCCAACCCTGACAGACGGATGTCAGAGAGCAAACCAAAGTCAGGATTAAAAAACAAAAGCCTTAGTTAGTAATTATGGAAATGCAAATGGAAACCACTTTAAGATTTCATCTGACTCCAGCCAGACTGGCTAAGATCAAGAGAATAAATGACTCCAAATGCTGGAGAACATGTGGAGAAAGGGGAACACTCCTTCAGTGCTGGTGCAACTGCAGGCTTGTACAATGCCTATGGAAAGCAGTGTGAAGAACTCTCTTTTTTTTTTTTTTTAATTAAGTGCATAGCACTCATCTAATTCCACTGTGTAGACTTTAGCACCATATTCACTATCTGTAATCAACATCATAGCACAAATACATTTTGGTTTGCAGTTTGTACTTGAATAGTGTTTATTTAATGGACTTTGGTTAAGTCCTTTATACATATCAACAGTGTGAAGACCTCTTAAGAAACTGAAAATGAACCTACCATTTGACCCAGTCACACACTCCTTGGTGTATTCCCAAAGGGCTCATCCTATTGCAGAGATGCGTCCACGTCCACGTTTATTGCGTCCACGTCCACGTTTATTGCTGCTCTTTTCACAAGACCTGAGAGCTGGAAGCAAGCTAAGTGTCCCCCAACTGATGAGTGGATAATGAAAATGTGGTATGTTTACACAATGGAGTTCTACACAGCAGTAAAGGAAGAAACATCATGAAAGTTGCTGTTCTTTTTAATTTTTACAAGGTCAATTCAGATCTCTCTGTTTCCGGGAGATATTATTGATTAACACCTGGTGTTAGCATCCCCACTTGGGTAGGTGGGTGCTGTTGGGCATGCCTCTGGGCATTGTTTGAGTTACTTTGATTGTTGCTGTCACTAAACACCTCCAAAACAACTGAAGAGAGAAAGCGGCGTTTGTCTTGACTCACAGTCCGTCATGGTGGGAAGGCACTGCTGCAGGAGCGGGAGGTGGCTGGTCACGTGGTATCCACCTTCAGGAAGCAGAGAGGTGTGTGCTGGTGCTCGGCTCGATTCCTCCGTTTTATTCAGTCCAGACCCCAGTTCATAGGAACATGCTCCCCACATTCAGCATGGGTCTTCCCTTCTTGATGAACTTAATCTAGAAACTACAGAGGTTTGTTTCCATGCTGATTATAAATTTGATCAAGCTGTCACTCAAGATTAACCACGGCAAGCTCTGACCCAGTCCTTCCTTGCTGACTTGGGCTAAGGCTCTTCCTGTTCTTTTCCTGCCTCAGACCTGGAATCATTGTAATATGGAGCACAAGGCACAGAAGAACACCACATATGTCAATATGTTGAATCAAGAGTCCTTTAATAACTAGCCAGAAGTCAAGAAGGGGCTAAGGCCCAAAAGAACTCTTCACTCAGAGAAGCAGAGAGGGGTTTATAAAGCTTAAAACCACAATTCCATCATGCCAAGGGCAAAGCCAATAACCATAGTTACAACATCAGATCACCATAGTTACACCAGACCAGGGGCAGGTCAGTCAACAAAGAGGTTTTCAGTTAACAAAAGGTTTCTAAGTTTCAGTTAGGAAAAACACGTTTCTCAGAATTGTAGAAACAGTGGGCTCCATGGAGATGCAGGGAAGGCCCTGGTACATTCCTGGCTAGTCATCGTACTCCCTGAAACTGCTCTCCAAGATGTCCTGCCTGGCTGGCTGCAGTGGGCAAGCTTGAGTGGGGGTGGGGCAGGCAGAAACACAGGGTAAAGCAAAAGTCAGCTACTGTAAAATGGAGTCAGTTCTGCCATTCCAATCACCTACCATCTCTGGTATGGAAAAGTATAGACTGCTCATGACTTCACACACACACACACACACACACACACACACACACACACACACCCTGGGACTCCCGAGGATACCACAATGAACGACCAAGTCTCTTACAAAAGATGCAATACAGCAGGTGTGGAATTTCCACCTGTGATCCCAACACTGGGAAGGCAGAAGCACGAGGCCAGCTTCGAGTTCCAGGCCAGCCTGGGCTACAGAGTGAGACTCAGAATACAGTAAAGCAAAATGAAATAATAGACAGTAAAAACAATTGCATTCCCTCCTGGGTAGTCGTGATCAGCTACTTCATTGCTCATACCCCACGTGGCAGCCCCACTTCACAGACACCTGTTCTACTTTATCGTCCAACGAATGGTGACAGGAAAGTCTGTGCGTGTTCAATGTTGAGGCGGGTTTTTCCTGAATAATTTTGATCTGTGGTGATGGACTGTGGCACGGGAGTAGGTAGATGTGGAGGGCCAGCTTCCCCCACAGGGTCTTTCTCTGCATATCAAGAACCGTGAGCTAATCCAGCCATGACAGGGCATGCTATGATCCTAGCCCTTGAGAGGCAGAGCCAGGATAAAGCAAAAGTCAGCTAGTGTAAAATGGAGTCAATTCTGCCACCATCTGTCTAGGAGCCTCACATCTCTCTGGTGTGGAAAAGTATAGACTGCTCATGACCACACACACACACACACACACACACACACACACACACACACACACACCACACCCTGGGACTCCTGAGGATACCACAGTGAATGACACTCAAGTCTCTTACAAAAGACATCACTGAAAGTTTTAAGGCCATTGTGCTCTACAGAGTGTGTTTCAGGTCAGCTAGGACTACATAGTGAGACTAATAAACTGGGTTCACGCTGACACCCCATTCCAAACCAGCACCACAAGGCCCGAGTTGTGTTTTAGCTTTCCTCCTGAGCAGAGAGGGTCCAGCCTGAATTCCTCATGCGTGCACCTATTTGCTCAGGCCTGGCTGCAGACTATCTGCTGACATGTCCAGCCACAGCTTGCTGGATCCCCAGCCCCCACTACCCACTGTCTCAAACCAGGGGTTAAGAAAAGAAGAGGTTAGAAAGGTGGCCTGTCAGCAGAATGCTTGGCAGAATGAAGACCCCGGTGTTCTAGGTATTCATTTTCTTCATGTTTCTGCCCTTTTGTGAACTTTCTGCTTTTATTTGGTGCTAAACAGCAAGTGTGTTAGATGGAAGGCAGGCACGAAAGGGCCTCAGACACTGTCCTAGCCTGTCCACACCCGGTCCCTGGGGCCCTCAGACACCTTCCTAGCTTGTCCACACCTGGTCCCTGGGGCCCTCAGACACCATCCTAGCCTGTCCACACCTGGTCCCTGGGGCCCTCAGACACCATCCTAGCCTGTCCACACCCGGTCCCTGGGGCCCTCAGACACCGTCCTAGGCTGTCCACACCCGGTCCCTGGGGCCCTCAGACACCGTCCTAGCCTGTCCACACCCGGTCCCTGGGGCCCTCAGACACTGTCCTAGCCTGTCCACACCCGGTCCCTGGGGCCCTCAGACATTGTCCTAGCCTGTCCATACCCGGTCCCTGGGGCCCTCAGACACTGTCCTAGACTGTCCACACCCGGTCCCTGGGGCCCTCAGACACTGTCCTAGCCTGTCCACACCTGGTCCCTGTTTCCCGTCTTAGAATCTGCCCTGTTCTGACCCTTGCTGAGGACCCCAAGAAGGTGACTTCAAACCTCATAAATTCAAATTAACTCTGGGAAGGAGGGTAATGAGTCGGGATTAATTGTTCATAGCGCCTGTGGTAACAGAGTTCTCCTCTTAACTGTCTACAGAGCAATTAAATTAAGCTGATGCAAAGGGCCTCCTCCCCAAAGCCCTTCTCGGAGAGCTGATTAGTCAAATTGTTTCTCCAATTTAAGGAGCAAAATTTCCAGCTCGAACTGGTTGCAGGGGTGAGAAGATCAGGCTTTGTTTTAATGTCTCTGAAATACACTGGTGGGGTATTAGGGTGCTGTAGCTTCGAGGGATCATGGTGGGGTGTCTGGCTCAGTCTCTGGGTCTTCCTGGCTCTTTGATTCTCCTCAAGGACTTCTGGTGCTGCTGGGCTCTGAGGTCCCTTCTCTGTCCCTTGCCTTGAATGATGGAGCTGCTGGCTACCTGGCCTTGGCCTGTAACACTGCAGGATCTGGGTCAGCTGGGCCCTGGACCATCAAGAGCTGGGCAGGGCAATCCCAGGGATGAGGCCGGTGCTGTGAGCGGGGTGGGGCAATCACAGGGACGAGGCTGGTGCTGTGAGCGGGGTGGGGCAATCACAGGGACGAGGCCGGTGCTGTGAGCGGAGCGGGGCAATCCCAGGGACGAGGCTGGTGCTGTGAGCGGAGCGGGGCAATCCCAGGGACGAGGCCGGTGCTGTGAGCGGGGCGGGGCAATCACAGGGACGAGGCTGGTGCTGTGAGCGGGGTGGGGCAATCCCAGGGACGAGGCTGGTGCTGTGAGCGGGGCGGGGCAATCCCAGGGATGAGGCCGGTGCTGTGAGCGGGGCGGGGCAATCCCAGGGACGAGGCCGGTGCTGTGAGCGGGGCGGGGCAATCCCAGGGACGAGGCTGGTGCTGTGAGCGGGGCGGGGCAATCCCAGGGACGAGGCCGGTGCTGTGAGCGGAGCGGGGCAATCCCAGGGACGAGGCCGGTGCTGTGAGCGGGGCGGGGCAATCCCAGGGACGAGGCTGGTGCTGTGAGCGGGGCGGGGCAATCCCAGGGATGAGGCCGGTGCTGTGAGCGGGGCGGGGCAATCCCAGGGACGAGGCCGGTGCTGTGAGCGGGGCGGGGCAATCCCAGGGACGAGGCTGGTGCTGTGAGCGGGGCGGGGCAATCCCAGGGACGAGGCCGGTGCTGTGAGCGGAGCGGGGCAATCCCAGGGACGAGGCTGGTGCTGTGAGCGGGGCGGGGCAATCCCAGGGACGAGGCCGGTGCTGTGAGCGGGGCGGGGCAATCCCAGGGACGAGGCCGGTGCTGTGAGCGGGGCGGGGCAATCACAGGGACGAGGCTGGTGCTGTGAGCGGGGCGGGGCAATCCCAGGGATGAGGCCGGTGCTGTGAGCGGAGCGGGGCAATCCCAGGGATGAGGCCGGTGCTGTGAGCGGGGCGGGGCAATCCCAGGGACGAGGCTGGTGCTGTGAGCGGAGCGGGGCAATCCCAGGGACGAGGCTGGTGCTGTGAGCGGGGCGGGGCAATCCCAGGGACGAGGCCGGTGCTGTGAGCGGGGCGGGGCTTCCTGGCGAGGTAGCAGAGCTGTGTAACGGGTGTGTCAGTTGTGTTTCAGGTGCTTTGAACACTGATCGGATTCAGTGTCAGTTCTTGTCGTCTTTGCTCATTCTTAGCTGACCAGGCTGGGCTTGCTCTTGCGGACCCTGCTGAGGTGAAGTGTACTCTGTACTGTGATCAGAGATGGTTCTGGTGACCTGGGGGCGGGGGGGGGGGTCAGTGCTGGTGTAATGGTGTGGCCTTGGTGGGAAGTGTGGTCAGAACTTACATGCCCCGTTGTGCAAGGCCGCTGCCCAAGCTTGAGCAGTGTATACCGATAGTCACCTGTGTGGGGACCTCCGTGCCAGTTTGAGCTGGGATGGGGTGGGCTGGACCTGCTTTTTAGGCCTAGTGTTATATGAGGTCCTTTTGTAAAAGTCCTTGTCCTCTGTGATGCTTACAAACCTGTGCAGGGAACATGGCTCCCACTCACAAGCAAGAATGTGGGCTCCGTGGACTCAGAGGTGATGCCCCTAGGAATGGAATGTCCGGGCTCTGGTCCAGGTCTGTTCAGCCTCAAAGCTCAAAGAGCCATAATCACCATGTCAGCCCCTGGGATGACTGGGAAGGGGTGCCTCACACAGTGGGGTTGCTCTGTCCTGGCTCCTGTAGAAGGCTGATTGCATTGAAAGGCAATGTGAGACTGTCCTTGCCTGTGGAAGGAGAGGTGTAGGCTCGTCCTGCACACACCAGGGGCAGGGCTCTGAGCATCTCGTGGCTCTGGCATACCGCCTCCCTTAGCCCACTAACGCAGGCTAAGCGTCCTGGCCTGTGCTTCCCAGAGCTTGACGCCCAGTCAGGAAAAGACCTGCCTCTCTCAGAGGCCCCTGGACCCACATGGGAGGAACCTTCAGACCCCTTGTCCAAGAGCACAGATTCGTACCTGGTCAGGGGCCACTTCTCCCTGTCCACAGCTGGGCAGCTGGGGTCTCCCCAGCCCCTGGGGCACAGGGGTGTGTTGTCTGTGGACCCCAGTCCACAAGGCTGGGTGTGGTGTGGTCTTCCAGGGGCCCTGCCACTATTTTGGATTAAGTGGTAAGGTATTGGGCATTGGTTTGTGGCTGGGGACAGCTGGTGCCAATCTCATGTAGCTGTTGTGTTTAGGGCCTGGTCATCAAGGTACTGGGTCTCATGCAGTGTCTGTGTCTGGTCAGCAGGGGCCCTGGGGTCTTATGTAGTGTCTGTGTCTGGTCAGCAGGGGCACTGGGGTCTTATGTAGCGTCTGTGTCTGGTCAGCAGGGGCACTGGGGTCTCATGCAGTGTCTGTGTCTGGTCAGCAGGGGCCCTGGGGTCTCATGCAGCCTCTGTGTCTGGTCAGCAGGGGCCCTGGAGTCTCATGCAGTGTCTGTGTCTGGTCAGCAGGGGCCCTGGGGTCTTATGTAGTGTCTGTGTCTGGTCAGCAGGGGCACTGGGGTCTTATGTAGCGTCTGTGTCTGGTCAGCAGGGGCACTGGGGTCTCATGCAGTCTCTGTGTCTGGTCAGCAGGGGCACTGGGGTCTCATGCAGCCTCTGTGTCTGGTCAGCAGGGGCACTGGGGTCTCATGCAGCCTCTGTGTCTGGTCAGCAGGGGCACTGGGGTCTCATGCAGTGTCTGTGTCTGGTCAGCAGGGGCACTGGGGTCTTATGTAGTGTCTGTGTCTGGTCAGCAGGGGCACTGGGGTCTTATGTAGCGTCTGTGTCTGGTCAGCAGGGGCACTGGGGTCTCATGCAGTGTCTGTGTCTGGTCAGCAGGGGCCCTGGGGTCTCATGCAGCCTCTGTGTCTGGTCAGCAGGGGCCCTGGGGTCTCATGCAGTGTCTGTGTCTGGTCAGCAGGGGCCCTGGGGTCTTATGTAGTGTCTGTGTCTGGTCAGCAGGGGCACTGGGGTCTTATGTAGCGTCTGTGTCTGGTCAGCAGGGGCACTGGGGTCTCATGCAGCGTCTGTGTCTGGTCAGCAGGGGCCCTGGGGTCTCATGCAGCCTCTGTGTCTGGTCAGCAGGGGCCCTGGGGTCTCATGCAGTGTCTGTGTCTGGTCAGCAGGGGCCCTGGGGTCTTATGTAGTGTCTGTGTCTGGTCAGCAGGGGCACTGGGGTCTTATGTAGCGTCTGTGTCTGGTCAGCAGGGGCCCTGGGGTCTCATGCAGCCTCTGTGTCTGGTCAGCAGGGGCCCTGGGGTCTCATGCAGTGTCTGTGTCTGGTCAGCAGGGGCACTGGGGTCTTATGTAGTGTCTGTGTCTGGTCAGCAGGGGCACTGGGGTCTTATGTAGCGTCTGTGTCTGGTCAGCAGGGGCCCTGGGGTCTCATGCAGCCTCTGTGTCTGGTCAGCAGGGGCACTGGGGTCTCATGCAGTGTCTGTGTCTGGTCAGCAGGGGCACTGGGGTCTTATGTAGTGTCTGTGTCTGGTCAGCAGGGGCACTGGGGTCTCATGTAGTGTCTGTGTCTGGTCAGCAGGGGCACTGGGGTCTCATGCAGTGTCTGTGTCTGGTCAGCAGGGGCCCTGGGGTCTCATGCACTGTCTGTGTCTGGTCAGCAGGGGCCCTGGGGTCTCACGCAGTCTCTGTGTCTCAGGCCTGCAGGTATGGTCACGTTCAGCATTTGGAACACCTACTTTTCTATGGCGCAGATATGAGTGCACAGAACGCCTCGGGGAACACAGCCCTGCACATCTGTGCCCTCTACAACCAGGTCAGTGGCATGTGTGTTCCCAATCCTACCCCTGGGGTATGGAGGGCCTAGCCTGAATGTCTTACCTACTGCCTCAGTGGAAACCAGGGATTCCTGGATCACTGTCTGCCTCCTCCTGAGAGGAGCCGGGACCTCCTGTTCCCCGCAGCTGAACCCCGTCAACTCCACTCCGCCAGCTCCTGCCTAACCCTATGCTCCCTTTACAGCCCTGGTTAACTGTGCATAGTAAAACAAACCTTTTTAGACATTTTAGGTGCACAGTGCTTGGACTTGCGGTGTGCTTGCCGTATTGTATGGCTGTCCCCATCCACCCCTACAACTTTCCACCTTCCTAGACTGAATCCAGGAAACACTGACTGCCTATCCCTCCCCAGCTCCCAGCAACCCCATTCTGCCTCATGGGTGTGAGGACCCTAGGGGCCTCCCAGCGGTGGGATCCTGCAGAAACTGGCCTTGAGTCCTCACTGCATCCTCAGGGTCCACCTCGTGGTGGTGAGTGTCCTGGGGCTTCCTTCCTTTTGAGGCTGAGTCTTGTCCCTCCACCAAGATGGCCATGCTTGCTCATCGGCCTGTCCATGGGTGGACGCGTGCAATGGTCTGCCTTTGATCTTTGTGACCAGTACTGTCCCTGCTCTGGTCCTCATGGGGACAGACTCCAAACAGAACTCAGGATGAATGGCACACCGTGTCCCACTCCCCCAGAGCTTCCCCGTCTGGCCTGTGGGGTGTGGTTGGGAAGCTCTGAGGCTGGAGCTGCGGGTCTTCAGGGAGTTGGCTCCCAGACTGTGAGCACTGTGGGCTGGATGTGGAGAGTGGTGTCCCATCAGAGGGGCAGGGCGAGTGAGTGGATTATGGGAGTCAGCTTCAGAAGAGAGTGAGGGTCCTGGTTGTCCTTGATACCTGTTCCAGTCTGCTTTTCTGATGCTGTGATAAAGAACAAAAACAAAACAAAAAACCCCACTGTGACTGAAAGAAACTCAGGGAGACCCAGGTTTATTGGCTTACGCTGCTTCCGAGTCACAGTCCATCACTGAGGAGTCAGGACAGGAACTGAAGCAGAGGCCACCGAGGAACGCTGCTCACAGGTTCACTTGTGGCTCAGGCTCAGCTGGCTTTTGTCTCTTTATTATTTTTATTTTATATGTATGCATGCATCGTCTGCATGTGTGTAAGTGCACTGTGTCATGCAGTGCCCATGGAGGTCAGAAGAGGACATCGGGTTCCCTGGAACTGGAGTTACTGATGGTTGTTAGCCTCCAGGTGGGTGCTGGGATTTGAACTTGGGTCTTTTGTAAGAAGGGCCACTGCTTTTAACTGCTGAGCCATCTCTCCAGCCCTCAGCTAGCTTTCTTACACAGCCCAGGCCCCCTGCCTGGGGAGGGCACTGCCCACAGTGGCCTGACTCCTCACACATCAGTCATCCATCTCAATATTCCCCTCAGACATGGCCACAGGATCTGGGAAATTCCCCATCTGAGACCCCTCTTCCTCGGTTTCTCTGGGTTGTATCAAGGTGATAATGAACTCTCCCACACAGTGCCCAAGGTCTAGTTAACCTGGGACACACCTCTCCTAAAGGCCTTCAGCCCCTGCTTTCTTTCCTTCTTTCCATGAAACTTCAAGTTTGGAGAGTGGTGTGCATGCCCAGGTAGCTCAGCAGAGTCTCTTCCTCTTGGCTGGTCAGCAGGGGTCTCAGTGGAGGGCTGTGCTAGAGGTTCCCCGGAGTCCACCCTCGTGCTTCTCCTCCCGTCTCAGCACCGTAATCCCACCACACTGCTCATCGTGGCATCAGGTGGCACCTCAAGTCTTTGCCCACAATGATCCAGGTGGCTGCTTCCTAGTTCTAGGTTGCTTCTGACTAATCAGCAGCTTCCCTAAATCCTTTGTCCTGAAAACTCTGCATTCTTCAAGATCCGATTCACATAGTCTATTCCCAGTCAAGCCTTCTCTTGACCTGGTAGAAGTTGTGGCTGTCTTTCCTGCAGACCACAGTCAGGTCAAGGGTTGGGGTAGCATCTCCACTGGAGCACATGCGGAGTGTGTCAATGCAGTGGGCGACGGCAGTGTCTCTGGGTCCCCGTGGTGCGTGGATGTTGGAATCCTCATTAAGTGTGTGTTAGAAAACACATCGGGAGGCTTGGCTGGGGCTTGGAAAACATCTGCACCAGCATCTGCTTCATAATGACTGTCTGAGAAGGGAAAACAAGCCTCAGTTTTCTCCGGTGATTGTGAACATATTTTAATCACAAAAGATACGAAATCATGGTTTCTACCACTTAAAATGATTGCAGGCATGATGGTCTTTGAAAGGGTAGATGGGGGATTTTAACTCCAGCCGTCTCCACCCCCAGGAGGCCTCCAGCCCCCCAGGAGGGTCTCCAGCTGCCCAGGGTTCTCTCCATAGACTGTCAGGATAGAGGCCAGCTGACTTACTATCCAGGACCCGTTGGTAAACACTTTGGGCACTGGCTGAACCCCGTGGTGGTATGGGAGCTCTGCAGCCATGGCACACACAACCCAAGGCAACAGGTCATAATCAGTGTGGCTGCATTGCAAGCAGCATTTCTTTGCTTAGCAGGCGGTAGGGTGATCTCTCCCCCACCTCAGTTACAGACTTACTCCTCCCCAATGCTGGGGTCTTGGCCCTCGGCCCTTCCTCAGCCGGATGGTATCTGACTGTATGAATGAAGCTGCCTCTGTGTGTCTGAGAGACACGGCTCTGTGCAGTTTGGTGGTGCTGGGTGCGTGTGGGGAGCTGTCCAGGAGGGATGGAGGACCCAGCCTTTGCTACACGCTTCACACCTATCGTCTCTCTCCAACACTCCTGTCCCTGCTGTGTCACCACCTTGCTGGTACCTGTGTCCATGGCCCCTTCTCTACACACAGGTGATATATGTGGCTGCATGGGCTCAGGCAGGGATGACAGAGACCACACTGGCAATGTGACGTAGAACGTGGGTGCCTGGCTGACTGTGCTCTGCCCAGTGTGAACGGGGACCTGGCTGTGCTGTTAGACACAGGTCTCTCTCTAGATCCTGCATTTTTTTGTTTGTAATGTGGGCCAAGTAGCAGAGTCACAGGGTTTCTAGGAGGCTGGGGTAGAAAAAAGTTTGTGACATGCACTGTGTGTTGAGGCTCAGCAACTCGTGTCTGTGATATTGCTGATGGTGGTGATAGTGATGATGGTGGTATTTGTGATAATGATAGTGATGATGATGATGGTGGTGGTGATGATGGTGATGGTGATGATGGTGGTATTTGTGATAATGATAGTGATGGTGATGATGGTGATGATGATGGTGATGATGATAGTGATGGTGATGATGGTGGTATTTGTGATAATGATGGTGATGATGATGATGGTGGTGGTGATGATGGTGATGATGGTGATGATGGTGGTATTTGTGATAATGATAATGATGGTGATGATGGTGATGGTGATGATAGTGATGATGATAGTGATGGTGATGGTGATGGTGATGATGATGGTGATGATGGTGATGGTGATGATGGTAATGATGATGGTGGTGATGGTGATGGTGATGATGATGATGATGGTGATGATGGTGATGGTGATGATGGTGATGCTGGTGATGGTGATGGTGGTGATGATGGTGATGATGATGATAGTGATGGTGATGGTGATGCTGGTGATGGTGATGGTGGTGATGGTGGTGATGATGGTGATGATGGTGATGATGGTGGTGATGGTTATGGTGGTGATGATGGTGGTGATGGTGATGGTGTTGATGGTGGTGGTGATGATAGTGATGGTAATGATAGTGATGGTGGTGATGGTGGTGATGATGGTGATGATGATGGTGGTGATGATAGTGATGATAATGGTGATGTGATGGTGATAATGATGATGTTGATGGTGGTGATGATGGTGATGGTGATGATGGTGATGATGATAGTGATGATAATGGTGGTGGTGGTGGTGGTGATGGTGATGGTGATGATGTTGCTATGGATAATGGCTGTTCTTAATGAATCCCTTGTTAGATCTGGAGCCTCCAGGTGCATGGAATACTGTGCCTGCTTTGTCAATTTCACCCAGATCTCAGCTCCACACTTCTAATAAAATATACTGTGATAAGAATATTTTATTTCCTCTCATGCAATCAAGTAATTAGGGCTTTGATTGTAAGCAGCAAATTGAATCTAATCTGAGGGCTCACTGGTCCCACGCTAGCTTCCCAAGAGTTCCAGAGGGAGGGAGCAGTGCCCTGGTTAATGAAGGATCAGAGGAAGCATAAATATCAAAGGTTACTAGAGCAGGCTGGCCTGTCCGGAAAGCAAACACACACACACACACACACACACACACACACACACACACAAATGCACTCATATGTAATGCAGGTAGAAGACATGCACACACATACAAACACACACCCTGCCTCTTGGGAGTATGAATGTGTGTGTGTGTGTGTGTGTGTGTACACGTGTGTGGGGAGGTGTGTATCACTGTGCCTGGCTGGCTTCCCATGAGGCATGTGTGTGCTCTGTGGCTGCCTCCCTGGGGTCATCTGGGGGGTCATTATCCACTTGGGCCCATGGTTGTGGGTCTCACTGAATAGACTGTGTTCTAATTTGATTTCTGTTGTGATAAAACAGTCTGAGCAAAAACAATTTAGGTGAGGAAAGGGTTTATTGGCTTATACTTCCAAGTCAGTCCACCCATGAGGGAGGTCAAGGGCAAGAACGTGAAGCAGAGACCATGGAGGATACTGTTTGCTGGCTCATTCCCAGACATGCTCAGCTAGCTTTCTTATACAGCTCAGGACCACCTTGCCAGGGAATGGGGCTGTCCACAGTGAGCTGCCCCCCTCAGTTAATAATCAACAACCCCCCTCCAGTCTATCTAGGACAGACACCATCCACGCAGTTGGTAAGCAGCCCTCCAATCACATCCTCTCAGGCTTTGGGGGACATGTACTGTAACCATTCAGTGGGCTAGGCTGGGACTTTGGGAGCATGAGTTACCCAGAAGCACTGGTACCCCACATCACGTGAGACATGTGGCATCATCTTGGGGGCTGCACGGCTGAAGGGGAGGATCAGGACTCAGCCTCACCTCACAACAGCTCCGCCACAACCTTACACACCAACTCTTTCCCAGCAGCCTGAGCCAGTGAATCTTGGTTCTCAGATATTAGAAATAAGATCCTGCCCAGAGCTGGGCATTTAGTGACTCCTGTCTGAGATATTTGAATGGCAGTGCTGCCGCGTGTCTGCTCTGTGCCTGGGAGTCTGGGGTTTGGCTGTGGCGCCTGTCCTTCTGTACAGCAGCCCACCTCTCCACAACCCTTTCCTCCTCTACCTGCAGCCTGGTGTTGGTATAAACATCCTGTTCTGCCAGCTCCTGCTCGCCTGTCCCACTCCTCCAAGTCTGTCTCCATTGATGTACTACTCACTGCCCAGGCAGCCTTTCCTCTCTGTCTTCCCTCTGGTCCTCCTGCAGATCACCAGAGCAGTCTGGCCTACACAAATCCCTGCCTCAGCAACCCTGGTCCCCAGCACCTCTTCACCCAGTCCGACACAGACTTCCGGCTGCTTCTGGGTGCCGTCTTTGTGCTTGTCCTTCTGGGAATCCTGCCCCCCAGTGCCCACAGCTGCTTCTTACTGGGGATTAGTCTCCTGACCGCCCACCCATCACTCTCCCACTTTCCTCCTTCACAGGCTGGGGGAGATCTTCAGAATGACCCATCCTAAGCTGGGTCCTTATGTACCCCCTTCATGTCTCAGGCTTGAAGACACCCTGACCCTCTTCCCCTGCATCCCTGGGGACAGCTGTGGCCCTCTGCTTATCCGCTCCAGCTGGGCATGAATGGCCATGCTTTCATGGTCTGTCCCTTCATCTGCAGAGTGGGAAGGAAGTTGGGGCCCCAGGCAGGATGGCACCCACAGCTGGTGGAGCCAGACCCACAGGGCCTTGGCTGGGTACGGGGCAGCTTCAGAAAGCCTCCTTTTGGTGAAGGTACATTTTTTTCAAACATCTCCAAAAATCTATGCTAAGAGAAAAATTGACTGTGAAATGATAGTTCTTTTATGCTTCGGTCCTTGGAAAAATGATACAAATCACTTTGGTACCCCACTTCATTTATTGTATTGAAAGGATGGAAACCTGCCAAGTAAGGATCAGGCCGGTGATGGAGGGCAGCGGGGCGCCAGGTTCTGCATTAGTGCCTGGGGCTCTCCCCCTCCCCGCTCCTGAGTCACAGAGTGCCCAGTTTCATTTCCTCTCTTGGTACCCAACTAAGCGAGGCCTCCTTGCCCGTCTCCACCTCCTCACTGTGAAGGGACCTCTTGTTATCCACCAGAATGAGCGGGGCAGGAGGGTGTGGAACACACTCTGCACACGTACTCACACATACACATGTTCATGCATGAGACACCACATGTACATATAAAGCTCATGGACACATCCATGTGCACACACCTACACATATGCACATTCAAGGGTACAGTGCACAAATGCATGTGCATGCATACAGATGTACACATATGTACACATACCTGCACGGGCACGCACAACATATACATGCACAGGCTTATGCACACAGATACATACATGCTGTGCATACATGTATACACACACATAAGCACACATATCTGTACACACATGCACACATGCATGCACATCTATGTTGAAGTGTGACTAAGCCACTTAAAACCTGGCTCTTTAATTTTGAAAGAGTTGGCTGGAAATGTTTCCAGAAACTGTGGAGGCTCACAGGACTGTCACATGACACTGGGAACCAGGGTCCCTGCCTGACAGGACTGTCACATGACACTGGGAACCAGGGTCCCTGCCTGACAGGACTGTCACATGACACTTGGGGTGCTTAGTCTCATTAATAGAAGAACCTAAGAATGGACTCAAATGAAAGCTCAAGGACAATTTTATTACAATTTAAAGAAAAACCCAAGGCCAGGCAAGCCATAAATCTCCACAGCTGCCAGGAGGAGGAAGAGGGGGAGGAGGAAGGGGAGGGGGAGGGGGAGGGGGAGAGGGGGAGAGGGGGAGGAAGAGGAGGGGAAGGAGGAGCAGAAAGAGGAGGAGGAGGAGGAGGAAACAAGCCCAGTTGTTTCAGTCAAGCCCAGGGCAGCCGAGTAGCCGAGCATGGTAGGGAGGGGCTTTAGAAAACTGGAAGAAGTGCAGAGCACCAGACAGAGCACATAGGGAGGCTCTGCCCAGCATCAGAAAGACACGGAGAGGACAGGAGGAAAGAATCAGAAAAGCTGCGGACCTAGCAGAACCTCATGGGGCTCCTAGGGATGTTAGGTGTAGGAGTTCTGGGAAAGAAGAACACACTGTCTCATTAAGAACTAATTACTGCTCCTACCACTTTAGAATAGTTTAGGGCCAACATGCTTTCCTGCGGGGTAGTGCCACCTTCCAGGGATGGTCCCACCTTCCAGGGATGGTCCTGCCTTCCAGGGATGGTTCTGCCTTCCAGGGATGGTCCCTTAGCCCTGTCATTGCCCTGCCCAACTGGAAGTTAGGTCTCCACACAGGCCAGGCATGCCATCTTCTTGGCCAGAGGAAACCGGTTTTCTCTTAATTCACTACTGCTGTGTTGGGATGGATTGTACTCCCACTTTGTAGACTGGCGGTGATGGCAGAGATGAGTTGCGGTCTGGGGACTGGTCCACACTGACTCTGGAAGGATCCCCTGCTGAGCCAGCTCTCCAGCCTCCACCCCAGACCTTTCCACTGGTGGCCTTCTGTGTCCCCAGTCCTAGTGGGAACTGCAGCCAGATGTCAAGACATTCCCTTTGAACCCCAAATGCAAATAAATGGTCAGAGATCAACAGGCTCATTTTCATTGTAAAAATACACCTCAGCCCCTTTCCTTCACATGCATTAAGAAATTCAGTTCTACTGGATGTGGTGGTGTACACTTTTAATCCCAACATGCAGGAGGCAGAGGCAGGTGGATCTCTGTGAGTTCAAGGCCAGCGTGGTCTACATAGGGCATTCCAGCCCACTGGGGCTGCAAGGAGGCCTCCTGGCTACCCTTTTCCTTCTGGTCAGCACATCCTGGACTGAATGCTGTTTCTCTAAAATACTGACTCTGAGCTTTTGAAATGCAAATGTCGTCCTGCTGGGCAGAGCCTTTTCTGGGGGAGGAGCTGTTTCTGGTCAGTTTCTCTCCATCTGTTGCAACTGCTCACTGCATGTGGACTCCGCCCCCCAACACTCAGTGTTTACATTGCCCTGAGAGTTCCTCTTCCTTTCTGTCCATATCTACCTGCAGCACATCACCTGCCGCACATTTTATAAATGTGGCTGAAGCTTCCAGGGAATTCTGGCAAGTGTGGAAGATGGATTAAATTTTTATAGAATCTGCCAAATTGTTGTCCAAAGCAGTTGTGGTTAAGCCAACAGCACCAAACCCACGTACCCTTTCTGTGTGTGTGTGTGTGTGTGTGTGTGTGTGTGTGTGTCTGTGTCTGTGTCTGTGTGTCTGTGTGACTTTGCATGTGTTTGTCATTTGTGTGTATTTATGAATGCTTGTGTGTCTGTGTTCATGTGTGTCTGTGTCTGTGTGTGTTTGGTGTGTCTGTGTGTCTGTGAGTGTGTATCTGTGTGTGTGTGTGTGTGTGTCTGTGTGTGTTTGGTGTGTCTGCGTGTATGTCTCTGTGTGTGTGTGTGTGCATATAGATGTGTGTGTAGACACCAGAAGATGACCTTGGCTGCCATTCCCTAGGTACCGTCCACCTTGTTTGAAGACACTGACCTTTGGTTGCTGGTCCATCTAGGCTGGACGGTCAGTGAACCCCAGGGATTGACCTGTCTGTCTCCACTCCCAGGACTGGGATCACAAGCATGCACCACCACACCTGGGTTTAATGAGAAGCTTTATTTATTTTTTTTATTTTTTTATTTATTATATTTTAATGGATCACAATATAAGAGCACAGTTTTCTTTTTTTTTAAATTTTGTTTCTGTATGTGTATGAATGTACTGTCTGCATGCAGGTCTGTGCACCCGTGTCATGCAATGCCGCAGAGGTCAGAAGAGGGTGTCGAATTCCCCTGGAACTGGAGTTCTCCTGGAATTGGAGTTTTGGACAGTTCTCGGTCGCCATGTGGGTGCTGGGGATCGAACCCGGTTCCTCTGTAAGAGCGGTCAGTGCTCTTAACCGCTAGGCCATCTCTCCAGCCCCGAGAGCACAGTTGTTTTCAAATCACATTGACAGTGCTCAGTTTGCCATACAGTTAGGTAATTGGTGCTACCATCCACAGATGAGGGATACCATTCATCGTTTGTTTTTCTGGGACTGTGTTACTTCACTCAGCATGATATCTTCTAGCTCCAGCCATTTACCTACAAAACTCATGATGTCATCTTTCTTTACCGCTGCATAGAACTCCATTGTGTAGATGTACCACATTTTCTCTATCCACTCATCAGTTGAGGGGCACTTGGGTTGGTTCCAACTCCTTGCTATTGTGAAGAGAGCTGCAATAAACATGGCTGTGCATGTATCTCTGTGGTAAGATGAGTCTTGTGGATACATACCCAGGAGAGGTATGGCTGGGTCAGGTGGCAAGTTCATTCCAAGTCTTCCAAGGGTTCTCCACACTGCTTTCCATAGTGGCTGTACGAGTTTACATTCCCACCAGCAGTGGACGAATGTTCCTCTTTCCCCACAACCTCTCCAGCACTTGGTGTCATTTGTTTTCTTGATCCTAGACAGTCTTATTGGAGTAAGATGATATCTTAGAGTGGTTTTGATTTGCATTTCCTTAATGATTAATGATGTTGAACACTTCTTAAGATGTTTCTCAGCCATCTCTAATTCCTCACTTATGAAGTCTCTGTTCAGTTCTTTGCTCCATCTATTGAGTAGGTCATTTGTTTTCTTTCTTCTTTGTTTTTTGAGTAGTTTACATATTTTGGAAATCAGTGCTTTGTCAGATGTTTCTAAGGTGAAGGTTTCCCCCACTCTGTGGGACTTCTCTTCACTTCCTTGATTGTTTCTTTTGCTCTACAGAAGCTTTTGAGTTTAAGGAGGTTCCATTTGTCGATTGTCAACCTTAATTCTTGCATAGCTGCTATCTGATTTAGGAAGTCTTTTCCTACGCCTATGTCTTGTAGTCTGCTGCCAACTTTTTCTTCTATTGCCTTCAGAGTTTGGGATTTCACGTTGAGGTCTTTAATCCATCTGGAGTTGACTTTTGTACAGGGGGAGAGGTAGGGGTCTAATTTCATTCTTCTACAAGTGGTGAACCAGTTTTGCCAACACCACTTGCTGAAGATGCTGTCTTTTCTCCATTGTGTCTTCTTGGCCCTCTTGTCAAATATGAGATGGCTGAAATTGTATATGCTCAAGTTTGGATCTTCAGTTTTGTTCCATTGGTAAACAGGTCTGTTTTTGTGCCAGTACCAGGCTGTTTTTATGACTATAGCCCTGTAGTATAGTTTGAAGTCTGATATAGAGATCCCCCCTGTATTGCTCTTTTCACTCAGAGAGGGTTGTTTTGGCTATTCAGGGTCTTTTGTTTTTCCAAATGAAATTAAGGATTTTTTTTTTTCCAAGCCTGTGAAGAAACTCTTGGGGATTTTAATTGGGATTGCATTAAATCTATATAAGAGTTTGGGTAGAATAAACATTTTTACTATATTAATTTTCTCAATCTATGAGCATGGGAAGTTTTTCCATCTTCTGATGTCTTCTTCAATTTCTTTCTTCAAGGCTTTAAAGTTTTTGTTGTAGAGATCTTTGGTGTCTTTAGGTTAGGTTTGTTCCTGGGTATTTTATTGTTTTTGAGGCTATTGGG